>KZ807162.1:361941-376309 GCA_000696205.2 Oncopeltus fasciatus
TTTATAAATATTTTATTTGGTTGTGGTATTTTATCCCACGAAAATTTCAAACAATTATTGAGAGGGAATAGAAAATAAAAAACTATCTGTCCCAGCCAGGAATCGAACCTGGATCTCCTTGATCCTGTTCCTGGCTGGGACAGATAGTTTTTTATTTTCTATTCCCTCTCAATAATTGTTTATATCTTAAGCGGAAGTATAAGACGTGTCATGATATAAATTAAAAGTGTGCTAAAAATTTAAACTGCAGGATATTTCCCATTCTTGGATATGGATTCGGAGCCGCGAAAAATGTTTATAACGCATCACTCATTCCTACCACCAAAGTTAATCCACAACCCACAACAACAGTTAGATCGCAGATTCGCGATGTGCAACTGAATGGTTTGAGTGTTGTTCCAACTGAGGTAGGATTCGCCGCGTTTTGACATTGACCAGGGTGTGGAAAAGGACGACAGCACCCTGGATATGTTAAATCCTTCAGAATAAAGATGGCGACTCACCACCCAAAGGATCAGCCTATTTCTTTTTAAAAAATCCGTCACGCAGCAGCTGCGTAAACTAAGCAGGTTTTTCGTATTCCATCATTAGGGTGTTAATTAGAGTCAATGAAGTATTATATCACATAAGCCGGAAGAAATGAGGGTAAAAGAAAGAAAGGAGGAGTGCTCAGTCTCTTAGTTATATTCATACATATTTTCCTTACTAAGCGTTTTCCATAAATAGGTTATAAAACATAAACTTACGAAAATTAGATTTTGAACCAATAATATTCTACAAACTTTTTCTTAACTCATATAGTAAAGTGTATATAGACATATATATAACAGTAGTAAGAAAATATCAATAATAAATATAAATATTGGTCCTCCATTAAATCTCTCTTTCCTTTATCTGATCTCTGTAAATGAATTCATTTATTAGCCTAAATACCGAATTTGTATTTTAAATTTTAAAATTAATACGTTCAACACTCAAATCATATTCTAGTTAATATGCATGTTCTTAAAAATGTTATGTTTCATAAATTTCATAAAATTACAGTTTACCCTAATTTATTCTACGAGTATACATTGTTTTCGTAACATTTTAACAGATCTTTACCAATCCAATATCGGAGAATACAAAAATATGGCCCGTTAAAAATTATATATATATATATATATATATATATATATATATATATATATATATATATATATATATATATATATATATATATATATATATATATATATATATATATATATATATATATATATATATATATATATATATATATATATATATATATATATATATATATATATATATATATATATATATATATATATATATATATATATATATATATATATATATATATATATATATATATATATATATATATATATATATATATATATATATATATATATATATATATATATATATATATATATATATATATATATATATATATATATATATATATATATATATATATATATATATATATATATATATATATATATATATATATATATATATATATATATATATATATATATATATATATATATATATATATATATATATATATATATATANTTTTTTTAGATTCTCCAATATAAAATTGGTAATGGTTTGTTAAAACTTTTTGTAACCTCATCATGTGAATGGACTCGTTTGTTACCATCGTGAATGGATCTATGGGAAATCTGCTAAAAACGGATTGGACTAGATTTTTAACAATTGAAATCGTTAGGTTTTAGTGATTGTGGAGTTTGGTGAGGAATGGGTGAGGAATATTCAGTACGTAGCATTGAACTTTTGGTGCACATACGATTTTAGTATTTTGAGTTCAGGTATAATAATAATCCCGTTTATTAATCAAACAATGGCCATTTGTACAGTGGGAATTAGTTAGAACTGTTTGTAATGAATTGGAGCTTATTTAATGCTTGAGTATGCCGTATCGTATGCTCAGTTTTCGTTTTCTGACGCGTTAGTACACTTCACATGTTTACTTCGCCAGATGTAGGTGTGATACTTTTATATGTCCCCATAAACATTGCGAAATAAAATATTTAATGGATAGAGTTTAAATTTTTTTTTTTTTACTGTTACAGTCTTATAGGTTTAAGTGTATATAAGTAATACTATATTTAATTTTTAAAAATTATTTCATATCTAGAAATATCATAATTTAAATGTTCTTAAATAATTACTGAAGAGTCGGGGACCAGGAGCGAGCAAGCTCCCAGTGGGCGGGCACAGTGAACGGCCTCGCTTAATTACGTAACCTCCTGGCGACACGCTTCAGCAACACCAACACTCATGCCATCTCTCGGCCTTACAAGCAACCCACTTCGCTTATTTATTTATTAATTGGAGGAAGGAAGAGATTTTATATTCAATTCATAAGGATTAAAATGCAGAAAATTACAACAAGATGAAGGGGGGTAGATAATTACATAGTTCTAAAATAATAGTAAGAAATCAATAGAGTATTGGACGTTTTAATTGCCATAATATTTTAAAAGTTATATATTTTATTTATTTGATTTAACTGGGTATCACAAGTTCCTGATTTATTGAAAATTGTTGGGAAAAATTCATTAATTTTAGAAAATTCTCCTTGGAAAATCAGAAACGAGTTGTCAGTCTTCGTTAGTACCAAGTATAATATACTAATTGTATTGTTATAATGCGCACTGTATAGTGTTTGAATACTGATTTCCAAAATTTAGTTGCGTGCCAGCTAAATACAGTTTTCACACGATTTTTTGAAGAAATTTATATCTTCAACCCTATTTACTTTTGAACACCCCATTTTCTTTTGTCAAAATATTACCTTAGATTAGACTATCTGGAAAAACTCAATAAAATTCACTTATAAAAATTTAACTTATATCACAAAGCCAAAAGAATTATTTATCATTGGCAAATACATCACGCATAAACTTTTATAAACTTTTGCAGATAACTTTTTTTCAATTTTTGTTGCATGCCCTATATTCGCCTTTACTCCGTCAGCAGCATATATAAACTATAGTTATTATTACTCTTTCCTTAAGGTGGATTATAAAGATATGTTATAGCGTTTGAATTACTAAATAATTAACTGCCTTAACTTGAGGACATTTATGATGAGTAAATGAAATAGGAATTATAGCACTTTAGGTGCAATAGGATTGTGAACATTATGATCTATTACAGCTGTTATACTTTTATATTTTGAATTTTAGCCTTAGAACAGTTATTATTATCGATTTGGATTCGTGTTCTTTTGGTTTTGTAACATATATTTTATTTTATTTCTTGCAATATAACTTTCGGCCTTATAAGGTCATCCTCAGATATTCTTCATCTCTTATATATTTATCACTATTTACATTTTATGTGAACGTCACCAATTCCCTAAAACTTGTGTCAAGCACTAATTTGTCAATTTTAATTTAATTTAAAATTCAAAGTAAAAAATATTATTTTTAATTTTATTTTTTATTTTAGGGAAAAAAATAATATTAGAATTCAAATTCGATTTAAAAAATGAAATTGAAAAGGCAATTAGATGAATCACCTACTGGAGAGGAACAGTGATCATGTGGCAGTGTCAGTTTTGATATCTCCCTTGTTATCTAAAGTAGTCCCTGGCACCGTTTGCAGTGTTACTTGTCTTGCGGAACCTTTAATAATATCTTCTAATTGTTTAAATATTGTCGGCTTGATATTTTTATTTCAATTTCACTTTTGGAGCAAAAGTTTGAGATTAAATTTATTTGAACTGGCAGAATGCTGTTCCAGGACTCAACCGGGGAGCCATGTTGAATTAGATTGATAATGTTCGCAGTGTTGGAGGTGTAGTGATTGCTGAGACTTGAAAGTATTAATTCTCTATTTCCCAAGGAAGGTTCAAATTCATAGGTTTAAGTTAAATTAGTTCATCCAAGATGACTACTCAAATATTACCGATTCGCTTTCAAGAGCATTTGCAGGTAATAAAATGTTGATTATCCTTAACGACTTATTTCCTTTAGTATTTTCCTGCAGAAATTCCATAAACGCTTTAATATTTGTCTGAAGTTTGTAAGTCTAATAGTAACTGATAATAATAGGTCTACTAAATTGTCCCTAAGCAATTTTTCAATTTATTGAGTACTAAAGATCTCATCTTATTGAACATTATCTTATCAAACTTTTGGTTGTCAAGTCCATTGACTTTTCTTGTCTTTAATTTATGTAAACCTAAGTCCCTCTCTTCTTATCTATTTATTGTTAAATCTGATTATTGTTTAACTGCACCACTATCTTGTTTTGTGCTTCCAGGAATATTTTTTCCTTATTCCACCTAAGAAAACAATGATACAACCTCTTTTCTTATTTAATTGAGTAGAAGTTTTATCATTGCTGTGAAATAATTTCATCTTAACTTAACAATAATTGAGTTAAAATTGTTAGTGCTTATTTGGTGTGTTAAATAACTTTAGATTACACAAGATTGCCCTTTTTTATACAGTTTAAAAAAAAAGTGGATGGCCATAAATATTAATTATTATGAGTTATGCCTATCTACTGAGAGTAAGTTAAATTGCATTTTGTTTCAAAATGAAAAGGATAATTAAAAACTATTATTCTCTCTTAATCACATCTTTAAGAATATTAATGTCGAAAATCCCTCTTTTACTGCTACTTATACAATTCATCATTTAAGGTACAATGCATCAATTGAGGAACCTTTCAAGAATGATTTAAATATTTATATATTTTTTATTTTAATAAAGCTGTTAAGCTNTGAATTACGGATTTTAGAAAATTATCTTTTAGAATTGTTATTATTATTTTCGTACTGATTCGAACTGTAGGGAACTGATAATCACCCAACATCCAAAAAATCCAGCCCTTCCAATCCAAAATCCTCAGAAGTAATAGTTGCTACACCCTATTACGCCGCAAACACCTTACTCCTCTATGATCTTTCAAGAAAAATCATTGGGAAGGGATTTCAATCCCTTTTGTTAAAGACGTCATCACAACTCGTTTTAATAAATTCCACTCTGACCTTTCCACGCATCCCAATCCTTTAGCCCAAACTCTATCCAGTGTTGGTCGATAATCCACCATGTCGCCTGAATAGGATATGACCGCGTGACCTCCTCACATGATAAATAAAAATCAAAAAACCTGTAAATATTGTAAATAGTGATTTAGGGGTACTGTCAATGGTAGATTCTCCATCAAGCAAGTACACGCTAATTATAATATTTATATGTACTATTATTGTAGCAGCCCGTTACAAGGTGCACAAAAAGTGTATAATGTAATGTAACTAATAAGGTTCGTACTAAAAAAAAATTATTTTTTACATATTTTAGAAATGACACTCATAATAACAAAAATGTTCAGAATTTCTTATACTTATAAACCCGGGGGAGGGGCCTCCCCCCTGATACTAAAAAGATGTAGATATCCGGAGAAATAGAGAATAAATGAAATAAATGTATATAGAGGATATAGACATAAGGGTCCGAGAAGCTGAAGGCAATATTTCATCGTGCAATGAAATAAGTGTGAAAAGAGAAAATAAATAAAAGAAACTACCTATGAAAATAACGAAATATTACTAAAGAATAGAAATTGGAATTTGCTAACTCAAGTGCTTGCTCACAAAATATTCTAATATTGCAAAATTGGTTTAATAAGTTAACCATTTATTTTAAGCGCTATATCTACTATAATAATAAGTTATTATAGTAGATATAGCGCTTTAAATTGTATGCAAGGAGGTTGTTTTTACCACAAAAAGTACCGAAAGAAAAAGAAACGGGAAAACATGTGAAGAGAACGTTTCAATAGAAATCTTAGCACTTTAAGAAGAAGAATTCCTGTTTGATTTGTTCAAAGCTATTTTCAAAAAAGTCACTTTGCCTTCCCAGTGGTTCTCAGACTGGTTGGCACTCCTTTGGTAAGTCTAGTAAAGCCTGGAGCTGCAATGAATGTAGGATCACTCTAATGTGTCACACTCTGAACTCTTTTCTAAAGATAATTCATAATAAAATTTACAGAAAAGTTGAAAAAAAATCTGTTTGCCAAATACGTATGTTGGTTTTTGTAGTGGACTCTTCTTAGAATGCAGCTAAATATACGTCTGCTATATAGTTTTCGATAATGTTAAGCATGAGAAATCTTCAGATATCCTAAGATCGAAAATATTGGCGAAACAGACAATAGAATAATCCCGAACCTATATTAGAATCAAGCAGCTTGCGTATAAGTTGCCGAACCCATTGAGGAAATTCGATTTCTTGGGGGTTTTCGGCAGAGCTGCAACGCCTAGTTACTAACAAGCTTAGTTAGTTATAGCCATCTGCAGCGAGGTTAATTTCAGAAAGCTCAAGGAGATGGATTATACAAGGGTTCATCGTACTTCATCGGATGCTGAAGAAACCGTGTTATTACCTGATGATTTTTGTACCCACACGAACGTCAGTAAACATATCATGTATGTGACGATGGTTAGCAAAATGAATTAAAAAAATTATGGAGAGTTCCAGTTGGAACTCCTTTTTAGCCTCGTTTTTGGAGATCGCTGATATATATTCTTCTATCTCATCTTTTTCAGCCCCATTTTCTTTACCGCCATCTTAATCTTGGATAGAGTCATCAGATGGTGGTTTGCCTTCAGCTGATCTCCCATTAGTTTCTCTCTTGCTCTTTTACGTCCAACAGCGCCAATGCCCACCTAATGTTGAAGTCGATATTGTCGATGTGATTCTTTACACTGCAATCTGGAGATACCTAAGATATTTTATGCCATAGTATATGCGAGAATAGACTAACTTCTATAATTTAATCTTTTTATTATTATTTATATATTGCGCATCGACTGCTGATGGTCATTAGCGCTTATAATTTAATTAAAGCCTATACAAAAGCCCAGCAAACGTTCTTAATATTGTTCACTGACCCAACATCATACTTGTCCATAAAACATTCTAATCCTTCATTGTCTGAACTATTCAACATGTTAAGGTCTCCTATCACAGTGACAACGCCCTACTTCCTAACAATGTGTGTTTTACATAATTAGTTGTTCAAGTCACTCCTTTCCTTGTCCATGCTTACTTCAGTTGGAACATTACACGATAGAGATGCTATATTAGAAGCCCAACAGGCTTCTTGTGTAGAAGAATTCACTTGGCATTCTCACTATGTAAAATCCCTATTTCTTCTAGACGTTTAGGCTGGGTTCATCCAGAGTATGACGTGACGGTACACTTCTGCTGATGAACTCTCCGAGGCCCGTTCATCTAGTCTCACGAAGTTCAAGTATATCGAATTTATATTGTCTCCACTCAAGCGACTTTCTGGAATCAAACATAATTCTAACTTATATATAAAATAAGTGTTTAAAGTAAAAAAAACTAATAAATATATTACAAATTATTAGGTGATTTTAGTTGGGNTATCTAAGCTGTTTTCTTTCAAGATCTGTAATTATTTATTATCTATTTTTTTTTTATAAACATCTGTGAAACTAATTTTTTTTTTTTACTTCATTTCATTGAAATATGTATTTCACTAAAATATATTTTTAATGTGATCTAGTCTGCCTTAGGCTAACAGCCTTAGGCCTGACTCGTAAAATTGATTTTAAGTATTTATTCAGTAAGTTCTTATCATCCTATTAAATAACACTAATAATATGAAATGATAATATGGTATAATAAGTATTATAAATAAATATAGCCTGTGAAAGGTAAATATTCAAATACTATTATAATTTAGTTTATTAATTATAAATATGTGCTTTAGTTAGTTGGTTTGTTTTTAATTAGCACATTTGAATCCTTTCACTCTACCTCAAATTAATTGCATATTTTTAAGTTAAAAATTTTTCGAGACAGATCTGCTAGAATGTTTTGGTCAATTTTTTCTTTTGAAAATTTTTTGCATATTACTTCATGATATCCATCTATATCTCCAAAGAGGTAATATTAAAATATGTGTCTATTCTTTTATATTCTATTTTAAAGTTTTTAAATATATTAGGATAAATTATACGTGACGCTGATAAAGTGCTTTTGTTTTTATTTTAAAGTAATAAGTTATTAATAAACTGAATAAATATTAATGATAATGTTTTCCTCTAATTGCTCACTTGTTTGTTATATTCATAATTTTTAATTTTATTTTTTATTTTAGGGAAAAAAATAATATTAGAATTCAAATTCGATTTAAAAAATGAAATTGAAAAGGCAATTAGATGAATCGTGAAGAGAACGTTTCAATAGAAATCTTAGCACTTTAAGAAGAAGAATTCCTGTTTGATTTGTTCAAAGCTATTTTCAAAAAAGTCACTTTGCCTTCCCAGTGGTTCTCAGACTGGTTGGCACTCCTTTGGTAAGTCTAGTAAAGCCTGGAGCTGCAATGAATGTAGGATCACTCTAATGTGTCACACTCTGAACTCTTTTCTAAAGATAATTCATAATAAAATTTACAGAAAAGTTGAAAAAAAATCTGTTTGCCAAATACGTATGTTGGTTTTTGTAGTGGACTCTTCTTAGAATGCAGCTAAATATACGTCTGCTATATAGTTTTCGATAATGTTAAGCATGAGAAATCTTCAGATATCCTAAGATCGAAAATATTGGCGAAACAGACAATAGAATAATCCCGAACCTATATTAGAATCAAGCAGCTTGCGTATAAGTTGCCGAACCCATTGAGGAAATTCGATTTCTTGGGGGTTTTCGGCAGAGCTGCAACGCCTAGTTACTAACAAGCTTAGTTAGTTATAGCCATCTGCAGCGAGGTTAATTTCAGAAAGCTCAAGGAGATGGATTATACAAGGGTTCATCGTACTTCATCGGATGCTGAAGAAACCGTGTTATTACCTGATGATTTTTGTACCCACACGAACGTCAGTAAACATATCATGTATGTGACGATGGTTAGCAAAATGAATTAAAAAAATTATGGAGAGTTCCAGTTGGAACTCCTTTTTAGCCTCGTTTTTGGAGATCGCTGATATATATTCTTCTATCTCATCTTTTTCAGCCCCATTTTCTTTACCGCCATCTTAATCTTGGATAGAGTCATCAGATGGTGGTTTGCCTTCAGCTGATCTCCCATTAGTTTCTCTCTTGCTCTTTTACGTCCAACAGCGCCAATGCCCACCTAATGTTGAAGTCGATATTGTCGATGTGATTCTTTACACTGCAATCTGGAGATACCTAAGATATTTTATGCCATAGTATATGCGAGAATAGACTAACTTCTATAATTTAATCTTTTTATTATTATTTATATATTGCGCATCGACTGCTGATGGTCATTAGCGCTTATAATTTAATTAAAGCCTATACAAAAGCCCAGCAAACGTTCTTAATATTGTTCACTGACCCAACATCATACTTGTCCATAAAACATTCTAATCCTTCATTGTCTGAACTATTCAACATGTTAAGGTCTCCTATCACAGTGACAACGCCCTACTTCCTAACAATGTGTGTTTTACATAATTAGTTGTTCAAGTCACTCCTTTCCTTGTCCATGCTTACTTCAGTTGGAACATTACACGATNACCAGCATATTTATCACCCATACTTTCGTTTGCTTTCCATCAGCTGACAAGCGGATATTCCACCGCTCACACCGTTGCGATACCGCTCACAATATTGCCAAGGGATACCGTCTAAATCATTGGCATGAGCTGCAATCTTTGCACCAACCTGTTGAATAATGTTCCGCATAGTTACATTTATTCCTGGGATGGTCCTTTTAAGGTCCAGGTTAAAATTTCAAACCCGCTGATCTTATCTTGAGACATTTCGAAGGGTAGTTTCGATTCGTCCCAATGTTTTTTAGGGCTTTGCTTATATATTCAAAACCTCTATTCAACATTCAAGCCACGTTTGTTATGTCTCGTGCAATTAGAGAAGAAGATTGCACTCTCACTTATCCCACCTTATCTATTTCGGTTAGTTTTGAATTATGTGACGAATCAACGGACGTTACTCAATAGTTTCGAATTACAACCAATTTTTTAGTTTAAATGTTTTCATTTTAAGAGTTGTATTTGTATTAGATTTCGGTAAATATATATTTTTGAGTATGTTAAAGGACAGTAACTTTACATACAAATAACGCACGAAAAATACCTGAAGCTCTGAATACAAGCTGAAGTTTTTCATTAAAGTCTTAATTGAAGAACTCCTCATGGTCAAATCCAATTCACTATGGCAGCCTAGTACCACGTTTTAAATAAATCCTATCATCATATTCTTTAGAAGCTTCATTAGTATTAATCCTGCTAATCTGTACATAAATATTGTGTTTATACATTATTAATATAAATATACGTGTAAAGCAAATATAAATAAAGAAAAAGCAGACAAATATGTGACAGTGTTTAAACGGAAAAACATAATTATCTTCTTCCACTATTATCGAAAACCGAAGGAATTAGCTGTTGATATCGTTTTCGCAGTAATAAAAATTAAAAAAAATTAAAATATAAAAAAAAACAAAAGGCTGGGTCCTCAATACCTATAATCAGTATAGAGGAACTTTAAAATTCCAAATGTTAATGTTTTAATTATTTTTAGGGGTATTAAAAAAATGTATTGGTGTAAAATGTAATTTTCTTGCGTACAGGGAGTCGGATAGGCAGAGAAGGTGCGTTAAAGTTGCTCGAGTGCCTTTCTTATGTATATGTGTATATACTAATTCCAATGTTTGTGCTTCTGTTGTAAATTCTTAAGTGCATTTGTCTTCATTCAGAATGGTATGATGGGAAAGCATATCTTCATTATTATTAGAGTTATGAAAAAAAAAAAAAAAAACTGCTCAAAACTAGTAGCCTAACTAGAAACTTTATTTCCCAAATAATACTTCCCAGCTCTATGGGTAAATGTGGTAAGTACTGTAAGAGGTGTATAACAGCAGCTTCTGAGTGAGAAACTGATAATGACTATTGCGTAGGGAATACTTTTTAATATAATGATATCTGCAGTTAATATGTATTCTAAAGCTTTTAATAATATTTTTATGAATTGAATACATTTCAAATATGTTCTAAATATTTTTCTAAAGAAATTCTAAGACATTGGGAGTTTTAAAGCATTCTCAAGACTTTGAGGAAAAGTCTTAGGTTGTTTCAGCTTTTATTGGTGTTTAATTCGTGTAAGCGAACACACAAACCCACACAGTTTTTTAAGGATTAGGTTGTTTTTGTGTTAGATAATATTAAAAGTGGTGCTTTGTCTGTAGTCTCTTTAAGAATTCTTTGAAGCCCTGATTCAGGTCCTAATATATCAGTTTTCATAATTTATATTTTAAGGTTTTTGAACCCATTTTATTATAGTGTCATCTTAATGTATGTGGGTATAATCTGGCAAGCTACTAAAACACTTTATGGCCACACACGGTGAGGGGAAACTCATTCCTCCCCCACTCCTCACCCACTCTTAGGTTGCTAGTAGACATGACTGCTGTAACTCATTCACTCAAATTATTGACACAAAGAAACTAGAACTCCTGCAATTTATAAAGGCCACAAAAAATTACCCAAGTTGATTGTTTTTCACATAATTTGTATTTACCTATTGGTGGTATGGAAATGAAATAAGAGCTTTAAATAATGTTGTTTTACAAATCAAATTTAAAAATATCACCTGAATGGTCTTCCTGGTCTCCGTGCACACCAGGTAGGATGAGGGTGCTTGTTTTTCCACACTCCTAATGATCAAATCTCCAGTTTGTGAAAAGTGCATTTTGGATCTCATAGGTGTTGGTATAACATTTAATTTTTGTTAATGTTCAACTGGTAGCTCTGTTTGAGGGTTGATAATAAAATTACAATTTAAATACTTCTGTAGTTTGATAAATAGCTGTACAGTTCTTAGGTTAAACTTATTCAGGAAGAAGGGTACTTTAGACAAATACATATACAGAAAAAAAAATTTTAAAATGTATTTTTTAAATTTGTGTTTTTTTTGGATCTACCTTGACCGAACCCCAACCAAAATCATCTCAGAATAATATCTACGGTAAAAAAAAAAAACTATCCTTTTAGGAAAAAAAAAGTTTTTGTAAAGGTATTAATCAAGGTTTATATTCCTTTTTTGATATTTACACATAGTATGCCTTGATTGAGTTTAAGGCGGTTGATGAGATACATCAGAGAAAGCCATAACAAACTTATATTTTTCTCAGCTATTAAATCACCTAAGGTTCATATTTCATATTTAAATTCCTCATTGTCTTATAAAGTATAATATGTTACCTCTCTTATGAATGATTATATTTGTTTGTTATAATAAATGGTAATATTTTTTCTTTTCTTTTAATTTTTTATTTATGTTTCAGCTCACAAGTGTTGGCATTAATCCTGCAAGTGTCAGTTTTAATTCTCTCACTATGGAATCAGATAAATTCATTTGTGTGAGAGAAAAAGTAGGTGAAGCATCTCAGGTAGTTATCATAGATTTAAATGATACAGCTAACCCCATAAGACGCCCAATATCAGCAGATTCTGCCATAATGAATCCTGCCAGCAAAGTAATTGCTTTGAAAGGAAGAGCTGGTACTGATGCCAACACAGGTATTATTTTATTTGACTCATGCCTAACTATGTCTTGAAAAATTGTTCTAGAAAGTCTTGTCTAATATTTTCTTTAATATGTAAACATTTGACTCTATTCTCATAATTAATTTTTAACTAAATATAATAGCTTCATTGTGATTTTTTTNATCTTTGTTTAATACATATTTAATTTTAAATAAAGCCTTTTTTTTTTAAACATATGATTTGAAAAAGATAATAGAATTTGAGGTCAGTGTAATTTAATTATCAGTTACAATTATATTAAAGATGTAGCTAGCAAGCAAGATATAATTTATTTAAACATTTTTTCTTGCATAGTTTTTTCCATTAAAAAAACTAAATTTATAACACATGGTAGATAGTATCTTTTTGAAATATGTGTGGGTGTATGAATCTTATTTCTTTGTATATTAAATATTGATAAGAAAGTGAGGGGTTCCAGACATCTGTTTCCTGAATTTTAAAGATAATGTATGGCATTGATTTAGGCCTACATTAAAAAAAATCTACCATATTGGCATTGCCTGGGGCAGATTTTTAAAACTAACTAGATGTTGTATTTAAATAAAATAGTAATTGCCAAAACATTTTTTTATGAGAACTGAATTTGATGATAAATTAAAATTTTTATTTTATTTTTAGGTGGTATTTGTTAAAGTTGAGGATTTATTACCGAGTTTTGTAGGACCACAGTAGTTATGTAAATAATGATAATATTCAACCTTTTTTTATTTTGACAAGTAAGGTTGAAATAATAAAATTCCATTGAACTTTATTTTCAGTATTTGATAAAGGTTGCAGTTGAGACAACTTGGTTACGATTTTAGGCATGAATTGAATAATTTTTTCCTTACATTTTAAACAATTTATTAATGTAAATTGAATTATTAGTTGGTTCATGCAATTTATAGGGAACACAATTTCTACTATTTCCGAATGGGTTAATGATACCACTTAAATCTACATAATTTCATAAACATAAATTTTTTCAAATTTCTGGCCTTCCTAATATCAAAATTCGTCATAAATATTTATAAAACTAATAGGCTAGATCATATGTATTTTATGTTATTAGTATGTTACTAAGTATTAGTATGCCAACTCATTTTTATAGTGAATGTGCGTTATAAATGATACTATATTGAAGTGATAATGATACCAATAGTTGATTTAGCTAAAAAGAAATATGTTCACTATTGTGAATGAGTCTGCCTGTTCCCTATTTGCCAATTCATTAGATTGACAATTGTCCAGAAAGTTATAACCTTCTCTTCGGTTATCCTATTTATTAACTATTAAGTTTTTTTTTCCTTATTATTTACTATTTATTTAAGATAGAAAGAATAAATATTATATTTATCATTGTTAATGTATGTTTTGCAATTTTTTACTCTTTAATTTATTTAATATTTTCTTTGTTTTGATTCGTGCTTAGTTTTGTTTTAAATTTTTTATTTAGTACTAAATATTTTTTCCATGAGACACACATTTATAATTATAAAATGCATATAGAGTTATGCTAAGCAAGAGTAATGAAACTTAAATGTGTAATTAAAAAATATTCACTGTTATGAAAAAAAAAAAAAAAAAACTAAAAAATGAATTTGGTAGTCTAATTTGTGGCAGCACTTAAGTCCCACTCCTTTACTGTCCATTTTTAATTACTAAAAAAGACTATTTAAAGAGTAATCATACATTTATTTGTCATACTATACATATGTAAATGAATGTTTGTATATATATATATGTATATATATATTTTAGTATATCCGAGTT
>KZ807162.1:390653-409909 GCA_000696205.2 Oncopeltus fasciatus
ATGTTATAAAATAAAATCCTTATAACAATAATTGTTAAAAAAATAACAATATGTTTTACTAAAACTAAGAGGATGTAATTTACTCAGTTCTTTAGAGTTACCACTATGATTTGGTAGGCATCAGTTGACAACAAACTTGTCGGTATAAAATGTACTCAGAGATTTTAAGAGATAAAAATAAATTATGAAAAAACATTTAAAGGTAGATAATTTTCAAAGTTCAATTAATAAGAGAACAAAAATTATTTATTATTTTAACAGATGCTCACTCTTGAAATTTTCACAAAATGCATATTTTCTCTAATTGTAAATGATACATTTAATGTAGCTGCACATATTTTTATTCTTCATGTTAGAGGGCCGATGATAAACTTGGAATACTGCACATAAATTCTTCCTTAACTTCAATAAGTTCAGATTTTATTTAATTAACCTCATGGCTTATTGTTTTCTGTGTCTTGCCTGTCATTCGTTAGTTACTACTTAATCTTTTAGTCGTTTTTTTTTTTTTTTTTTTTTGAGTGAAGGTAATGATGGTGCCTCTGGTTTTTTTCATTAATAATATATAATGCAATGAATTTAAACTCTTAAAGGTAATTGCAAAAATAAAAATCTAACTTTATCGGTATGTGTAAAAGTTCATTGAGCTCATGTGCCTTATTCATTGAGGAGGCTTGTTTGTAACGGTTAAATTAGAGAGAGCTGAGATGACCAGGATGTAGTAGTAAAAGAATGGGTAACAGTTTTGTATGAGAAGTACATTAAGGAGATCCATGTCACTATGGATTTACTATTAGTGGCTTTAATTATTCTCTAAGGTATTATAGATTCGAGGGATTAGAGTCTACTGATATGTAATAAGGGATTGAAACTCCTCTAGCTTCTGTGTAATATGCCCATTTTGGTCCAATTTGAGTAAAGTTTAACAGTCATTTGTTCTGTAGCAATAACTTTGAGAGTTTGCCTACCAATCATGCCAAAGGTCATGATTTCTATTATTTTATTAATGTTTTGTGTTAATTTGGAGGCCTCGGTGAGTAATTTTTCCTATAAAATAAAATGTAAAGAAGTTAAATAGTCTAGAAGTGCTTGGGATTTTTTAGTTATTGGTTGCATGTTAAGCTCAACACAGGGACAGGTAAGGCAATAGAGGGGGAAAGTTAGGCTTGACCTAAGTAGTTTAATACCCTCGACTTGGAGAGGTAGGTGAGGGTAAGGATAATGAAGAGGTGTGCTTAATAATGCCTCCCAAAAGCAGGTAAAGAAAAAGTAGAGTGAGGATTTCTCCATTGTAGAAAATATCAATTGAGGAAGGGGGGGGGGAGGCAATTTTAGGATTGCGACAATAAAGAAATGTAAGATATATAAAAATAGTTATTAAAGGGACATAATTGAATAATGAGATAAGTAAGACTAAGAAAAGCCTAAAAAGCAGGCCCCTACAATTAAAAAACCATACATAAAATAATACTCCCTAACAAGGCTACTTTTCCTTGAAGGGAGATAAAATCTGTTAAGCATTGCTTTATGGTGGTATAGATTTTGTAAAACTGAATTGTTTGGAAGGAATTGACTTAAAATTAAATCAATATGTCAATTTTTTTTCAGACTTGTATGACATCAAACGAGCAGTTGTTCATACTCATCTTCTTAATCCTGATTGGCTGGTTGGTTATTTTGGGACGTTATCTGTTGAAGATTCTTTAGAATGTTTAAAAGCTATGCTCACTGCTAATATTCGTCAAAATTTAAATATTTGTGTTCAGGTATATTATTAATGAATCAATAATTTTACTATAAAATAAAGCTAACTGTTATGGTTATATATGAGACATAATAATTATAAATGCTAAATAAAACACAGTTATTACATTTGAGTGGTAAAACTTTATCATAATTATAATAATTTCATGTTTTATCATAATGATTTCAGATTGCAACCAAATATCATGAGCAACTGACAACCAAAGCTTTAATTGATCTTTTTGAATCATTCAAGAGTTATGAAGGTCTATTCTACTTCCTTGGATCCATTGTTAATTTCAGTCAAGATCAAGAAGTTCATTTTAAATACATTCAGGTATTAATCATGTTTTTATTAGTTGCTTTTAATATTTATTTACATTAATTATGCCTTATTTAAGAGTAAATTTAATGATCTTTTTTTTATAGCTCTCTAATCCTCTTGCTCAAATCTCATCTTGCATCACAAATTTATGTTCTGGACTCATAAAATTGAACTATGTATATGAATGAACTATTTGTATGTGGTTATTCGTTAAAAAATCCTGTATCAGATAAAATTACATGTTTTTCTTCTCTGTAATAGGATTAAATTTTCAAAACTGTTAATTTATCTGAGCTTTTCTTTTTATTTATATATTTTTGATTGAAATAAGACTATAACAAATCAAAGGCATATTTAGTTAGGTCATGCTCCATTTTATAAAAATTTTCTGAGATTTGGAAATGTTTTCTGAGTATTATTTTCTGTTTTACTTTATCATAATTATTAGACATTTATAACTTTATTTTATTTTATTTTTTTAGGCTGCCTGTAAAACAGGACAAATAAAAGAAGTTGAAAGAATATGTCGTGAGTCTAATTGTTACAATCCTGAAAGGGTAAAAAATTTCTTGAAAGAAGCCAAGCTTACTGATCAGCTCCCTCTTATTATTGTTTGTGACAGATTTGATTTTGTTCATGATCTAGTATTGTATCTGTATAGGAACAATTTGCAGAAGTACATTGAAATTTATGTTCAGAAGGTATGTTTTGGTTAATGATTTTTATTGTAAATTTGTAAATTCATTGATGATAATTCATAAACTTATTTTATTTCTAGGTAAATCCATCTAGATTACCTGTAGTAATTGGAGGGCTTCTTGATGTTGATTGTTCTGAAGATATCATAAAAAATTTAATGATGGTTGTTAGAGGCCAGTTTTCTACTGAAGAACTGGTAGCTGAAGTTGAGAAGAGAAATAGATTAAAGCTTTTATTGCCATGGCTAGAAACTCGTGTGCATGAAGGCTGTGTAGAACCAGCTACTCATAATGCGTTAGCAAAGATATATATTGATAGCAATAATAACCCTGAGCGTTTTTTGAAGTTAGTACTTACACATATATTCATTTTATTTTTCTATATTTTTGTTTAAAGTTAATTTATTTTGTGCTAATACTAAAACCCATTTCATGTTTTTTTTAAATAGAGAAAATCAGTATTATGATAGCAGAGTAGTCGGAAAGTACTGTGAAAAAAGAGACCCTCATCTTGCTTGTGTTGCATATGAACGAGGGCAATGTGACAGAGAACTTATTAATGTTTGTAATGAGAATTCACTCTTCAAATCAGAAGCAAGGTTTTTATAAAACTTTTTTCCCCTCCATTTACTCTATATTGAGGCTATAGTAATATTTAGATTGAATTATCTTTTGATATCTTGTTAACATGTTATAGCTCAAATAATATGCATTAAGTTAATGTAGTTAATACTTTTCCAGGTATCTAGTTCGTAGAAAAGAGGTTCTTCTTTGGGCTGAAGTTCTGAATGAAAATAACCCATATAAAAGGCCTTTAATTGATCAAGTAATAACTTAATTTATTCAATTGATCACATGGCAAATAATATCTATTAATTAAGAATTTATTTTCTATTAAATTTTGTGTTATTTTTGTAGGTTGTTCAAACAGCTCTGTCTGAGACTCAAGATCCCGAAGATATTAGTGTAACAGTGAAAGCATTTATGACAGCTGATTTACCAAATGAGCTTATTGAACTTCTTGAAAAAATTGTTTTGGATAATTCAATATTTAGTGATCATAGGTAAGTTTTTAATTATTTTCTAATTTTGATGACATTAAGTATATTAGCATAATATAAAAATTATTTTTAGGAATCTTCAGAATCTCCTTATTTTGACTGCTATCAAAGCTGACAGGTCTAGAGTCATGGAATATATTAACAGATTGGATAACTATGATGCACCTGATATAGCTAACATTGCTATAAATAATCACTTGTATGAAGAAGCCTTTGCAATATTTAAAAAATTTGATGTTAACACATCAGCAATCCAGGTACATAAAGAACAAACAAAAAAACCTTACATTTTTTTTGTTTGAAATTTAGTTGATGTTAACATAATGAATCAATTATCACTTATTTGTAGGTCCTGATTGAAAATGTCAACAACTTGGATAGAGCATATGAATTTGCTGAACGTTGTAACGAACCAGCTGTTTGGAGTCAACTTGCGAAAGCTCAACTACAGCATGGCCTTGTAAAAGAAGCTATTGATTCATTCATTAAAGCTGATGACCCATTTGATAAGATATATCTTTTTTATTTTATCAAAAATTTAGTGAACCATTGAGTATGTTGTGTAGTAATGTATAAAATATTTGCTAAGTGCACTTTTTCTCATTCTCTGTATAATTCTGTATTTTAAGTCTGTTTATTTTTTTTTAAGGATTAAAATTAAAATTAAATGTTGGGAAGTGCTGAAGGTTTTATTTTAAGCTCTTGATTATTGATTATTATAATGTATGTCACTTACATAATGTTGTTTTACTTAGGTCATACAATGTTTTGCTGAAACTGGACAGTTTCAAAAAATTGTCTTGTATGCTAAAAAGGTCAGCTACACTCCTGATTATATATTTCTCCTCCGGAATGTGATGCGTGTTAATCCTGACCAAGGAGTTAGTTTTGCACAGATGTTGGTACAAGATGAAGAACCTCTGGCTGATATTAACCAGGTAATATATAGAAGAAGGGGCTGAATGTTGTATACTGATGCTATTCTGACCCAATTATTTTGAGATTTATTATACCCACTTCTTTTCTCAGAGACATAACAACAAGAAATCAATAAGCATATGCTGAATGAAATTAAAGACACTGAATATTATGTTCATATTCAGGTATGAAAGTAGTTAACAGTATGAATATTAGTTAAATAAGAAGGTTAACTATTTTCTACAACAACCTATTGCATTTTAATTATTTACAACATATGAGTTCAATCATGAAGGTTATCAACTACTGAAAAGAACTGGATGATGATGAGCGTCAGTTGTACATGTCTCAAGTCGTACCTTTGATTTGATTAGTTGGTGTAAAACAATAACTTATACTTACTGAGCTGTGATAAATTTCTATTCAATGTTCATTTCTTTATTATCTTTGTGAGAAAAATTAATTTTGAAATTTGGAGATAATTATTTTAATTAAGTTTTATTTCAATTAAAACTGGGCACTGGTATTTATCATAGCAAAAATTTCACCATTAAAAAGCCTAGATTTTATTAATAAAAATACATTACTTAGTAAATAAATAATAGGTTCCTGAGTTTTGTAATAAAGCTGGTCTCATACCATCATAATACTCCTTATCTATTAGAATAGGGTGGGGACCAGCAGACCTATTTGGGAAACATCATTTTGAGAAAAGTTTTCTTCTTTTTTTTTCTACCCAAATGTATTAAATTGACCATGATTAATAAACTTGTTTACTATTCCTATATATATACTATACTATCTGAAATATATAAAAACTATCTGAAATAATGAAAATAATAAATAAGTCTACTGTTACTGTTAAAAATTAATTTGGATATTTTCCAATCCAGTTTAATTTAGAAGTTTCTTGAAGTAAGAGGCATGTCGAGAATGTAAGTGTACTGAGACTGTTACGGTGGTAGGGAATTGTTTTTCCATATATTGGCTGCACTGCCGCATAGCGTGATTTCTCCCCTTCACAAGACCGCTTCGAGGTCAATACGTTGGAAACTGTAGATGCAGCAACACATTTAGTGAGAAATGTCAATCCAATCTCCCGCCAAGTGTGAAATACGTGGCGTTATCTGTTATCTACTTTGGAAGGGATTAACTCGGGTTGAGGTTTGCAATGAGATGCAAACTATATTATGATAAAGCTATGAATCATACAAGTGTGTTCAAGTGATGTAGTGAGTTTAAAAACAGTCGTATATCTGTGCGTTATGATCAGAGGAGTGGAAGACCTTCAATTGTCATTCAAAAATATTTTTGTGACGATCGCAGATTGACTATGGATGAACTTTCTGCAATGTTTCCACAAATCTCCAGAAAAAATGGATGAAGGGATTGGCTTGAAACTGCATCAAAAAGGGGGAATGGTTGAAAAAATAGCTTAGATCTTACAAGGGTTAACAGTTAATTTTTTTGTTCAAATAAAATTTTTTATAACCTACAAAAATTTAGTGCATTTACTTTCTGAACATCCCTCGTATTAAGGGTAAACAATTTTTGGGTATTACATAAGGCTTTAGTTCCCTCAAACTTCAGCTTTTAAGTCTGAACTAATTTCCTCAGAATAATTTATGTGGTAATCTTGTTTATTATAAATAAAATAATAGCATAAATTAATTCATCAAATTAATTATTTTGCTTAATATTTTAGAATATTTTTGATTATGAAACCTAATAGAATTTTTGTTTGATAAAANAGGTACTAAATGTGTTATTTGTTTGCTGAATGTTTTTTTATGTTTAAAAAATTTTGCTGTTCATTGGAGTTTAGGGTTGCCAAACAAATACTTGGAATATTAGAAGTGGAAGGGTAGTAACAAGGTGAGATGTAGTTATTACATCACCATTGGATAGGTATCATAGCGAAGAAGACAGTAGTTATAAGGAGGATCTATCTGTAGGTACAATAAACAAATACTTGGAAGATAATTTTCTTCGCCAGCTGAAGCTAAATCCATAAAAAATGGAGAAAACCATACAATTCAAAATGCATACCCTGAATTAACCTGTAAAAAAAAAAGCAAGTACTAATGAATTATCTTAATTGATCCTGAACTACCCAATTAGTTGCTATGATTTATTTTGGATGAAAATATTTGTAATTATCTAAAATATATGATGATACTATATGCCAAAGCTAGTAAGGTGGATGACAATTTTATTATCAATATTGTGGATTCTGAAGTTATCATTACTTCTTTTTGGGTTTAAACCATGAGCAAGGTAGGAGAACATTATGGGAAACAGGATCAGTTATATACAGCGAAAAAGTTACAAATGCTATGTGTTGATACATTTTTAAGATGAAAAACTTTATGACTATGATAAATCGAAAGTTTGTTTTTTATCTTGCCTTGCCTTAAAACCTGTGTATTGATGAAATGTGGTTCCATATTTCAGTACATATGGGCCAAATAATTTCTACAGGATGAACTCATCTAGTATGTTTATAAAATGTGCTGCCTTTGTGAACCTCTGGGTTATCTAATTTAAGAAAAACAAAGGGGCAGACTTGAAACTTGTTCATGGAACATGGTTTTGGGCTATTTGTTCTACTTATATTGATGAAAAGCTTAGAAAATTTTGTGTCATATTAACAGTATATTAGATCTCTTCTTCTCATCCATTACTTTAGTAGAGGAATTGAATAGAAATTGATTATGTAAAACAAAATAGAGAGGTATTTAATTATGCAATGGACTATATAATCACAAGTTGGAATTTGAACAGACCAGTGGTTCTTTATCAGTTCTTCGATTCTGAACTGATCTTTTTAATAAGATCACTACTGAGCTGTAATCAGAAGATGAAAGAAGAGAATTTCTGTCCCTCAACCAAATAGAAAGAACAATGATTTTATAAAGGGGCATAGACATTATGAGTATATACATTGACTCTTAGAGGATTGGAAATAGATTTAAAAAATGATGATGGCCTGTTATATACATTTATGGCATTTGCCTCCTGAATGCCTGACTTGTGGCCTATTTATATTATAAAGATGTGAAACCACACACCTCTAGAGGAAGGCCCAAAACATCTAACCCCTGGAAAGTAGATATCTGTTATGACCAGATTGACTATTGGATTGTCATTTCTCCAAAGCAGAATAGATGCATGTTTTGTTTTAAAAAAAAAAAAAAAAAAAAAAAAACTCCCTTGAGATTACAAATACGAAAAGTTTTTTTTTAAATGATAGATATATTTATGTGTTATTAAATATTTTATTTGGTTGTGGTATTTTATCCCAAGTAAATTTTAAACAATTAATGAGAGGGAATAGAATAAAAAATCTATCTGTCCCAGCCAGGAATTCCCATATCTTAAATTGGATGCCTTCTGGTCTCTACATGTTCCTCTAAATATATATTTATAAACAAATAGTTATTTATATGTTGCAAAACTGTTAAAATCTAACTTTTATTATTATAAGTATTCCTCTGATTTTATAATGCTTAGTGTTACAGTGTACTTCTAAGAATGATCATTAGTTTCTCAATGCTGTCCATTTTTGTTAATACAGTGGTCATGAAGTACTAGTAATATTTTTTTCCNAAATATTTTATTTGGTTGTGGTATTTTATCCCACGTAAATTTTAAACAATTAATGAGAGGGAATAGAATCAAAAATCTATCTATAGTGTAGAGGGAATTGAATGAGACATCTAGCTCGTCCTGGTAGCATAATAACTGGTAAATGCACCGGCCCGGATAGCAGGAGATCCAGGTTCGATGCCTGGCTGGGACAGATAGATTTTTTATTCTATTCCCTCTCATTAATTGTTTATGTGTTATTGTTTCACTAACATTTAAATAGAATTATTTGTCATTTGCATCAATGAATATACATTATTATTATGACTATAATTAGTTTACCTGTTTCCTTCCTGCACTCTTTCATACATTTGTTTAATTAATTGATCATTAATTCATTGTTTGCCCTTGTCCAAAATTGGAATGTAAAAATTACAGCAAGCACACATCAAAATACATTATAAGTGGTATTTCATTATAATTGAATACTCACAGATCTGAGAATCCCTGAGGTTTCTAATTTTATACTAAAGAACCAATTTTAGCTTTCACTCAAATCCTCAAGCCTATTATAAAGCACATTACCATGATCAAACATTTGTTTGATCCTCCCTTTCTTCCATTTAGAAGGGTAGATTTTTCTTTGGATATGATAGTTGTCATTAACGTATTTTGATAGTTATCATAATTGTTGGCATTATGCACTAATACTTTTTAAAATTTTGGTTTAATTTTTTTTAGTAAATATTTTAATGTGTGATTTTTATTTGTTTTCTAGTACTAGAACATGGAAGGAAGTGTGCTTTGCTTGTGTTGACAGTGAAGAATTTAGACTTGCTCAGATGTGTGGATTACACATTGTTGTTCATGCAGATGAATTGGAAGATTTGATTAATTATTACCAGGTTAGTTCTTCATGATGGCATTACAATGACTGAGAATGTTTTTAAATTGTGTTAAAATGTATCATGAAGAATTCACATGATTTTTTTTTTTAATGGCTCATTTAATTAATTTTTTAAATGTACTTTTCCAAGTTGTTTATGATTTAATGTATTAATTTCTGTGATAACTGCAGGACCGAGGTTATTTTGAAGAATTAATCAACCTTTTGGAAGCTGCCCTTGGCCTGGAAAGGGCCCATATGGGAATGTTTACCGAACTTGCAATATTATATTCGAAGTATAAACCTGCAAAAATGAGAGAACATTTGGAATTGTTTTGGTCAAGAGTTAACATCCCAAAGGTTTGTGTTTGAATTTTTAAAATGTTTATTTCAGTATAATTTGTTTGTCATTTGATAATGTATTCTCTGTTTTAGGTTCTTAGGGCTGCTGAACAGGCTCATTTGTGGGCAGAACTCGTTTTTCTCTATGATAAATATGAAGAATATGACAATGCTGTGTCTGCTATGATGACTCACCCCACTGAAGCTTGGAGAGAAGGTCATTTCAAGGATATTATTACTAAAGTGAGTAAGCATACAGTGAAGATTAATAGTGTCCTATTATTGCATAAT
The DNA here is from genome assembly GCA_000696205.2 of Oncopeltus fasciatus. Classification (NCBI taxonomy): domain Eukaryota; kingdom Metazoa; phylum Arthropoda; class Insecta; order Hemiptera; family Lygaeidae; genus Oncopeltus; species Oncopeltus fasciatus. Next base: position 400,506 of record KZ807162.1, read on the forward strand.
TAAGTTAGTTAATATTTTTATGAAATACATGAACCTTTCATAAGGTTTATGAAAATATTATTACTATTTTATAAAACTTATATGGAATAAAGAATTTGTATGAAAATGCTGTTTTTACATTATTTTGTGGAAATAGTTTTAAATTTAATGCCTAATACACTAAATTTTGGGTTCTTCCTAATTTGGTTGAAAATCATTTATTGATATATTTGATCATCTTGGAGAGATGAATTGTCATCGTACATGAGAGAAGTAGTGACTTTAGTTTATTTGAAATTAATAATTATCAATTAGTGATAAGATTCAGTAATGTGTGAATATGAAATCTAACTTATATATTTGAGCTATATTTGGGTTCAGTGTAATTAGTTGTTGAGTTGCAATATTTTCTTTTTCCAAATGAACTGGATTAAGCATCTAGTTTCCCTATTTTTTTTCAGGATACTCCTTAAGGAATATAGGGTGAAAATTCTTAAATTTTTAAAGATAATTGTGTCTGGTTGATATTCACCAATAATCTATTTATGAGTATTAATAGGACTATCAAATTAAGTAGTTATATGATTTTACCATTTTATTTAAGTCCGTTTTATTTTATTATATGCTTAACTGAATATATGATCACAATGCTAATTCAATATTATCTTCCAGGTTGCCAATATTGAGCTTTATTATAAGGCTATCCAGTTTTACCTTGATTTTAAGCCACTTCTTCTAAATGATATATTACTAGTCCTTGCTCCAAGAATGGATCACACCAGGGCTGTTAATTTCTTTACTAAGGTACTTATTAATGCAAGTTTCTTCATTTTATTTTCATCAATTATCTTAACACATACACACATATTGAATTTTGAAGAACAAATTCATTTTAAAGTTTTCAAATAAAATCTGTAAAAAAATTATATTAATAAATTATTGGGTTTATTCATCACTTATTCCATTCGGAAGCTGATTGATGAATTCCTTTTTAAAATTAGTCACTCGATCTGATATTTTACAACTGCTCTAGATTACCCAGGTATGTAATACTCCTGAGTGAAGTTACATAATCCTGCTTCTGATAATTTGATTTCTGGTAACAAATCCTACATAACTATTTTGAGAATTTCAATTCTCAAAACGGGAATAACTGGGTTTGCATCATGTATCAATATTTGCTCAGCAATACTTTGTAAATTTCCTATTAGCATCATTACTTCAGATGGCACTCTTCAGTTTGAAAATAATTCATTATTTAATGGGGTAAAATATGCTTTGTGTCTTACTTAAGAAAATTTGAAAAACCTAGCACACAAAGGCAAATTAAGCCTTGAGCAGTTTGTGTTAGGCAAGCAAGTCCCATGGGGTTGTAATAATATTTGTTCTTATCAATCTCCCTAAGAATCACACTCTTCTATTCTAGAGCAATCCTTGATCCGTTAATCAGGATTGCTCTAGAATAGAATTTATTCTGCTGATTCTTATTCTCGGCTTTGTGGGATTTTTTCACTGGATACCTATTATCTTTTATGAGATTTAAAGATTCTGCTATCCTTTAAGTTAATGATAAATTAAATTTCATTACCAGCCTTCACTATTCTTTATCCATATTTGAATCATTTTTAATTCAATCTAAAATACTTTCTATTAAAACATCAATTTAACTCTCCTCTCATTATTTTGTAATATCAATGACATAAAATTACTGCTGGAATTTTGTTACCATGTTTGATTCTCTAGCAAAGCTACTATATTATTTCACTTCAGAGTGAGGTAATCTCATGATATCTCAATGTTCTATAACTGAGTCAAGACATATCTTTATTTTGAATTGACTAATCATCCCATCTTACACACATTATTAGTTATTTATCATGAAGCACGTCTGTGATTTTTTCCCCTAAAGTATTATTTATTTTATTAATCAATTACTATTTTCCAAATATAGACCTCAGTACATAATGTATTTTTAATTTATTTTTTATCACTAAATTTTAGCACACATTTGGAAATTGTGTTGTTAGATTAGAGCTATATTTTCACTGTAAGTTTAAGACATCTAGTCTCAGTTTTCAAGGCAAACTAAGGCATTACATGCATATTTTATTTCAAAATGTTTTTATCTAAAGATCTGGATTTCATTTCGAAAACTGGAATTATTATAAACCTATTAATTATTTTATGAAATATATAAGGGGAGGTCAAACAGTTTTTAGCCAAACTGAGAAAGGAATGAAGTCAAAATGCAAAACATATATTATTTTTCAATATAATATCCCTTATTACCAATATATTTATTTAATCTATTTATTAATTTTTCTAAACCCCTAAATAATAATTTTCTTCTTTGGAACAAAATGAGCACCAATAGCCTCTTTGAGTTGGTCTTTTTCCGAAAATTGCCTTCCTCTAAGGTCCTTTTTGAGATTTAAAAACAGAAAGTAGTCTGGGGGCCTGATCTTGGCCGTAAGAAGGATGATTGATTAAATCAAAGCCCAAGGTGTCAATCATGGCCATCATTTTACGTCTGCAAATAGCCATACATTGGCTAGTACAAACTGATGAAATTAAAAGTAATTTAAGTACTAGACAAGAAATGGCAGGATTAAGAAAATTTGTGTGTATAGCTAATGATGAGATGATATATGTGAATGAACATGATAAGATATGTCATTTATCTTAATCCCCTCCTTCATATTTAGGCTAAGAATCTTTTGACCTCCCCTACTAGTATAACTGGAGTGAGTGAGGGTGTCACTCTTATCAGTTTTATATAACTCACTAGAAATTTTCTTTATTCGCAAACAATCCTGCTTACTGAGGATAACTTATCGGACTTGTCTCGGTAGCATAAATGGAAAACGCACTAGCCCGGATAGCCAGGTTTTTGTCCTGGCTGGGACAGTTAGATTTTTTATTCTGTTCCCTTGTACTAAAAATTGTTAAAATTTATGTGGGATTAAATACCACAAAAAAATAATATTTATAAAATTAAAAAAATGTAATTAATTTTTTAAATAACTGATTAAATGTCCTTAGTAGAAGATTTCTATTATGAAAGAGGAGAAAATTTCATCCTCTAGTTTCCATGTGAATTTGATTTTTTCCTTAAGCTTCAGCCAAAACACTAACTGACATTCATATTGCATTGCAGCAGAGGTCCAGTTTGCCTAAATACCTCAATATAGGTCTATTTCTAAATCAACCAACAAGATTGAATCTAATCTTTCACTTGTCTCCTAGACTATCTAATCTTCCTACATTGCATGGGCTTTTTGTTATTAATATATAATTTTCCTCCTCCTCTTTCATTATTTTTTTATCCCCCTGGTGCTTGATGGTGATGTCTCTAGTAACTTGTAAGTATTTATATTTTATTTCTAATTGCTTTCATGTGTAATTTTATTAAAATCATTATTTTTGAATAAATTCAAATTTTGCAAATATGTATACAGACAAAAATTAGGAATTAGTAAATTCCTTTATTTATTGTGAATTGACTTCTGTCATGAGAAAGTGCAAAAAACTTCACACATTTAAAATTTTATTCAGAAGTTATCGAGATAAAAATCTAGATGCTGCATAACAATANCCCCCCCCCCCCCCACTTTCCTGCTCCAATGTGTTTGTTTTTTTTTTCCTTTTAAATCCATTATTTATTACAACTGTTTAGAGTCAGTTTATTTTATATTTACTTAAATTGTCTAAAATAATTTAACAATACTATAAGATTCAACATTTCAAGCCTGCAGTAAAAGTTGGAAATATGATAGAGTGTATTGTCTTTTCAATAGCAGATGAGCCTAGATGGAAACCTTGTCACACATATTTAGAAATAATTGGTGCAGATTTATTTGTGCGCATTCTTTTTTTTCTAACTGAAGAAAGAGGATGAGACCACCTCAGGAGCTGCTACTGAAATTTAGTAAAATAGAACCCATGTTCAGTAAGCAGCATTAGCTTCCATCTCCCCTCTTGGGAAAATCATAATAATTTTAAACACTCAAGCATCAGCTCATGTGTTTGCCAGCTTTAGGAGCCTTATTTACCTCTGTTATTGAGTTAATAACAATGGAGTAGATGTATATGTTGACTGCCAGTAAGGCGGTAGGAAGAGTGACTCCCAACAAGAATTCATCATCAACCCATGGTGACCTGACCACTATCTAATTCATCACTTCTTTGTCTTGAGAACTCAACAATACATGCTATTGCTATATAATGGAATTTTAATTTATTTTATTTACTTTAATGAATGATGTAACATTGCAATTGACTGTATTTATCCTGCATTATTTCAGTAAAAACCATTTTCCCCCTATTCTAAAACTAATTAAATATTTCATGCCGAGCTATCAAAAAACATATGTATGCAATTTTCAAATAAGGAAGCTATTAAGTTTCATTTAATCATGTTTTAATTTTATTTGTAGGGGGTTCGAACATCCATTGATGCATTTGACAATTTCGACAATATAGTGTTGGCCCAAAAATTAGAAAAGCATGAGCTAATTGAATTTAGAAGAATAGCTGCTTATCTTTATAAAGGAAACAATAGGTGGAAACAAAGTGTGCAGTTGTGCAAGAAAGACAAACTTTTTAAGGTATTATAACATATTTGTGATATCTTTTACATATGTACATTATTATTATAGTCATATTATTATTATTTCTATATGCTTTATATTTAAATGTTATCTTAGATTGCATTATGTTAATAGTTAATTACTTTTTTTAAAAAAAGGATGCTATGGAATATGCTGCCGAATCGAAAAATTCAGAAGTTGCCGAAGAACTAATTTCATGGTTTTTGGAAAAAGAGCAATATGATTGTTTTGCTGCTTGCCTATTTCAGTGTTACGATCTTTTGCATCCAGATGTAATCCTAGAGCTTGCTTGGCGTCACAATATAATGGACTTTGCCATGCCCTACATTATACAAGTTACACGAGAATATATTTCTAAGGTAAATGTTTTTTATGATGAAGATGGCTTACATTGTGAGCTGAAACATTAGCAGATATTTAAAAAATACACATTTTTTAGATTGTATTTTTTGTATCAACCTTGATCGAACCCCAACAATAAAATATCTACTAAGGAGCAATTGTAAGTGCCTGACTTGTTTTCCCAAAACATAAGTAAGCATTCAATTAATAAATAACCTTATTTCTCTCTCTGTGTCGTATAGAATTTAAGGTTATTTTGCTAAGCATATAATTACTTGATCCCTGCTAAGAGCTGTAATTTTGGAAGAAAATAGTTTCTTAAATTATTCTAAACAAGGTTATTATTCTTAAGGACCATTACTGTAAGAGAAATATTCTCTTTCACATCTCTACTTTCAGCTCTATTCATTTAAGCTGTTTCATCTTCTAACCATATATTACTTATTTTATTCTTAGATTTTTGTTTACTGCTGCTTCTGATTGTAGATGTTTCTGAGGAAATAATCTATAACTACTGGAAGTAGTGAATGTGGGGTTGATCTAGGAGTTTTGATTGATATTTGGTACACACACACACACACACACATGATATATATATATTGTAGTAATCAAGAACAGGTGGCATAGATAGAGAGCGCAGTGCACACAGTAAAAGAAATAATCACAAGGAGTAAAATTTTCAGGGATCTCTCACCCTTTGTTGGTGAGGAGTGAAGAGAGACTAGCTATATATATATCCGGATAGCCAGGTTTTTGTCCTGGCTGGGACAGTTAGATTTGTTATTCTGTTCCCTTGCACTAAAAATTGTTCAAATAGCCAAATTTTCGGGGATTTCTTGCCCTTTGTTGGTGAGGAGTGGAGAGAGACTGTCACTCTTCACTCCTCACTGACGAGGGGCAAAAGATCCCCGAAAATTTTNAATGAAACACTCTTCTTCAAAGGGATTATCCACTCCAACTCTTCAACAGAAAAATCCTTCCTACAAACTGAACCTTCTATCCTAAACCTAAATCTTCTAATGCGCAAACTTCTAACCTGGTTACTGAATATTTTCTTGGGGTAGAAGGTATCGAGACCAAGATACACGAAGCCCTCCCTATTATTCAGAACAATCCATCCACCAGCTCTCTACTACGAAAAAAGGCTTCTTTACCACAAAAACCTGGCATTGCATACAGGAAAGCCCCCACCCTCCAGGATATACTAAACAGAAAAAACTGTCTTTCAAAATGCTCACAAATTTATCAAAACAAGGTACTTGGCCTTGTAACAAAAGCAGGTGCTTATCCTGTCTAATTATAAAAACTGGCAACAGGTTCTCCAGTGTCAACACCCACTTAACATATAAGTTTCAATCCTCATCAACATGCACATCCAAAAATTGTGTATACTTGCTTCACTGCAATTTTTGTCCTGTTTTTTTATGTAGGAAAATGTACTATGCCCATAAATCTCAGAATTAATAACCACTGAGCATCCTGTTCAGAACCACAGTTCCCTCTTCCCATAGCAAGGCATACTCAGAATCATTTAATGAGTTTTAATGACTTTTCCAAGTTCAAGTGATTGAACAACTTCCTGACACGGCTTCAGATTTACAACTGAAGATGAGAGAGTGTGCCTATATCCACATTTTCAAAGCCACTTTTAAGACCTGGCATGAATTGCATATTGTTAAATATTAACAACTTTATGACTTTCCACATCGCTAAAAAATTATTCTGAACCATGGATGTTCTCTAAGGGAATTCTAACTACTTCAATTAATTAATCTCATTTTTCATTTATGGGACTCCATTATGGTTTTATTAAATTTTATTTCCCCTGTCTGAGGTTAAGCATCTCATATTTATTTTGGATTACCTATTTTTCATTATGATTACACAAATACATGTGTAAGTTCGTATTTGTTTATTCTTCTATTTGTTTTTAAATTTTCATCATTATTATTTTTAATTAATTTTTAGCTTATTTTTGTTAATGAAAATATTTTATGTGGTGTAATAGAAAATTTATATGAAGCATAAGATAAAACACTATTGCATTTACCAAATAATGATTAAATCATGATAATGATAAATGTAATGTTCATTTTTATTTAATTTTTCATTAAATTCTTTTAATAAATATGTTGTTTTTAAGGTTGATAAACTTGAAGAATCTGAAGCTAGAAGACTGGAGGAACGATCAGAGCAAGAACATAAGCCAACAATGATGATTCGTAAGTATTTGTTCATATTAATTATATTTATACATTAAGCTTTGTTAAAAATAAGTTTAAAACTTTAATAATGAAAAGAGAAACAATTTTAAATTGTAGATTAATGTAATACTATTGTTAAATAGGCGCCAGTAAGTGCATCTTTTATTTACAAGTAAATGTTGTTAGTTTAATAATCTTCTATAATGTTACAAAAATCCTTTTAATCATAATATAAATCCTATTTATTTAAAGGCTTATCCAGGTCCTTGACAGAACATTATCTTTATTGTCAGTTGTACAGAACATACATCTAATTTTATTATATTAAGTGGTTTTTATCTATTTAACTGCTATTAAGTTTAGGTTTGGGTTAATTTGCATTTTATTTTTATCTAGATTTGATGGGAAAGAAAAACAATTTTTTTTTCTTATCATATCTTGATTTAAGGAGTATCAATGGTAAAAAAATTGAAGAAAACTTTTATTTAAAAAAACATTTTTATGTAAGGGGAAGATGCATAATTAAGTATCCTATTGAATAGTATAATAATGTAAGTTTACAAGAAGTATGTTAGTAATAGGCTTTGATTTGTTTTTAATATTTCAACTATTTTCTTGTAATAAAATAATGTGCTTGTATAAAACTGTTCAGTGTCAGTATTCTGCTGTGCATTGGTGATTAATGTATAGAAGGTATGGCTACTCTGAAAGTTACATGCCTAGTTGGGTGGAGCACAATAGATTACCTGACAGCCATTGGTTTCACAGGTTATGGTAGGCTAATGCCCATTCTATTGATTGAGCCGGGACAGATTGTTATAGTGCATAGTGCACTGATGGTATCCATCAGTATCATATACAGTATGTATATCAGAATATGGTATCCAGTATCTGGTCTTAGTGAATTTTCGGACAATGTGTTCCAACTGTGACTGTTGAGCCCTCATTGTACATATTTCCTAAATCATAATTTTTCTTGCTTAATCTGGACGGATGCCAAACATTTTATTTCTATAAATTTTGCAAAAGAAAAGTATTACATTAATAATTTAATTATTAATTGTTATAATATTAATAATCAAGAAGTAAGTCATTATATTATTAGTATTTTAAAAGTATGATAATATTTAAAATAGTATATAATAAGAAAATCCATTTTGTCTGTTATCAAGGCTCGATAAGAATGAGTGGTTCTGTGATTCACTCCGTCCATAGTGAATCTTTATGAATCAGCACCTTCTGACATTTTGAAAAACCTTTTTGAAAAATGATCCTATTAACTTCAATAATGTGTATTACAATAATTTGTATACATATATTTTGTATATATCAGGCCAATTTGCCTGACAAGACAAATGTTCATTTATTAAAAAAAGAATCCTATAAGGAGTTAAGAATTATGATACCTGAAGATCTTAGCACAGGGTTTTAAGCATGTTTTGTTTTTTCCCTTCCCCTCCCCCTTTTCAGTTTAATTCACTACTTTCCAGCCTATTTCTGTCATGTAATTTATTAGGCTTTCACTTTAATTTTATTCTGTATAGCTTTTTTTACAAAAGCCTGAAAAGAACTGTTAAATTAATAAATATACTGAATTGACATCAATGAAGGAACAAGTTTTTAAGGTTGATACTAATACTGATTTTGTCAAAATCTACTGATATAGTTGATACTTAGCACCTGCCCTTCCACCCTACTTGACTTAATTACCCAATCTCTTATTTATCTATGCACATGCTACAAATTAAAATTTGTTTTTCTAGTTTGACTGTTTAATCTTTATTTTTCTATTTTATTATTTATTTTTTGCATTTATTAATTTATTGTTATTATTTTTTATGTTTTTCAGCTGAACCACAATTGATGCTCACTGCTGGTCCAGGAATGATGGGTCCTGGCTTTTCTCCTGCCTATCCTAATACTTACACTACTGGTATTCCTTATCAAGGCTATGGAATGTAGATAGGGCTTGAAAAAGTTAGTGGTTGAACAATTGTTTCTGACTAATATTGTGGAGTAAATTGTTTGTCTGACCTCCATCCTAAACTAAACGAACTTTGTATATTGTTAGAAGAAGAAGCAGAATTTATACATAGTAATAGCGCTGTTAAAATTAATTTCTTCTTGAGATTAAGTACAAAGTTATGGCCTCTTAAAAGTGGTTCAGTGTTCCCATCCTTATTAAGAACCACAAAACTGCCTTCATTATGTGTGCTTTTATCAGATGTCTTGCGCATATGAATATTGTAATATATATAAATATATATAT
>KZ807162.1:476341-494981 GCA_000696205.2 Oncopeltus fasciatus
GGGCGGGATTTAAAGGATAGACAGAATTAAATATATATTTCAATTTAGGCCCGTTAGATAGCATTTGTCATCAATTTAATTGTACTTTAATAAATTTAAAAAAAAACTAAGATAAAATCTTATAAAAGAAAAAAGAATAGTCGAGTTCCACACTAGATCCCTTTCTATTCTGATTCAAAGTATTAAGTAATTTTTACATACATAAACACATTTATTGTACTGAAATATAATAATAATATAATAATAGATATAATATTGATAATAAATGTTCTATGTCGTATAAGTAGATGTAAAGACTTGATTAAATAACACAGAATGCTTTGAATACGAAACTACAACAGAAAATAAGAAATAATGAAAACATGTATAGCTTTGGAAAACAAGAGCTCAGTATTTTTTACACAAGAGTCAGAGAAAAAAATCTTACTACGTACCTCGGCGGGGAATTTTTTAATTTTTTTTTTTCTGGTTCTCTTTGCATTTCTTGTATAAATTTAACGTGGGATTACATACCACAATTAATATTATTATTTAAAAAATAAATGTCGAAAGAAAACGAGGGTATAACAAATAGTCGACATGTTAGCTCTTCCGAGTATAAGGCGATATATTCGACTTACTTGGGGGTTTAGACTCGGAGTAAAGTGCAGGGAGTTGGAGTGATTATCTAATCTACCTCGGTAGTGTAGAGGTCTAGCGCGCCTACCCGGATAGTAGGAGACCTTGGTTCGTTTCCTGGCTGATGGTAGTATGATTTTTTTTTCTGGCTCCCTTTGCATTCCTAGTTAAATTTAACAAGGGATTACATACCACAATTAATATCATTATTTAAAATTAATATTTTTTATATCCTAAAATTAAATGTAGTCCTTCATATGAAGAAAACTAAGTGCTCTGAACTCAGAATTGGCTCTCCTCGGGCCTGGCCCCTCTGCTTAGCAGGCAGGAGCTCAAACCACCTTCTGACCCCTCACCGCCGTCAGCTCTAGCTTGGAAGGCTGTCGAGTCACAATAGCACTAGGACAAGGAACGCGACACCCACAGTCAGCACCATTAGCCATTCAGAGGCCCTTCTGTATCTCTGCCGACTGTCAAACTAGACTGGCTTTGTGTCCTTCCAACTACTCATTTTCTACTCCTCTGGAAATCTTCCATAGCGGAAGATGAAGAACTTGGGAACATGAGTAGCCATCATGTTCCCACGTTCTTCTTGTACGGTAAACCTATACATGATACATAAATCACCGCACGATCAGTCTACCTTTACTGCCCAAGGTCTTCCATCATAAATTCCTTAAATGTCCTTTGGTTTAACTAATTCCTAATCATTAGTTTGGCTTCCGATCCCATTCTACTGTCCAGCAGGTGTTTCGCGTTGTTGATTTCATTTCCTTTTCCCCTGACCTAAATGAGCGAAAAGAGTCCTGGTCCATTCTAAACGTCACTAAAGCATTTCTCAGAGTATGGCATAATGGTCTATTACGCAAGTTCAAATTTATATTCCCAAGCACCATTTACCTAATCCTTAAATCTTACTTTTCCTCAAATTTTCCTTTCCGGACTTAAGTAAGATCGATTAAGACATCTGTGCAGAACTCTGGGGCTTCGCTAAGTCTTTATATATCCAATGGATACAATAGTTTCAATCCCTTACGGTTGTAACATTCATCCTTTACGTCAAAGATCTCATCTCCACCAGTTTTACTCTATTCAACATTAAACTCCAATATCACCATAATTTATAAGGCCAATCCTTTTCATCGTACTTTAATCCTTACAACCATTCTCGTAGACTAAAACGAAGATGGTCAAGAGACCTCTTGGGCCTTATTGTCTAAATATTTTAGGAGTAGGGTAATGGGTCATTCTCATGGGCCATTTATTTTTTGCATATAATTGCATATATATGCTTATTTTATATTGATATCGAATAGCAAAATAATATTTTATTATAGAATGTAATAAATAAATTTTTTTTTTAAATATGAATCGTATCGATCAGAAATTTTAGTATTTTAATGCTTAAGATCTCTTTAGTTTTTTTCTTACAACGATATGAAATTTATTATTCTCAAAGTAGAGAAGGATAGAGAAAAACTGATACTTCTCTCAACAAAATTACATTAAGAGTATATAATTAGATAGCTTCAATATAAAAAGTATAAAAAAGAGAAAGAGGGGGTAGGATAATTAAATACAACGCTTAATTTTTAATACAATTGCAAAAATTTGTTTTCTTTTACACTTTTCCTAAAACGGAATAAGTTTGGAAGTAATTCGGTCCCCAATTTGAAAATTTTCTTTATTTGATGAATATAGCTTCTCATTGAAAAAGTTTTTGAAATTGACACACGGACGCACACACACACATGCACTCACAAAGTATTAGAAAGAAATAAATCCTCCAGCTGGAGCTGCGTGAACTAAGCGGATTTTGTAATTCCATTACGGATGTGCATAGACAAAAGAATAAATAGCGAATTGCAGTTCATTAAATGGTGAGAAGAATAAGCGTAGAAATCCTAACCCGGTTCTATACTTACCGAGAAGGAAGGTTAGTTTTCCCGCAAAAACCTTTTAGATCATGAATTTTAAAAATTTAGACTTCTCCATTATATTGTACAAATCATTTATAACTAGTATACTATAAATTTTAGGCTTCCTCTAAACCCCCCTAAAAAGTATAAATATCTAATTTGGTTTCTATATTTTTAAAATGGGAAGACCCACTCAACGTACGAAATTAATTTCTTGAATATCTTTTTCAGCGGGAATTTTTTAAAATAAGAATTTACTGAATTTAAATTTCACAAAATTAAATTTTAAACCTATTTTGCTTTTATAAGAGTTAAAAATACGGACACGAGAATATATATCTATATATTAATACAAATTCTAATGAACTATGTGAGCCAACATGAATAGCTCGATTTCTTTCATCTTGAAATTCCTAAATATGCTAATTGAGGATGAATGGAAAAAACTTTTGCCATTTCTTTGTTGGAAAATTTTGTTCTAGTAATAGGAAAATTGATTCTCCATTACATAAAAAAAGTGTATAATATTGTCTTTCATTTACAAAACACTTTTGATAATGATTATGATCGACCATGTTTTAGGGTTTATACTAATGGCTTGAAAAGTCGTGGAATACTACCAAAGGGAATAAGTTTATTTCCTCGAGGGAAATCTGCTAAAAAGCGGCGGATGGGGTGAGAACCCCCAGATGGAGGGACGCAGAGCATGATCCCACCGATAAGCCGAGGCGGTCCTTATCGAGGATTTACAGAAGTAATAAGATCAGACACTGCGGAACGACAGGCGCCGTACAGATCTGTGCGCCTCGCAGTAACTCAGTAACGCCATCTTCTGATTTTCCTTTCTTCTGGGAGGCCGTCGGAAGATAAGCATTCCTTTTAGACTCCTCCCCAATAGGAGGCGATGAAGCGATAAGGGTGTGCATGTATAACCTACATCTTACCAAAACATTGACAGGCTGCTCTTATTGGGTATAAATTCAACTTATTTCTTTCTTACATTTGGCCCCTTGTAAAACCGTCAGATGGGATTCCAAAGAATAATTATACAATAACAAATTAAGCAAGGGAGAATGGAGGTTTAATTAATTTGAATTGATTGTGGAAAAGGGGGAAGCAGGGGGAAATGTGGTTTAACTAAAGGGAGATAAAGTCGTGATGAAGGGTGGAGTTGGACACATAAAAGGGATCATTTTTTATTAATCTGTGGGTTTTAAGAGCTATTGAATTTTACACTGATGAGAAAGTTTTTTTTTTTAATTTTTTTTTTATTTATTTATTAGAAAACATTTATNAGAGAGAGAGAGAGAGAGAGAGAGAGAGAGAGAGAGAGAGAGAGAGTGAGAGAGAGAGTGAGTGTGGGCTCTCCCACTAACGCGGCGCCATCAACTCATTGAAGTCTCCAGAGAGCTGTATGTTCGTCCAGATACACTTGTGTGACAAGGACATGCCGCGAAACGAGAACGGAAAGGCGGGCTTTATTGCCCCTCCCATGATGCGCTTATCCTTGTCAACACATTTTAAAATGGAGAGTTTTTGACAGTAGAGATTGTTTTGGGGGGTTCGGTCAAGGTCGTTCCAAAAAATACAATTATGGAATTCATTTTACTTTCTGTTTTGTTTGAAAAGATCAGAATGATACTAACTAAGAAATTGAAGGGGAAACAATAAAGTAAAAAATAACTTAAGTAATAGTAATAATGTGTGCATTATAAAAAAAAAAATCTGCTTGTGGTTAAATAGAGTGGAATCCTCTTTTTTAACTATTTTTACTTTAGAATTGGCTCATTCAATAGTTATAAAATGTAGGAAAAAAATATTCCATTTAAGTAATTTTGTTTAAGTGAAAAGGAAATCTTCGTTTTCCAATCATTCCCGATGGAAGGATTCTCTACGTGAACAAACAGTTCATTAATTTGGAGCGGGTGTGAGTGACATATCGCCTTCCTGGACTTCTGCCCCTTCATCGGCAGGGTAGGTCATTGATTTGCTCCAAACCTCTTCTGATCAATACTCCACAGACTACTGACAGATAGTACAATAATAATTGTGATTGAACAGATGGAAATTTCAAATCTGCTGTATGAAAATTGGAAGTCAGATCCAACTTCTTCTGATCAGTGCTTAAAATACTACTAACTATACCTCCATACAGATAGTACAATAATCGTTGTGATTAGACAGAAGGAAATTACAAATATTATATGAAAATTGGAATTCAGATCAAACCTCTTCCGATCAATACTTAAAAGACTACTAACTGTACTAAAAAGTTGTCTTAGTAGTTAAAGGTGACTCAGGCAGTTGTCAATACAGTCGATAGTCAGTGCCTAATGAAGTAACGTCTTTGTAAACGAAAGCCAAAAGCCCTTTGCTGCAATGAATATGTTCTATATTGCAAAAAAATATATGAAATATTGCAGAGAAAGTTAAAATCAACCAACCTGTTGATTGCAACTCATTGCATTTTAATGAGTGTTTTATATAATATAATTTTATACATATTCATTTTAGAGGGATCAATAACGAAAATAATTACTCAAATTGATGAATGAAGTGTTAGTAATTAATCGTTGCCGCGGCCAAAATGAGAAAAAATTTAATACTAAACAATTTTTGGTAATTAATGTATTTTATTATTGCCAACGTTTCGACTTAACTAGTAAGTCCTCAACAGGGAGATAATGATATACGCAGAGATCTCGAAAGGTGGTTTCTGGTCACTTCGCAGACTGCAGGAATAAACTGTACAGTTAAAATCGGCAGTAAACCTCTCTCGGAGATCTCTCTATACATCATTATCGCCCTGATGAGGACTTACAAGTTAAGTCGAAACGTAGGCAATAATAAAATAAAATAATTACCAAATAATTTTGAAGAATTTTATTTTTCCCATCCTGATCGATACCCTAATTAATTTCTAACGCGTAATACTCCACGGCCAACTAATCACTAACCATTGGTAAATAAACATTTTATATGTGTAAAAGAAATTTAGTGGAGCTGCTTATCTGTATTGATAACCTTATAACACACCATGTTCATTGAGCCAACATGATAAAGTAATAAAAAATTAATACTTAAAGAAAATAATTATTAAAAAACTACACACAAACATTCACAATGAATTGTTGATAGTAAATATTAGTAAATACATCTAGTTAATACTAAGTTTAAACCTAATAGTTTATTAATAGATGTTTTTTGTTGGGGTTTGGTCAAGGTAGATCTAAAAAAAACAACAACATAAATTTAAAAAATGTGTATTTTAAAAATTATCTGCCAAAGTTTTGGCTTACATTGGAAGACATCTTCAGGGGTATCATGAAGGCGAGAGGTCCTGTCATGTCGCTAAGAACTCATTTTCATGACTGGAACGTCTCCTCTCGCCTTCATGATAGCCCTGAAGATGTCTTCCAATGTAAGCCAAAACTTTGGCAGATAATTTTAAAAATACACATTTTTTTAATTTGTGTTGTTTTGTTTTTTGGATCTACCTTGACCGAGCCCCAACAAAAAAAAATCTAATGGTTCATTAATTCAGTAAGTCCGTAATGCTATTTCTGCTAATACTATTTTTATAAATTTGGTTTTATTCTCATGTGCAATGCTATATAAATATAAATAATGTAAAAAGAAAATAAACAATGTAATCTGATGAAGAGCGTATTTGTTCCTTTGGGGGCCCTTTGACGGAAGCAATATGCGGTGTTTGCCTTCTATTTCTCAACTAACGTCGTGGTCCGAAAGCGAACCTATTGTTCCTGGAAGGATTCAGGGATCGGGAAATGGAATTCCTCCTGGAGGGGGTCTATCGAGCGGAACGGTTTGAGGGGTTGAGGAAGGTGATGGAGACCGGTGGATTCTTCCACTTTTGTCGGCAAACACCTCCCCCCACCAGAGAGAGAGAGAGAGAGAGAGAGAGAGAGAGAGAGAGAGAGAGAGAGAGAGAGAGAGAGAGNACTAACGCGGCGCCATCAACTCATTGAAGTCTCCAGAGAGCTGTATGTTCGTCCAGATACACTTGTGTGACAAGGACATGCCGCGAAACGAGAACGGAAAGGCGGGCTTTATTGCCCCTCCCATGATGCGCTTATCCTTGTCAACACATTTTAAAATGGAGAGTTTTTGACAGTAGAGATTGTTTTGGGGGGTTCGGTCAAGGTCGTTCCAAAAAATACAATTATGGAATTCATTTTACTTTCTGTTTTGTTTGAAAAGATCATAATGATACTAACTAAGAAAGAACGAATAAATTGCCATAGGTATATTTTATTTATAATTATTTCATTTTTTTAAACCTGATCTTAAATATTTAAAATGCACAACAGCATAATTTAATTATTGAAAACGATCTAACCAATTACAAACATAACATAATAGATACTATACTTCTATGAGTTATTATTTGGATAGTTTCAGATATTTTTTATTTAAAATATTATTATTTTATAAATAATATGAGATGACTGGAATTACTTTATAACTCTGAATTTAAATATTTGGTTGTTAATTGTTTTGTGTAGGTTGCTAAGGAAATTAGAATTGGTGCAGATTTACGGAATAAAATTCCTGTTGAAAAATGCTGCAATCTCATGCACAATACTTCATATTCCCAAATGTTTAACAATATACTTAACTGTGCATTTTTTTACATTTTTTTTAGTATGTAATCAATCATATAAAATGATTTATGGCGCCTTTATTTCTCTATGAGGTATTTACCAACTACTAAATCCATCACTTCTCATATCTCGATCTCCACGACGAGCAAAAACCGATATCACGAAATTAACTAAGTCCATCATGCAGAAGTTACATAACCTAAGGAGATTTCTCATTAAAGATTGACAACAAGAAGAGTTTTTTTTTTTTTTATAGTGTTATAAACCCTCCTCTTAACCACTTAGCGTCATGGAGGGAGGGGCCACCTACAGGTTGCCATCCTATTCTAAACATCTATGGCTCAGGGCAAGCTTTTACTAAGAGATAAAAGCTTGGCATGGGCGGGATTTGAACCCATGAATTAGGGATTGAACGGATCCCATGAGCTACCCTAGTGCCCCATAAATAAGAGCAAATGAGGAAATTTACCTTACAACCTGAAGAAACAATGGGCGTAAAAGATATGACCAGTAAGCTTTGCTCTTGGTTAGCCAGGGAGGAAGAGTGGGGGGAGTGCTCAGCCAACCCAGCTACGTTCGTAAATCTCATCTTTAGCAAAAGTTTTCCGTAAAAATTTTTCCTTAATTGCGTTTTTCGTTAATTTGTCATAGAATATGAATGAAATAAAGTTTAACTTTTCTCAAAACCGTAAATTTTTTTTTATAACTCAAATAACAATGATTATACATTTTGGTTTCCCATTAAATCCGACTTCAACCAAAAATTAAATTTTTTAAGTACTTGCAATGAAAATCCTCAATTTAGTTTCTATATTTAAAAATATAGAGGTCCTGCTCGACACTCGATAGGACATACTTAAATATCTCTGTTAATATACATTGTTTTTTTGTTGTTTTTTTAAATATAAATGTTATAGAATTACATTTTATTCTAGTTTTATTTTTATATTATTTTATTTATATTATTTTTGGCACTAATAACAAAGATATTACGATTTTAAATTTNAAGAGGATGTGCTCGGTTGGACCAAGCCGACCACATCCCCCAGGGCGCCTCATGAGCGCCAGCAAGACGCCGCGGAGAAAGCCCAGCCCACCCCCGCCCATGCCACGACGGGCCTGCATCCTATTGTTTCGAAAAAAGGAAGCCCTTCATATAAATTGAGTATGATTATTTGTGTTTGATTAATCTATTCGTTTAATATATTATTCTTATGACAATGTAAAATATGAAATTTAACGTTTAACTCTTCAAGTGGGGAAAAAAATCAATATTTTTATGTTCTTCATCTCCCCTTAAGGTTAGGCCTGATTTATTACTTATTATGAAGTACGAGGTCTACAGAGATAAGTCTGTGAAAATCATCAGTTTATGAAGGACAGTCAAAGCGAGTTTTAATTAAATGTGGTCAGTTTAATATGAGAAAGGCAGAGAGCTTCCGCCCTGCTAATTATTCAATCTCTCCAAGCGTGAAAAAAAAAACGAAAAAAAAAATACTAACGAGTTTCCACCTTGACAATATCGTCCAAGTCTGAAATTACCTCAATCAAAAGCATTCCAAGTCTTTTTATGTTCACACATTCAATCTAGAGACCAGAAAATTAAACCTCTTGTCGGTATTCATTCTTCTCGGATAAGAGAAGCTTAGAATATGAAACATTTAAATTATTAAAGTCTGAAAATCGAGCTGTTGTATTGTCTTTATCTTTCATTTTGTTTAAATAAAGCTTTATATAAATGACTAGAAATTTCTGGTTTCACCTAACTTAAAAAAAAGAAAAGTATGTCAATGCTGTAAAATTAAAAATTAATTTATATAAATATTTAAAAAATAATAACATACGCGGGCGCGGCAATACCCACCACACTCACACACTTATATATAAATACTGTATTAGTTGTGGTATTTAATTCCACACTAATTTTATACAATAAACGCAAGGGGTTAGAATAAAAAAATCTTACCACCTCAGCCGGGACTCGAAGCCGATTCTCCTGCTTTCCGGGCAAGTATGCTATCCTTTACACACCGAGGCTAGCTATATAGGTAGCTCGGGAGTAGAAGGAATTAGAAAATTCCTTCTACTCCCAGCACTCTACTGGGATTCTAAACCTCCAAGTAAGACGAATATATCGTCTTATGCTAACGTTGTCAGCTATTCGTTTGGCTCTTTTTTTTTTCACTATATTTGTTTTTTAAATACTCTATTAGTTGTGGTATTTAATCCTACATTAATTTTATACAATAAATGCTAGGGAATAGAATTTAAAAAATCTTACCACCTCAGCCGGGACTCGAACCCGGATCTCCTGCTCTCCGGGAATAGAATAAAATATTTTTTTATTCTATTCCCTTTCATTTATTGTATACAATTATGTATATTTTTCCGGCTGGCTACACGTTGGGATACACAATCGGGCAGTTTTCAGGAGCAGGGTGGTCTGTTTTGCTCCCAACCCTCAGCTTGGAGGTCCCTGTAGGGGTGTACTCCCTTAGATGAGCTGTAACCTGTCCAACCTGTAGAATCTCATCAATCAAGGGGCCGCCGACCTTTTTCATGTCCAAGGAAACGCAAACTTGACGCCTTTCATCCTACTGGAGAGGGCACACTAACCTCCACCTAGTGCTCTAGTAGGTAACTTTAGAACTAAAAGTTCAGAAAAAGGTCTTGGAGGACCGGGATTCGATCACAGGATGTTTGGTATGCGAGTCAGGCATGCTAACCTCTACACCACGGGCTCCCCCACCCCACAACTGCTACATACCGAAGCCGCGAGTGTTTCATTTTCTATAGTGTGTGTGTGTGTGTGTGTGTGTGTGTGTGTGCGTGCGTGCGTGCGTGCGTGCGTGCGTGTGTGTGTGTGTCAACGCTCTAGAGGGTACAGTGTTCAGTTTTTTTAAAATGAAATTTAGCGTATCACTTTAAAAGTGAAGGGGATTGCAAGGAGTGGAAAGTTCTAATACAAATATTCATCAACTACGATATAGAATAATTCGGTTAGCTCACGCAGCTTTTGCTTGATGGACTCTATATTATTTAAGGAAGAAGACTGAAAAATTAGGGAAAAATGTTTGTTCAGCAGTTAATGACGAAAATATTTAATTAATTAATTAATTAAGCAGTTTGGAAGATTTTTCTTTCTGTTAGTAAATTTAATCATCCAAAAATAGGATTTTTGTTTTATAGTGATCAATACTGTGACATAATGAAAGTTTTTTATTTTTTACTAGATATACCCTATTTACTTTATGATATATACTTATGTTGCTGAAGAATTACGTTATGGTTTTTTAACGTCTATTGCGTATTAATGACGTGTTAATGTGTTATATTATTTCAACCATTAACTTTTTTTTAAACAACAATTTTTTTTTTAAACAACAAACTTTTTTTTAAACAGCTTAACGCGTTACGAAAGGTTTTCCAAGTCGCAGTGACACCCACCACATAAGAACGTCTGTACGTACCAAAGAGCAATGCAGAGGTGCCTTAATGAATTTAAAAAAAAAAAAAGAAGAAGTTTTAAAATGTTCGTTGTCCGCCCTACCGATCCACAAACCTTCCCAAAGGACCTTCTGTCTGCAATTGGAAAAAAAAAAAAAAAAAAGAAAAAAGAAAAAAAAGAGTCTTCATCCCAGACAAGTCAGAAACCACGATACGCAGAATAATAAGTGTTCAGGTTTATCGTTGGTACAATTCCATTATGATCCATTATGATATCATTATGATACGAGATGTATTTGTATAATTAAACATTTTTAAGTTTATGCACTCATTTATTCTCACACAGTAAGCTATAAAATCACGAGGCAAATGTTTTTTCTTATTCCATTCTTCACAGACCAGGTACGATATTCCCTAAAAATTGCCTCTATCACAATACTATATGCAATTTAGTTCGCTTTGGAAATTCTATTAGCGTATTCATATGCTTCCCTATGAAATAATTTTATAATATCTTACATGCCTTCTTTTACACAAGGCTAACTTAAAAAAAAAAAAAAAACTATCCGTCCTCTGCCACAGCCTGGGCAAAACTACCCTAAGATTTGGGTGGTGGTTAGGGGCGAGCGGCCATCCGTCTTGCAAGTTCCATAAAATTAGTCAGGGGGCAGTTAATCATCCCTACCCCTGAGGAGGGGTGGAGGTAGCAGACGGTTCTGAAGTCCAGAGTCCCTTCAGGCCCTCGCTTTAGGGGGCAGACATTTTGTCTTCCAGAGGTTTTGTGTCGATACCCTGAGCTGAACTTTTAATGACTAGGCCGATAACTGGATAATTCAACGCCCTCAAAACCGGATTGTCTGAAAGAAGAAATTTCTTATTCAATTCAAATACCAAAACATTAACAATAATATTGTAATGATTTTAGTCTTTTACGATCTGAATAATCCCTTTGGATAATATAATATTAATTTTGGTAAGATTAAGAAACTTATTTATTAAGTTGGAGTTAACGTAGAAAGAAGGGGGCATATAATTAAACCGTGGGAAAACACTACTCTCTGATTTCAAATTTTAATAGTTTAAAAATCGAAAATAGTGAATAAGTAGAAATTAAAACTAAAATATTTTGTTAGTTTGAATCGTACAGGAAGCCAGAAAAAAAAATCTAACTACCTCAGCCGGGAATCGAAACCGGGCCTCCACTTTCCGGGCGGGTGCGCTACCACTACACCATCCAGGGAGAAGAGAATAGGGATCAAAAATTGCTAGCTATTTATAAGACTCTCGTTTGGCAGAGGGTCACTACCTGGCATTCAAATCATGATGTGACATCATGATTTCAAATATTTTGTTTTATACGTGCTTCAATTAGAGATAAAAGTGAATTCTCAATTAAATTTTTCACTGACTTCTTTTACCCTCCATTCATCATATAAAAATGTGCGAACTAATTGGTCGTATTATCATTTTCATAATTTCCTCATTATACTTGCTCAAAATCATACAAAATATTGAGAAAATATGTTTTTTATTTATTTTATTTTTCAAATTCAACATGTGTAACAAACAAGGTTTATACTGAATCACATTTTAATAATAGTTTTAAAATGAAGTTTTCTACCAAATGAATCAATATTAAAATCTCAAAAGTGAAAAAAAAAAAAAAAAAAAAAGTTCGAAAACTGCTCTATCGTTTTTAATCACTTCCCATAGATTTTGTTTGAGAAAATTAGTTCGTTAGTTAAGTGAATGATTTTTACCAGTTCTATTTCAGGTCGAATATGGCACAATATTCATGGTGGGCAGAAATATATTTTCCGGAAAAATAATTTTTTGTAATTCCTAATCAGATTCTTGTTACTATTCGAAAAAGGAAAAAAAGGAGTATTTTTCTTTCATTGGAAGTAATTCCTTGAAACTAGAGAGGTCTCCTCCTGCTTCTAATTAGAGCTTCTTGACAATGCTAGGTTGGCCCCACTGTACAACACGACTCTGAATAGGAAAGGGTTGGCAATTGAGCTACAGAAAAAGAAGCAAGGGCGATGATGGAGGAAAAAAATAAATAATAAAGTTAAAGAAGAGAGAAATAAAAGTGTTTGGATGATTAAAAAGCGTTATATTTCCCAGGCTATTTAATTAAGAGGCTAAATGGGACCAGAGCAGTGTAATCATGAAACAGGATCTAAAGAGAAACACCAATGGTCGAAATTGGCATTGTAACTTTTGATTCATGCAGTGAACAAAAGGATTCCTTTGACAGGAAGTCGAATAGTTCTTCTTGGTAAAAGTGCAATGAGGGATTCATTTAGATTCCTTCATCTTTTACTGATACATTTTTAACTAATACATTTCTCTCTCACCAAAAAGTTACATTTTCCAAATAGGCCAACACAAACTTTTCACGGCTCGTAAAGTTTCTTCTAACGAAGATTCCTGAGAAATTCTTTTTTTTTTTTTAATTTTATTCATAGAAAATCACCTATTAAAGTTTACGTGAAAAATCAGTCATAACCCCCCGCCTCCCTCCCGTTCCGCCAAATTTGATGTTAAACGTTTCAATTCGCGTAGAATCCATAATCGATCATAAGGTAGTCACTATCGAAATTCCATGTAGGACCATATAAAAAAAAAACCTCATTAAATTTCTCTTAGAAATTCGCTTTTCGTCACAACCATTGTCTTACAATAGATTCATCAATTGAATTCCATATATAACCCTATAAGTGCAAATTAACAAAATCAATAAAATAGACAGATTGATATGGTCAGATCGAACAAACACTGCGTTCAATCACAACCAAGCCATAAAAGAGAAACTGAACACAATTGTCAAGGCTCAAACTTTGGAGACTTCTTACATGGTCTAAAAACGTTATAGTATAATACAAAATGTCAAATTTTGGCTCTGTAACAATTAAAACGAAGTAATACTTCTATACTCTTTACAATTTCATAATTGTTAATTGTATTACTGCCAAGATTACTATCCCAAGTAAAATTATTTTAAATCTAATCTATCACATTCATTTTTCAGGATTTTGTTTTATTTTTATCTTGTTTTACTTCTTCTTTTTTTTTTAAGGGAAGAATATTTGTGATGTCAGGTACTTCTTAATGATCACTAACCTAATTACATCTAGGTAGGCTAAATTTAGGATTTCCACAATACGTAGAAACAAAAAGACAACCTACAATCTTGGTATTATGGAGCTCAGAAATGAATACCACAAATGTGGACACACAAACACACACATACACACATTTTAATTCTTTGAGCGACCAAAAAATACCTGTAAAGAATTAAAATATTTTTTCAAACGTGATGCCGCCTACACAAGTAACTTTATCCCCCCCGAGAAAGGTCTTCTAAAATGCATGTGTAGAGGAAGAAGGGTGGGTGCAGGAGCTATATGCTGATAGAGCTTTCACCAAGAGTTTAATTGATTGATGAGGACAATGGAATGATATGCACAAGGCCTGAATGAACATATGAAAGGAGCTTGTGCTCTGAGCAAGATTGATTCGAAGCTGTAATTATACCTCAGCTTCTGAATCATGACTTAAATAGCAGGTGGAATGAGAAGATATATGTACAGGATATCATTCATATCCATACATATGAACTTACGAGGGGCCGAGTTTAGGTTCTCTCAGTACCATATGGCTAAGTGAGTGTTCTTATATGCTCAGATTATGAGCAGTTGGGTTTTCTTAACCGAAAAGATTACGGAATAAGCTGTAATGTTTTTTCATTCATATGCTTATGGTTAACATCATATTTATGTCCCTGAAATAATATCAATTAAGGACATAATGCTCCAAGGGACAAATGCGCCCTAATAAAAACATTATTTTAAACTCCTATTGTTTATTATTTTAGCCTAAAATCACAAATTGTAAAAATTTATTTATAACATGTGTCTATAAAAGCTCGAAGTTTTATTATAATTTGATTTTTCACTCCTTAGTCTTTTAGTATCAAGAAAGATACGTACATTTTATATTTTCGAGAAAAGACTGGTCTTTGTTTCAACATTTATCTGAGTAGAAACTTATTTATAAAATTTCTACTTGCTTATATAACATTCATAAGCAACTGTAAATTACAAAATAGGACATACCTCATAAGACCAAGTAATATTGTCATAGATAATAATTTTTATCTTATACCCTATAACCTATTATAATAGTGATGTAGAAAAAGATGTATGATGTGGAATGACTTCTGGCTTCAAATATTGTGTTCAGAAAGTTGCAAATACATTTTTCGTGCCACTTGATGTTGCAATACAATGAAAATTGTATATGTTGCTTTTAAAAATTTAGAACAAAATTTAATTAAATTAGACTTCTCAAAGAGACATATATTGACGTCCATTGGTGGCAAAATCAGAGGACATTCATTTCACCTGTGTGCATTTCCAGAGCATGCTCCTGTTAATGAAATAAACTCATCAGGAATAAAATGTATTATCAACATCATAATTATATATTAAAGTCTGTTTTCTCTCCTTCTAGTAAAAGTCCGATCAAATTAATTTTACTAAATTGCATTTTATTCTCAAGTTTATTTCGCCCAAGTGAATATTCTCTGAAATTGAAAGTGAATGAATGAACTCGACGAAGTTGTAAATGAATTTCATTTCTTTTCGTTTTTTGCATAAGTGTTAAAATTAGCCAAAATGACGGACATTCATGTTCTCGAATTCTGACATCTACTTTTGAATGCCTTTACTTTATTTAATAAATTTCAGTTGATTTATGCATATCAGAAAGAAAAGAAAACGAAGAAAATGTAAGATAGAGAGAGAATTTATTCTTGGATTGACAAGAAATTTAATTAGTTCAAAGATCGAATACTCAATTACATATTCAGGTGATTCCTTGGGGAAATGTAATGGTAATGGTTGTTTCATGCTCTCGGGACAAACTTTGTCTTAAGGGGCGCCAGGCTAGCTCAGGGGATCCCTACGGGTCTCGCAATCCTGACGCCGCGGGTTCAAATCCCGCCCAGGTCAATCTTTTATTTCTATAATATAGAAGATTGTCCTGAGCCATGGGTGTTTAAAAAGGGGTGGCAACCTGTAGATAGACCCTCCCTCCAATGACCCTAAGTGGTTGCAAGGGAGGCTAACACAGCAAAAAGAAAAAAAACTTTGTCTTGCAAGAACACAACATACTTAGAACGACCGTTAGTGGAGGGTGTTTTATCTCACTTTCTGCTCTTTATCATCCCCAAATCCTACAAAATACAAAACGGAGATTATTTATAAACAGTTCTCTTGACGGCCGATTATTATTTAACATATTATTTCATTTAATTTTTATATAAATTAGCCTTTTGTATTGTTTTTTTTTCCTTTGTGTATTTGTGTGTGCATCTTCTTCCTGATGACTTACTGTAATTTCCTATTTTAATTTTCTATGGATAACCGCTTGTTATTGAGCCATACTACTATAAGGTACCACATTACTTACGGCCAGCCAAAAATTGGGGCGCAGCCTGGTGAGGTGACTCAGGGTGATTCATGGTGAGTTTCTGTGAAGCACAGATATGCTACGAACTGAGCACGTTCCTCAGCAGAGTGAGGGGTAATATTCAGTCTCCATGACCCAGTGTAACGTAGTCCTCGTGCCGCAGTTTTTTTTCCAGTCGTCACCCCGAGTTATTCAAGATGGAAGAGAAGTTCATTGAAGCTGTGCAACCAGTTCTCTATGATGCAGATTACATGAAAATAAAACTGAAGATGAGATATGGGAGGAAGTAGCAAAAAAAAAAAAAAAGCGATGTGAACACTTAGATTTGTTGAATTCTTTAGCAAGGGCGAATTTCTCATGACTTTTGCTCTTCCCCAAATACAAATGTTTCACTGGTTTTGTTTTTATCAGAAAAGCTGAAACTATCTCTTCGTTTTCATTTTGTGATTCAGATTCTTTACTGAAATCAATCAGCATAGGTTCATTGATAGTCACTTCGCTATATCCCATACTACTCACAGTTTTTCACCCGAAAAAATTCACCCTGCGCAAGTTGAGACTTGCGACTAGCCTAATGCTATTACAATCCTTCTTTCTAATAGATTTATGGTATATTTTTTCTATGGGATCCAGTAATTTACGTTTATACAGCATTTTTGAACTAAACCTTTCATTCTTCACTTAACTTTCGTAAGTTTGGGTAATTTAAAATTTCGGATGCTAGAGAGTTTACAGACACACTCATTAAAAATTTTTAATTTAATAATTTCATTCATGGTTGGAATGAATAAAAAAACAAGTCATTTTTCAAACGACCCCCTGTCTACTCGTGACCTCCTGGGAACATAGATTGTAATTAATTAGAGAATGGTGTTCTTGGTCACCTTCTCTCCTCTTGCGATTTACATTTAAGTTATTATATGAGGTAACTAGTTGACCTTAGAGCTCTATGAGGAGAGGATTTTCAGGAATTCGGTCTTGTTTGGGATTGTCATGATTTAGCCACTGCAGAGCAGGAGTCTCTCCCCATCACCTCATTGGTCCTGATGAAGACCTAAAATTCAGGCGAAAACGTTTGCGAAAATGTATTATTTGGTCCTGACAATCCTCTCCTCTTCAAGTTATTGTATTTTTTTTCTTTGTTCTTCATTGTAATGAAATTTGGCTGTGTGGTTGAGGTCGCTCAATACTGTAACAGCATCGAGACTTCTACGGGCGTATGGTATATATCTGTGTCGCCCAATACTGTCACAGCTAGTACATAATGCAACTTGCTATTACGCCTACCAGATGTGAGGGGAGAAAAGGGGGAAAACAAGGGGAAACGATATGCATTGTGAAGTAAGGTTGGACCTTCCACCCACAACCTCCTCAGACTCGGGAAGAAATTGGATTTTCTGCAAATATTGTCTTAGGTCGGCCAGGGTTTACATGTGTCCCAGCCTCCAAATGAAAAGGTATTCTCCCAGGGAGCCGATAGCTTCCTCCTATGTACCCTTCCGATAGTCCGAGGCTAAAAAGAAGCCCGTATTTGCACGAGTACTTCCGCTTGGCTTATTTCCGCTTCCCATAAGGCGCACCCGGAGTCAGTCCCGCCGGGATGATCGTCTCCATCATATGCGAGACTCTCTCTCTCTCTCTCTCTCTGCACAAGTGATTCCGGCCTGTTTGAAGCGATATGAATACTGAGGAGTTTAGGATTCTCTCCCACACCGGCAACTCTACATTGATGGACATCCATTCTGTATTGCCCACTTTATTGGATTGAGTGAAATTCTAATTACTTTGGCTGGCTCTCCGGAGGGAAATAAAGCTATTCCCATTGATAGCATGAGGCGACTACTGCTGAGATAATTAGAATTTCACACACTCCAATTCATTGAGTTATATACAATAAACGCCTATCTGTTATATATTTATTTATCTGTATGAGCTCTAGCGTCTCAAATATTTAATATTATTAATTAAATTCGGTATTCAAAATTTTCTTTTGCGTACAATTTGATGAGTTTGGTAAAAGCTAAAACAAATTAAGGAGGAGGATATTTTAGAGGATTACGAAAATTACAATTTTAATGTCTTCGTAATTTTTAGCGATTCTAAAACTTCGAATAAATGTAATTTTATAACATTTATATTCTATAAAATTATTATAAAAAATACATGTTGTTAAATATATTAAAGCCAGTAGTTTTGAGTGTAGAGCGTGCCCTCTTATTTTTAAACCAAACTAAATACGTTCTTTAGGCTTTAAATAGCAGACCATTGAAATAATTTAGCTTAGGTTGAAATCGTGCGAGGGAGAAAAGGAGATTAGAGAATGACTAAAATTTATAATCGTAATATATTCTTTAGTATTTGAGTAAAGAAAACGCATATAAGCCGTAATAGGTGTAACATGTAATTGTGCAGTGTTTTATGTTCTACAAAACTTTTACGAAAAATCCTTGCTGAGTTGATAGTTGAGAATGTAATTACGATGAGTGCTTCCTCCAATCGTCCTTCCAGCCAGTCTAGAAAAAAGTTTAGTGGTCTTTCCTATATACATATATA
>KZ807162.1:495067-518488 GCA_000696205.2 Oncopeltus fasciatus
TGTAAAGCAACTAGTATATATATATATATATATATATATAAAGTTGCGTATATATAAGGATATCTAAAGTTGGGTGTATATATATATATTGCTTTTGTTCTCCCTTCAAAGGGCAGCTTGTTCGCCCGAAAATTCTTTTTGTGTTACATTTTGTAAATTATTGTTTTTTGGGTTATTCTTCTGTACCTCGTATTGGTATATGTCATGTCTCGCCCTACCTCTCAGGGTCATGGGAGGGGACTATCTGTAGCTAACCACTCAAACAGAAGTCAACTTAACACCCTTCGCTCTGGACAGGTTAAGAAAGCCTTTCAAGAACGGGAGTCAAACAGCCAGGTTTGAGAGATCTAAAAGGGTTCACCCGACTGTCGGCGCCCCTCTGGTTGCCTTGAATGTGGTTCTTTACTCAAATTGTTTATTTTATTTTTTTATTTTTTTTTTTTTTATTTTTTTTTTGTCTACTGAAAAGATGAAATAGTGAGAACCGTTTTTCAATTAAAGAATTAGGCGTTGCTCGGGATCCAGGTCTCATTCCTGGCTGAATGAGACTGATGAGGGGGCGGGATTCTAAAGGGACCGCCTTGTTGGGCCTGGGCGACACTCAACCTGCCCCGGAGGATGAGATCGAATTAAAGCCTCCTTATCTGCGACAACAGGCCCACCCCCCCGCGCAACCCTAGTCTCACCCTTTCCCATCTCGCTTTCTCCCCATTCCATCTCGCTTTTCTTTATTTAGATTAAAAGAAAAACAAGCAAAAATAAAATCCTTTCTTACAGTGTCTTAGTAAATGACAAACAGATTGTAAGCCCTCAGTAGAAGGCAAGAAAAAAAAAATATAATGAGAAAGGTTAGGGTGAATAAAACAATTTTTTTTTTTTTTTTTTTTTTTTTTTATAATACTTTAGAAGGCCAATACAACTTTCCCCAAAAACATTTAGATTTTTTGTACTTCTTTCAGAAGTCATGTTAAGTATTTTTTTTTCTATCTAAAAAACAATTAAAAATGGATATTAGGTAATGTCATCATCAAGAGGGGCATAGGGAGACACCTTTTACAAAGAAAATTGAAATAAATAAATGTAATAAATTATTGAGAAGTAGAACTTTATAAAATCAGTCTAACTTTCATTACAAAAACAAAAATTTACAAAATTCTATAAAAAGATATTGAAATAAAATTCTCAATTTTTGGCCTTTAATACAAATTTTAACTAAAGGGTTAATTTACCGTTTCTTCTTCCGGGTTGGACCGTGTCAAATTGTTGTTATTTGCCGAGCTTTCGCACATCATGTGATGGCTTCTTCAGGGCTGAAAAGAGAATGATGTGCGAAAGCTCGGCAAATAATAACAATTTGACACGGTCCGACCCGGAAGAAGAAACGGTAAATACATCAGACGACCGTCGAAGCCTACGTGAACATAAAGGGTTAATTTTCATGGAGGCCTTTATTGAAAATTAAAGGTGAGTTTCTTTTATTTTGTTTTTTATATTTTTTTGAGAATGAGGCGTTCCACATTACGAGAAATACAATTCAACCAGATACTAAATTTATACATTTTAAGTAAGTAAATCCATCGAAGTAAATACAAAGCAATAATGGGTTTTCAATGGGTTACATATGGTTGGGCAGAGAGGTCTTGCTCGGTCTATCGGAACGACGTCTATTCTGTGCGACAAAATTTTGAAGGGTTAGCACTGTATTTGAAGGGAACGGCCCATAAGTTTATCTTTTGTAATGCAGTAATCTTAGTTACTAATCGTTTATATGTCGTAATTACCATTAGTTCCTTTGTATATTGATGTATTTATTCTATGTCTTATTAATAATTATAATTATTATTGAGCATGGAATACGAGTGGTTAGTACTCTATATAAAAAAGGCGCGTCAAAGGGAGACTACTCAGTT
The DNA here is from genome assembly GCA_000696205.2 of Oncopeltus fasciatus. NCBI lineage: Eukaryota > Metazoa > Arthropoda > Insecta > Hemiptera > Lygaeidae > Oncopeltus > Oncopeltus fasciatus. Next base: position 496,978 of record KZ807162.1, read on the forward strand.
TTAGTTAAAAGGTATAAATCAGAGGCATAAGTATCGTGAGAGATCCCTTAAATTAGTACCTTATCGTGAGAGCTCTTAGCTTATCACAATCTTGACCAGTGGTCACTTCTAATATCTACCTGGCCGATATAATTGTTTCAAATTTGCCCTCCATTACAGTGATTTTGTTTTGTCCCGTCCTTGCACACGAAGAATCTCGCATAGCACATTCATTTTCCCATCAGGATTCTATTACGGTTGCATTTGGATTTTCATTTACCCCATTTATTTTAGCCTTGATATTTTATTGCTGACTTTACAAGCTCATCTGAGAAGTGTTAGAAGAAGACTGGTTAACATTGACAAAGAAAAAGGTATTTCTCTAGATTTGAAGGATATAGTGAATACCATAGTTCTAGACGTTTTCAGTAAGACTCATTTTTCAATAGTCACTAATTAAATATTTCTTAAAAGTTTAAATTGAAAATTATTTTTACAACAAAGTTAAAAATCATTCCAGAAAAATTAAATCTGTTTTTTTTTTAAGATGATAAAAATCATAAATCATAATTAAANAAAATTAATATTATTGATATTTTAAGAACTTTTTAGCACAGTAGTTCTATTGTTTTGAGAGAAATGGGGTTTTACAACCCATTTCCTTTAATTTTTACTATAGGAGACAAATTATTAAATAAAAGTTCAAAACTATATTAAACTTTTACATTGATACAAAGGTGGACTGGGTTTGGAAAGGACACTTACGACCTTTGAATCGGGAGGGTTGGTGGGGGAATTCATAACATTGTCTGAATACACACCATTTATGATTCCTAAAATACAGTTTTAAGGTTTATAAATTATATACCTTCATATTCTTTAATGAATACTACTTTATACGGATCACGTATTATAATTCTAGAAAGTGAGAAAAGTCACACCGCCCTTATTCGCCCTCTGAGATCAGCATATCCGTGATACATTGTTTGATGCCTAAAGATGTGCCCTTTAGACAATGTCTCAAATCTAATATACCAAGGAGGCTCTTGGACAAAGGTCAACGTGTCAATAGGGCGTGAATAACTTCTTTAATAATCGTCCGCCAAAACAAGTTATCTGGCAATGATTGTATAAACTGAATATATATATGGAATATATTAATATCATATAATTACTTATTTTAGTCTGTTATTGAGTCTATTCATAGTTGTAATCACATAGGATAACTTATTTAAAAAATGCTATTGTCATTCAACTTAGTTACTAATCAACTTGTAAAAAGAAAAATTTTTTTAATAACTATANTTTCCTCTACAAATATTTTCTTCTTACGTTTCATGTATTTATAATAATTCTTCTTTTTTTAATATTTAACAGTGGCATCATCGTCATTTAGTTAACAGATTCTGAAAAAATAAAGAAACATTTTAATGCTTTAATACTTTAGTTTTATATATTTAGAATAGTTTACTATTCCATAGTTTTACGAGATATTACTTTATAAATTATCATATAGCGTATTTCTTAAATTTTGTCTTTTTTCCATTGCTCTATAAATAATATGGATTTAAAGTGAATTAGGGACAGAGTGAACAGAAAATTGAAATTACGTTCATCTTGCCCATGAACCCAATAAAGTTCATCTGGGTCAATAGGGTATGTTACTGAATTAAAAATAAAATGATACTTATCACAATTGGTTCTTATGAAGAAAAATGTTTCAGCTACTAATGAAAGAAAAATGAAAAACAAAGACAAAATGTTATGTAAGCAAGCAATTCATTTCAAATGGTATTACTGATACGGTCACAAAAGAAAGAAAAAAGTTTAATTTTAAATGGGTTGAGAGTGGTTTCATTGGTCACCTTCTCTCCTCATGTGATTGACATTGAATGTCTTTTTAAATTTCATTGTAATCAAATTAAAAAATGTTTTTATTTAACAGAATGTAATAAATGTATAAAGATTTATAAACATTTTTTTTTTTTAATGGGACTCCACAATGGATTCAGAACGGTAGAGTGATCATAATGTTTTACGAAATTCTGAGTTGATAAATGGAGGGAAGTTTGGTTTCGAAACTTTTCTTAAGCCGTTGAGAGAAAATTTAAATAGATAATAATAATAATAGATAATAATAGATAATAACTAATAATAGATAAATAGAAACACTGTATAATTCAACATTTGTTGGATTATTATTGAGAGGTTCGGCATGCAGCGCGATAATACAACAAACATTATTGTATCCTCTACCCTCCACTAACCTACCCATAGACATAAGATGGAAAATGAGTCCAGGGAGTCGAAACAAAAAGATGTAATGAGAAATTGAACTAAAGCTTTTCATGATCGTTAAACTTTACTTGCGGTAAAGTAGTAAATGGATAAAAATGATTACTCTAAAAAGTAATGGTCAGTACTTAAGGAATAAAATGGTTAATAATGAATTTTAATAAATTCAATTCAATGGCAGTTATCTTGTTGATAAGAAATATTTACAATAAGAAACGTTTAAGTAAGTTTTATCGCTCAACTGGCAGCTGTGACTGCTTTGAGCTTGCCAGTTGAAGTGATAAACGTGGCGTAAGGAACAAACCTTGGGGAAGAATCGTAAAAGTGGAAGGCGACAGATGTGTACGGGGTAGAAAAACTTCATGAGGCGTGTCATTAAATTAGGAAAAGGTGTAATGTGAACAAAAGAGCGGTTTAATTGTTGTAAAGGAGGTGGATTCCGGAAAATTGCATGGAGCAGAGCATTAGGGAAACAGAAGAAATTGGAGAGGCCCAACTCTTCCCTGTTTTGGTAATATTAGACATGATACTTCGATGGAAATTGCCTACAAATTTTCAATTTACAGTTGCTTTGCAAGAGCTAAGCCCTACGCACTTACAATGCTTTTATCGTTGAGGTTAGACAGCTCAAATGTCCAAATGATATCTCAAAAGGCAGATCTTAAGAGTAAATGTAATAAACTAAAACCAAACCATCTCCTCTACTACTTTAGTGGCTCCCAGTACTAATTTTGGGATTCCTAGTAGATTAATCATCTCAGTTTCATTGATTGCTGTTCGACTTCGTTCGTGACCTTTTGGACTAAGCGGTATAGCTGCTCCGTTCTTATTTCAGGCATCTTTTGTAAAGTTCCAAAACTTACATATCAGTTGTAAGTAAGTTACAATGATGTCTGCGATTTTGAGTAAGTAATAGTTGGTGAAGAAAATTCTGTAAGTTAAACTGTAGCCTCCTCAATCAGTTCGAAACAGTTATCTTTAGATAAAAATTAAAGGTCCAGGAACTTGATTCAAAGACATAATATTTTTAATTGTCGAAGAAAGAGAAGGCTTTGGAACTTTACAAAAGATGTCTGGAAGAAAAACGGACGGAGTCCAAAAGGTCACGAACGAAGTCGAACAGCAATCAATGAAACTGAGATGACTAATCTACAAGGAGCCCCAAAATTAGTACTGGGAGCCATTAAAGTAGTACATGATTTCGCTTATGACATTCAATGCCCGTATTATCCCGCCTGGGGTAGAATATCAGTGAAATTACGTGACATGAGAACCAGATCACAGGAACATTCTGGGTCGCAAAAGTGCGCTTGCTTGTTCACCAATTGAGATCAAGGGATTTAAGTAGAGTATTGCTTTACTTTTTTTAGTTAGTTAATTAGATACTAGAGTTGTGCTTTGGAAGAAACTGCAATACTGACGTGAAAAGATTCATGGAAAAAAACAAAAAAAAAAAAACGTTACTATGACAGCCTAGAGATTAAAATAAAATGGTTTTTAGACGAACTTTTATATGCACATTTTACTAGTGCGAAGTGTGTGTCACTCCAGGGTACGTAGCCGGTCGAGAGAATACATATTCTCGTGGGAAGGGTTGTTCACACATGTTACTTCTGGGACGTTTGCTGAGCAGAAGTATGAGGGTTACGGGGATGCAAGGAGCTAAGCTAAAGCTAGTGCAGAGAGAAAGACCATCCACAAAGAGAATTACATTATCTCCCTTCAGACTGTACCGTCCACCTGTCGAATGAGAAAAGGAATTTTGTGTTGAGATCTGGACTGATTACGTATTCTTCAGCTCTTCCGACCACCTTTGAAGTGGATTTTGTGTTGAGATCTGGACTCAATACCTATTCTTCAGCTGTTCCGTCCCTTTTTGTAAGGGTTCTGTGCTACGTTCTGAGCTCATTATCTATTCTTCAGCTCTGACGATCACCTTTGGAAAAGATTTTGTGTTGAGATCTGAACTCAATACCTATTCTTCAGCTCTTTCGGCCACCTTTCGTAAGGAGTTTGTGAAATCTGGACTCATTACCTATTCTGAAGCCCATCCGTCTATCTTTTGAAAGAATTTTGTGTTGATATCTGGGCTCATTATTTAGTCTTCAGCTTACAGATGTTTTTATTCAGACTGCAAATAATCTTCATATTGTGACAAAGAAAGGAGCTGCCAAATATTGTAATTCTATAGAATCCGTTTTTGAAAGAGATCTGTACGTGATTTTTACATCTCATTTCGTTTTTAAAGTTCCATTAGTTTGTAAAAAAGAAAATAGTATATTCTAATATAAATATTTTATTTGGTTGTGGTATTTTATCCCACGTAAATTTTAAACAATTAATGAGAGGGAATAGAATATAAAAAACTATCTGTCCCAGCCAGGAATCGAACCTGGATCTCCTGCTATCCGGGCCGGTGCACTTACCAATTGTGCTACCAGGACGCGCTAGTTATCTCATTCAATTTCCTCTACACTAGCAAGAGCCTAACCCACGAGAAAGGCGAGAACGTCGTCTTGTACTCGAAGGAGCTGACATTGTCAAGCTATTTGTCGACTCTCGTCATTTACTTATTTAATTTTTTTCTTTATAAATATTTTATTTGGTTGTGGTATTTTATCCCACGTAAATTTTAAACAATTAATGAGAGGGAATAGAATAAAATATCGAAGAGTATTGAGTATATTCTAATTTTTAAATGATAATTTAATGTTATTTATTTATATTTTATTAAACATTTTAGATAACTAAACAGAATTACATTTTCTCTGCCTACAATATGCATATGATTTCTTGTGACTTTTACTTCTTTCTATGTTCAATTTGTATTAAAATACATTATTATTATTACACTATTTTTTAAATGTCACAATAGTAAAAGAGTGAGTTACGATTAAAAAAAAAATATCAGGTATAATATTAGGGTAAATTTTCTCTTAAAAAGGGTTCTTTCAAATACAGCCCCATGCATTGTCTGGTTGAACAACGAGTGCTAAATAATGGGCTCATAATTTTTTCTTTCTTTTCATTTTTAATTCCATTCTTAATTCCTCCCTCTTCAGACATTTCTGTAATATACTTCACCTCATTAGATTCTACCCCTTGTATGATAAATTTTCCTACATTTGCAAATATGGGCGCTAAAGGAAGTTAAATTTAATAGTACTTTCGGTGACTTCAATACTGGAATACTTAAAAAAAAAAAAAAAAATATGTTTCAACACTAAAAAGCTCGCCAACATAACTTTCTGTTCTCTTATTGAATTTATTGACTGTAGCTGAAACGAAAATATTTTCATATGTTACAGTGTCATACATACATTGAAAATCGTGCCTAATGAATTAAAATGAATATATTCTGAAAGTGAATGCTTACGTCACTTAGTTTTAAATACATTATTCCGAGTTTAAGAAACTGTCTATGGCGCTAAAGACAATACTAGAAACTTAGTTTACTTTTGAGAGAAATAGAATTATTGTGATATACCATTTAAAACTACAACTTATTTATCCATAAATAAATAGCCATATTCGTGCGTGGAATAAATACTATTTTAGGTCAGCTGTGTGGCAAGTATGGGACGAAACCAGACTAATATTCTGTAATTTGTCGACGACCCTTATGATTTTAGGATTCTTGAATATATCTTGCTGGGCAAACAATTTTTTTTTTAGATATGCATTATATTTGTAATCTCCTTGCCTCTGGGAATTTTCTTTTGTTTCCTACCAAGATTTCTCTTAACAATGTTGTAAATTTAAGCAAGAGAGGATTATATATCAGCCTAAACTTTTACTGGAAGCTTTCAGAGACTCTGGGCTATCCACTTTAAATAAGACTATTGAAAGTGTTCAAATGGAAATTTCGTTCCTTCAGAAGTAAAAAAATAAATGTTAATAGCCGTATTTAGTAAGTGCATTCTAATCAAATTTTATATATAAATGGTTATACTATTATACACATTTTTTACTTTTTTTTCGTGACCAGAATGGGTCATGGAGAGGGGGTCTATCTACAGAAAGTAACCCTTTTCTTAATTTCTATGTTCCTGAGCACACTTTTATTTATGGATTAATTTGAATGCACTTCGCTTGGCATAGGAGACCCACTGGTATTTCACACGCTAAATAAAAGATTAAAGAAATATCCATGAAAAAAAAAAAAAAGTATACATTAGGGAATTCGTTCTATTCGTGACATATATAAATATTTTAGTTCATTCTTAGTCATCAGCTAAACATGATGGAATTCCATCAGATTTGCCGACTCTGCAATTGCCGAAGATCAGACTGGCTCATTGGCCTTAAGGACAACCCTATATTTTAGAGCCGCGAGATGAGGTAAGTCGAGGGACGAGCGGCCGACCCTAGATAAGACATCCCCACTGCGTGCCCTCAAGTCGGAGGGTGGGGGTTGGGGAACTCTTGGTCAATTTCCATTAATGCCTTGTTTATCTAGGACGTCGCCCGTATCAGGGGTAGCCACCCTCCTACCATATACTTAGATTAAAAACAATTAATAACACCGGGGGGATGCTGAGACCCCGATTTCCTTCGTCCTCCTTCCTCTTATATTTTCAACATCTCCTCCCAATCTTTATTTGTACTAATTAAAACAGATTGCCGCTCTGCTTTATCGCTAATTGGTAATCTATTTCCACTTATTTTTAAAGCATTTTGTCAGAGTTAATATAATTTATTCTACCAAGAAAAAATTAAATGGAAATTAAAATTCTTGCGTGCTTAGCAAAATTGCAGTTTTATAGCCTCGGATATGATAACTTTTACTATTATTTTAACAATTTGATTGCCAAGTCTACTTATTTGCTTCAATTAAAATAAAATACTTTTATTATTCCATATAAACAAATTTTTATTACAAGAAAATGATTTGCACCAGATCGAACAATTGTTCACCATGAAGTAAGTACAACTACTGCTTCTTCAACTAAAGTATAAAGGTTATGTTAATTACAGAAAGTTTTAGATAACACCAAAACGATGATCGAGTTTGCCATCATTTTTCGTCTAGTTGAGTTTCACTCCCAGTAATGCCGTGGTCAGAGCCCTGAAAGAGTTGAGGGCAGCAGTCTGTATAACCTAAATGAACATGAAAGTGTCCTTCACTTTGTTGGGAAAATCCGTCCTGAATTTCCTAAATGTGAAGAATTGGGTAAAATTGTATGGTTTATAGAAAGATAATTACTCAGATAATAATTCATCAATGTTTATATTTTGTATATAACATTACGATAATAGTATAGTAGGATGCATTTAAATAAAGTCGTAGCAGGGGGCGCTTCATGAAAGTTGCAATGTCTATTTATTGTTAATCGGGTGATATAATACAAATGTAAGAAAAAATACTATATTTTAAGGTGAACTACATGTTTTTAATTGAATCGTACAGGGCGCTAGAAAAAAAAAAATACACTCTACCTCAGCCGGGGATAATGAAATTCGGGATTGATCTAAAGGGTTATTTCTACCACCAATGAATATAGAACTCTCATACCTTCTATTCTCCGTCTTCATTGGTTTCTGCAAACCATCTTCCGTTGGCGAGCGCTTTCGTACTTTGTCCATCCTCGTGGCCGAATACATGTGTTCACTGTCACTGTCTGTATTCAACTGCTTGAGTGAATACAGACAGTGACAGTGACCACATGTATACGGCCAGAAGATGGACAATGTCCGAAAGCGCTCGCCAACATAAGATGGTTTGCAGAAACCAATGAAGACGGACATTAGAAGGTATGAGAAATGTGGGATTACTTAACCACAATTATCATCATGATTTTATATGTTTTTAATTATTCCTGGCGGAAATAAACTTGCTTTAAGGTGAAATGAAATTTGGGAAGTCAAGTATTTCATACTTTTGGAGTTACTTTTGACAGATAAAAGGTCGATAGCGGTTGAAGGGTAATGATTTATAAGGAGTTTAGAGACGGTCCGAGTGTATCACTTAAGCTTTCCATGTACGGAGAACGCTCAGGCCGGGGACTCACCCAGCCCCTCTTGAAATTTTTAGCCGTCTTTCTGTACGTGATTCGACTTGGGAGCTCAAAATGACTGAATTTTGAAATAAGGGGGGAAGCATTGTTACGTAAGAGTCTCAGCTGGTGGGAAATGAATAAAAATCAGATACCATACTCATGTATTGCACAACAAACTTTAGAAACAAAATATTTTTCATTTTAGGAACACCCCAGGTTTTGATTTAAGTTCAAATGGAGAAGATTGGAAGTTATGCTCACGCCCGGGAATGTGTAGAGAGCTAAAGAGATAAACAAACGGGAACCGAGAATCTTAAGAAATGTTAATTTATTTAAAAAAATTTATGATTAACGTGTTATATTAATGATAAATTATTGTAAGTTATTATATAAACTAAACTATATAACTGTAATAACAGTCTCATTAGATGACTGAACTTTATATTTTTATATAAAAATGTATTCATAAATTGTATTACGTTTCAAATTTAAGAAAATATATTAAATTATATTTTAGCAAGAAGTAATGAGAGTTTAAAAAAAAAAATCTTACTTAAATGTGTTATATTTGAACTCCTCTAATTTTTTTAAAGTGTATTAATTTTTTCCCACAAGAAAGTGGTTTTCCAATGTCAAAAACACTAAATTAATTATTTTTAAAATATGTTAAACTTGAGTGTTATTTTATAAAATTTAATCTTGTCTTACATTAGTTATAATAATGAAATTCTTTTTTTTACTAAAAGTAATGATACAATGTATTTGTAACATCACCTTTAGATTTAATTTAAGATAAATCTTCCGCCAATCATCAGTCCTTGATTTTCCGTCAACTATCATTGGTCATTAATCATCAATAAGTAGTGAGCATAACTTCCAAGCTGGTAAGAAAGAAGCTGGTAACGAAGTTTTCGTCTTTAGAGATTATTAGTAGAGACTTTTTGTTGGGGTTCGGTCTGAGTCGATCCAAGAAATACTATTAAAAAAAAAAAGTATTTTTTTTATTATCTGCAGACGTTTTGGCTCACAATGTAATTGTACAAAGGTTCTTACCTTCAGGGCTATCATGAAGGCAACATGAATGTTCAGTTATGAACATTTGATCCAGGTGGCAAATGTCCTCTCTCGACTACATGATAGCCCTGAAGATGGCTTACAATTTTAGTCGAAACGTCGGCAGATAATAAAAATACATTTTTTTAATTGTATTTTTTTTTATCAACCTTGACCGATACCTATCAAAAATTCACTACTAAAGTATTTTACATTTTTATTGTTAGTTTTTTCATTTATTAGCCTTTGGCTTTACGACCCTTCTAAGATGAATATGTTATTTTATTTATTATACTTAATTTTTAATACAATTTTTTCTTTCTTTTTTTTTCTCTCCTAAAATTTTATTATAACGTTTCAATACAGTTTCTATGGTCCTTCCTTATTTATGCTTATATTATATTTAATGAAATCTAGCTTTATCTATTCCGTATATTATACAGCTCCTCACACAATTTCAATATATTGTATATAAATGTGTGAAAGTAGGCTTGACCACAACAGAAAATAGAGGAATAGGGAGAAAACATATTTTTTCAGTTCTGGCCACCTGATCTTTTCCCCATTCAGTGTTCCCAAGAGGAATCGTCTATTTAAATACAAAAAGAAACACAGGGGACAAAAAAAAAAACTAACTGTGCACCGATTATTGAACCTGAGGTCTTTGGTTCAGATATCCAGTACCAAAAACCTCTTGACCAAATGATCTTCACTAACCTACAATCACGGAAATTTATAAGATCCATTTCCTATTTATTTATTCCTAGAACCAGTCTAACGATAAAATAAAACTCTAGCTTATAACATTATCACATTCTCCATTTTTTGTTGGTAACAAAATATGAATAAAATAAATAAGTTATTCTTGTAAGTTATAATTAACTTATATTGATCTGCCCACTGTTATATTCATTCTGCAGTATGTATTCGTATTCCTGTATATGAATAATTGATATGTTGCGTAAAAGAAAAAAAAAAACGAAAAAGGTTCCTATCTTTTTATTTTCAATATGAAGGTAGAACTTAAAACTACGGGAAAAAAATGCCTTCAGGGCATGAGAATGTTTTTAAACTTTGTATTACAATCTGCTTCTTTTTTTAAATTTTTTTTATCGACCACATAATATGTATTAATGTGTTTAAAAAGACAAATTTTGTTTTAAAAATTAATAATTAGCGATTGGAAAAAATAAGGCTGAATACTTTGAAATCATAATGTAATTATGATATTAATAGTAATACGCATAATCCTGAGAATTTAATATTTTTTTGTTGTTGGTTTTTCGTGCGGTAACTACATCGCCAGGAAACCAGTTTGGGTCCAAAAAAAATTGTTTAAGTGGTTTTCTTTATCAAAGATCGTTTAGAGATCAAAGTGGGGAAGTTCTCTCTGTATAAACAAAAGAAGGTGCGATAAAAATTTAATCTCAAAAAGTGCTTATAATTTTTTTTATGAAGTATGTATAAATTTTTATAATTGATTATTTATTTTTGTATGAAAAAAAGAGATAAAAATATCTTCAGTTTGGTTTTGGCAACACTGGGCTTGGTACCTAATAGGCAAATGTTGGTCGATTTTGTCGAAAAACGTGTTTTACGAAATTGTTTGGAGTTTCGGCACTGGCCTTTCTCTACTTCATGTTATTACGACGAACAATTTACAATATTGTGAGCAATTTACAAACTGTAATTTTTTTTACAGGATGATATAAATAAATTTAAAAAGAAAAAAAATGGCAAATACCGGTCTAATGATTCTGTTTAAACTTGTCGAAAATATTTTCCTATTAGTTTTCAGGCTCATTTAAAATGCTTAGCTCCAAAAAACGTTTAAAAATATGTTATGACTAAATAAAATTCCATATTTTTAACTTGGTCCATTGAACTTGAACCAGAAGAATTGATATGGTCATAATGACCATCTATGTTTTGTTTTTTTTTGAAATCACTGAAAGAAACAACAAAAGAAAATTGAATCGTCATTGGATAATTTTTTACTCGTGGCATACGCAAAACAGGATGTTCCAAACTTTTGGTGCGACAAATAATATTTATATATTTTTTAATATGAACTATTTGTTACTACCTGTCTTTAAAACAAACACTCATGTGTGTATGTTGTTTTTAATTTGAATTTATATTTGATAATATTTTAATAAAAAAATGTTTGATTATCTTGCAGTGGTGGCTAGTGTTTTGAGTGGATTCGCCAGATATTATTATTCTGTACATAGGAAAGTGAGTAAGGGAAAACATTAAAACACCACGGGCATTCTGCCTTTGGAAAATACCGTCTCTTCTAAGGAAGAAATAGTTCTCATAACGGAGAGGTAACGCTCACATATATTCTGCTGGAGGGATACGTGATTTCGCCTTCTTAACTTGAGGGAGTTTCCTGGTCATTCTTCATCCCCGTAATCCCCTATCCCCCTCGATTAAGGGGGAAACTCCCACCCTTCTCTCCCTCCCACTCACCCCCTCCTACTAACCCCTCTCTATCTCTCTTCATTATTCATTCTTATTTTATTTGTATTATTGATAGGGTAATGTGTTTTGGGAATTGTTATATAAAGTTTAATTAGCAGATTGAACATTACCATTTATTTATAATTAATGTAAAGTTTTTGTTTTTTTGTGTTGTAATTCATGCAACATAAGGTATATAAATATTGACAAATATTCAATGTGTATTGTCTGCAAGAGAGTACTCATCGTCCTAATGCTATAAAGTATTTATCTATCTATCTCTCCCCCCACTCAATCTCTTCCTCCCACTTCCTCTCTCTCTCTCTCCACCTCTCCCCCTCAATCTCTCTCCCTTCCCTCATGCCATCTCCTCTCTCTCTCTTTCTAACTCCCCCCTCTTCCACTCTCTTTAACTCTCACTCTCTCTCCCTTCCCCCAATCACACCTATCTAGCCTCCTTCTCTCTCTCGCACACACACACACACATACAATTCCTCTCGAGTTTGAAAACAACAAAGTAATGAATTGCAAAGAAAATAAGAACATAACGAACAGTAAATTAATTAAATTGAGGGTTTTAAATTTCTAATAAAGTTTTATAAAAAAAAAAAAAAAACTAAATACTTTATTCGCATGGTCAGAATATGTTTAATGAGAAAACAAAAATTACCGGTTGTTAGTTTGAGATTTGAAACTGATTTAAAATGATCTCTCTGTGACGCCCTTTGACTTTTTTTTTTTTTTTTTTTTTTTTTTTTGGCAAATCAACCACTAGGGTCATTATTGCCTTAATGCCGGTGAGAAATGGCAATTCCTACACCGTAATGGAGGGAAGGGGACGGCAGAAGAGCAGAAGGAGAACCCAAAGAGGGGCAACCCCAAGAGCACCGGCACCGGCAGCGGCACCACTCTGATATCTCTCCCGTGGTAACGCCCTTTGACTTACTATAACAAATGACGCTGTGCAGTTAGGGGAGATTAATCGAGCCTATATATTGTTTTTGTAGTGATTAAGAAGGTTAGAAAAAGGAGGTTCTTATTTTACAACTGGGTGCGACCGAATACAATCTAAATCTACTTCCACTTTTGCTCTCAGAATGCAGTAGACGAGAAAGTTTTAATGTTGAGATAGAAATAATAATAATCAGGAGGATAACATATTGATCGACTGACTACGGTTAAATTGATCGACTGACAGATAAATGAAAGAAAATTATAATGTAAAAAAAAAAAAAAAAAAAAAAAAAGAAAAAAAAAAAAAAAAAAAAAAAAAAAAAAAAAAANGGGGGGGGGGGGGAAGGACTCACATAACTGCTTAATTTCTGCAGGTAGAAAGCTATATCATAAAACAAAAAAGGCAAAGGCATCTAGGCTGGATGTCCAATGCCCAAAAGGAATGAAAAACCACTCGAAGTAAAAGAAAATGATCATGGGCGGAATAACCTCGTACATTTGGCCCCATGAGGGGTGAAAATCGACCTCTTAGACGGTTCTGAAAGTAATAGTAGAGGTTCATTTTGACAACATGACCCTTTTCCCGCGGGGACAAATAAATTTGAATTTTTCACTTGTCTTAAATTCTTATGGGGCAAATATGTAATTTACGGAGTGGCGACTCGGAATATTTAACTCCTACTTAAAAAGAAGGCAATATAAAAGTAGTCACTTACTAAACCCGTAGACATTTCACTCAACCCGTAGAATTTCAAAATATATTGTGTTATTTACAAAATTCCTTTATACACACAAGCAAGTTGTTCTCTTCGCTGTCTGTAGTATTAGTCAGAATAAACAAGGCTTGCGTGGTTCTCGTAAAAGTCTTGCTTGGACCTTGGAGGAAAGTATGAAAACATGAATAATTTATGTTTCCACTGGACGGCTTTTGCCATAATGTAAAAATCCATAGCTGGAATATTGAATGTTTGACGACCGTCTGTATTGCTGGAGAACCCTACATAATTGTAGCTCTATTAAGGGTTTTTCAGTTTCATGATTTGGAGAAGGCGGAGTATCAGATGTGTCTGCTATAGCAGAATTCCCTCTAAATGATGTTGCAACTATGACTCGACATGCAGAGGGTCTAAAACTCGATGTTTCAAGCAAATTTCTCTGCGACAGTTCGAGATCATTAGGCATAAATATTGTCGTATTTATTTAAACTCGTATTGCATTTTGTAATTTGATTAAATATATATAAACAGTAACAAAAATGTATTACACATAATGAGATGCAATCTTTATTCCCAGGAGATCTCGAGGACATCTACGGCTGGGTTTATATTAGGGATTACAATTGGACTTGTGCAAATTGGTTTGGATGGTACGGCAGTTGACTCTGGAAAAGGGAAAAGCGTTAGGAAAGTAGGTCTTGGACTGAAGGGATATTGAAGTCATGGGGAAGGGAGAAACATTTATGCGTAATAGAGAGCATTTGCGATTATCCTGAGGATTCTGGATTGAATGGATTGGAGCCTTTGGATGTTGGAATGCTTGGCGCCACTCCAGAACTCTTTACCATTTGCCCAAATTTGTTGGAGTAAGGTTTTGTACAGCGATAGTTTGTCATCTATTGTAACTTTGTAGTTGATATTCATTTGTCTGTATAGGAACCGTTGAAGAAAAAACACAACTATGCGGAAGGGTTGTGTGCACCGAGTGTCATATGCATAATATGAATTTCATATTAAATATGCACATATTCATAAACGAACATGAGGATTAAAAATATCCCAAAGGAAAAGATTTTCAGAAAAACAAGTCGCCCTTCGTCAGAGTGCAGTAGAAATTAAAGGACCACTCATGTTTATAAGAATAACCCGCAAATAAGTATAAGAATAACATATTTGCGAAAAATACTTATTAGGGAAGTTTTAACGAATGTCATTACGATGGCTGAGCACTACCCATACTCTTCCTTCCCGACCAGTCTAGACATATTCTACATGTGGCTGATCAGATGACATGGAAATCCTTATTCATTTACGAAAATGAGGAATTCACTTAATTTACGAAGCTCCGGGACGGAATTTATTTTTTACGTGTAAAGAGGTTTCCTATCTTTAGACCATACTTTTTTTTTTTGCATTCTGGAAAGGCCGAATTTTCTCTGTGACCAACGGGACGTAAGCTCCTCTAAGCCAACCTTTTGAAGTTAATCACAATGGGGCTGCCTTGTGGAGATAGGCTTCAAGGCGTATCACGCACGTACGACGGTGTTTGAAGGGACTTCTGAAACCCGGATGCCACTCGTAGGTAATATTGCAGAGACCGAAGAGAATGAGGGAGAAAGAGAGAGTGGAGGGTGAGAGAGGGATATATGTGTGTGTGTGTGTGTGTAAAACCATTGCTTGTATAAACGACTAATATCTGATGTGATACCTCACAGATATATTATATTTACTACTATATAAATGCCAGAGATATATTGTTCATATTTATAAAAATATATATTAAGAAAAAATTAGTGATTTAATAATAAATGATTTTTCCTTTGAATATTGAGATTAATTTTGTTTAGGATGCATTGAAATAAATTTAGAATTTTATTTTATTTTATTAACTACTAATAGTTTCGTTTAAAATACAAAAGTGAAAAGAAAATGAAATGGACTGTTTCTGGGCGAATTCTTCTAATGAGTGGATGAGCTTATAAAAATTATATCTGTCGATAAAATTGTCTCTAAAGATATTCTGTCGTCAGATCATGAATGGTAAATAAGTTTCATACCGGGAATATCTAATGCAGGCGTATTGACTCTCAATCGTAGTTTGTACTATATATNCTGGTTCAACATACCAGAAGACCAGAATTTCGCATGTGCCACTTCGTCTCTACAACATTTGGTTTACCTGATCTTCAACGTAACCTTAAAAACACCCTGAGGAAACTATTCAGGAACTATTATATTATTTAATAAAACTAAGAATAATTTGTTTTTCGAATACCACAGCCCTAAGGAAGACAGATAATTGTTAAACAGCAGAAGTGAAATGTCTGCTGCAGAAACGTATTGTTTTGATTAGTTAACATAACTAATCCATAATCCCAATATGGGTGTGCCCTGAATTTATTGAAATTACTTAGATACTGTTGTGTGTTGGGAAATTGAGAATATTGACGAATAGTAGGATTTAATGTGGCTTGTAACAGAATTTTACTTCCGACTTGACTTAGTCCGCCAGATTCAGTGTACCGGAGTATTGGAATAAGTGCGAATCCACGGCCGGATTCAGTCGACGTCTGGTACTGCTTATTTATCAACAATAGAAAGAATATTTCATCATCAAGTTCACACAGAAAGTTACTATATCCTGTTTACGCTGCTTGTAAATAAAGATTTCTTCCTATTTTTTTTTCCTCCACTGTCAAACGATAGGGTGCCTTGATATTAAGATACAAAGGGGGATGCTGTAGCTTGGCGTTCCTCTGATCAGGATTCATTCGAGACCTACAAAGCTTGACATCCCTGACAAAGGCCCCTGATATTAGCTTGCCATTCTATTGTGTGTCTCTGGGCTAGGAACCAACTCTTTGCCAAATTATCCCCCCCCCCCCCTTTCTGGATTTTTCCCGCTCTTTATCACTACCCATTCCTTTCTAGCTTCTCAGTATAGTCTTTTTTTTATCTTGAAAGTGATGGTTTTATTTCATTTCCTAAATCGCAAACGAACCATGTAACCGCTGCGCAATCATTCTCAGAGGTTCAAACAGTCTTCTAGGTCAGAATGAATTCTTTAAATTACAATAGGAAATAAATACTAACTTTTTAAATGAATCTAAATTATCAGTTACTTATTTATCACAATTGTCTCTTATTATAAGTTCATCACATGATGAAGTAATGAACAAAAGTATTTTCCCCATTGTAGTAATAAATCAAAATATTTGTAAAATTTTATAATTTCAAGTTAGGCATACTACTGTTTTGGGGAAATGGAAGTGCTTATAAGAAATGCAAAGTGATCCGGAAAAAAAAAAATCTTACTACCCCAGCCGGGAATCGAACCCGGGTCTCCTACTTTCCAGACAGGCATGCTAACCCCTACACCACCGAGGCAGATTAGATAATCTCTTCAACTCCCCGCACTTTGATCCGAGTCTAAACCCCCCAAGTAAGACGAATATATCGTCTTATACTCGAAGGAGCTAACATTGTCGGCTATTTGTTAGACTCTCGTTTTTTGCGTTTTTTATTTTTTAAATAATGATATTAATTGTAGTATGTAATCCCACGTTAAATTTTCTACAAGAAATGCAAAGGGAGCTAAAAAAAAATTTTTTTTCTGGCTCCATTTGCATTTCTTGTATAAATTTTAACGTGGTATTACATATCATTACTAATATCATTCTCTTAAAATTCATGACGAATCAATATTAAAATATATAAATTAACTGGATTCTAATTGTTTTAAACTTTAATGGGATTTAAGCAAATATAGATAAAAAGTATATATTCAATCATGAAATAAACCTGAAGATTATGATCTTTTTACGGCCAAAGACACAAACTGTAAAAGCTGGTATAAATGATTGCTAGAGAAACTGTTAGTTGAAGGAATTTTTGCGCCTGAGAGGTATGAATGAATAATTAGGCGTGAGTTTGCTAGCTATAGCATTCATAAAGTGCTTGAAACTTTTCATAGCATTGTACTGTTCTGATTGTTGAGTGAATTATATTCCTGGCTGGTCCTCGAGATGGTTTTCCCTTCTTACAAGAGCCTTTTGTTATGGGCAGGCTTAACACGGGGAAATCAAGCTATCCACCTTGGCGACTTTTGAATAATTTGTACTGATCATCACCGATCCTGCATCGGAGAAGAAAAAAAAATCTACTAATTTTTTGTGTCATGCCTTGGGAATTGACGTAGTTAACACAGCCGGAGTAATGAATTTCCTAAAGGAGATAGGCATGTTTGAAAATATATTTATTTAATTTTTTTTTTTCTAATGATTTGATATTTTGGTGACTAGGTCTAGGTGGCTTTTGTTTAGATTTGTCATTCAAACCTTTTTTTTTTTTTTTCTTTTTTTTTAAATAGGTAGATTAAAATTTATAAACGTCATACCTCTGTAGTTATTTTGAAAACGGTTTATAAACGTAATGAGCGTAAAATATAATTCATGAGCTTTTATTTTCGTTTAAATGTTTACGAAAAAGGTTCGTAGGAAGAAATTTGTGAATAAAACTTGGATGAATTTCCTAGGATTCCCACTCTTTCTTCCCGTGTAGTCGAGAGCCAGTATTAATGGTAATACCTTTTACACTCATTGATCTCTCCTGCTTGTAAATGGAATTTCGCCATTTACTATTGTTTATATTCTTCTTCAAGGATATCTATTTAGATTACGCACCACCTGCGTGACGTACTTTTTCTTCCTCTAAATTTATGAAAATTTTAAGATGTTCGCGAAGGCTAGGTCTGTGGATGGGGATTCCCGCAGCCATCTTCCTCGGGGGTTCGACCGTCCTCTGCGAGGGGGGCAAGTCATTTACGGGGGAAGCTCTAATTACTCCGCCACTCTTCCTTTCAGCTCCTCGTTAGGAAGGCAAACTCCAGCTCAACAGTCCAACGCTTCCGAATAAATCTTATTTTATTGATATTAAACTGAAAGGCATAAGGCAAAAAGTCTAAAAATATTTCTTCATGAAGGGAGTTGAAATTCAATTCCAAGAGGAAGCGTTACATTGATGTGGTAAATTCATGGCCTTAAATCTCAGCTCTTTTGGCTGATTTTCTTAAAGGAACTCATGTTATTCACGTCAGTACCGTGAGGTGACTTTTGAGGGGGAAAAAAAGTATGACCCATTGAAACACACGCACATTTTTTTTTTTTTAAATACTGATTTTAGTTGTGGTTTTTAATCCCACGTTAATTTTATACAAGAAATGCAAGGGAATAGAATACAAAATTCTTGCTACCTCAGCCTAGATTTTTTATTCTATTTCCTTGCATTTCTTGTATAAAATTAACATGGGATTAAATACCACAACTAAAATCAGTTTTTAAAGAAAGAAATATAGGGAAAAAACGAGAGTATAAAAAATAGCCGACAATGTTCGAGCATAAGACGATATATTCGTCCTACTCGGTAGTTTAGACTCGGAGTAAAGTGCGGGGAGTAGAAGAAATTATTTAGCTAGCCTCGGTTGTTTAACTGCCCGGAAAGTAGGAGACCCGGGTTCGTGTCCCGACTCAGGTAGTAAGATTTTTTTATTCTATTCCCTTGAATTTCTTGTACAAACACTTTTTTTTTTTTTTTTTTTTTTTTTTTTTTTTCGGCTAATTTATAAAGTTTTGAGGGAACGATAGTCGCGCCCATGATTTTACTCGTGTGCGCTTCGCCACATTTGAGAGATCTATATTTTACATTCACACAATCGAATACGCGATCTGGTAGTTCTTTCTGGAAGCAGGAAGATCAGCCCCAGTGGAAATCCATGTGGATACAAATACATAAATTAATATGTTCTTTGGCGTCATCAATTTTTAAAAATAAGGAAACCAAATTAAGTTTTTAAGACTTATTCGCAAGCTGTTGAGTGAGTTTATTTATGGGGGGAAGGTATAAAGGGAGGGCAAAATTAGAATATCTTCACATTTATTCTTCTAAATGAAATATCTACTCATTGTGTTATAAAAATATTTATGTAAGGTGTTAAATTTAATTTTTATTATGTATATTCTAAAGAATGGATGTGTATGAATTCCCATAATTTAAAATACAGAAACCTACCTTCTTAATGACTGAAACCTGCTAAAAGTATGTGGAGGGTTTGCTATATAGATATAGATATAAAATACAAAATTGAAGTATCCTAAGTGTTCATGTTATTATTTACGTTTATTTATAATTTAACATTTATATATAATAATTTGAGCTCTTTTTCTTCCTATTCATGTATTGTTTGAGCCTTTTTTTTCTTTGATCTGTCTCATCCTCAGGTTCACTCTATAACATTCAATATGCTCTCCTAATTGTCATCTAAAATGTCATGTTCCTTTTCCTAAGCACTTATCCACATTTTTAAATTTGTTATGGAGGGTTATCTTCCATTTACTAGCACATAATAAGAAATATCATTTTCTTCTTCATGTTTAATACCAATTATTCAAATAGCATAGTTTAAAGCATTAGTTTAAATTATTAAATAATTTATTTAAGTAAAATTAAGAAAGTATGTAGAAGGGTTTTCTGACCTCTTGCCCTACATGCCTAGAAGTTAGCTAGCTTACTTTTTCTCCTTATTTTAGTTTCGGCTACTAAAAGTCTGACAAATTAATTTACTTCTGCTATGTAATTTTCGAATGAAAACGAAAATGTTTGCCTAGTTAAACCTGCTTCTGTTTGAGGTTTTTTTTTCTTCAGAATTTTTTCATTTATTCGAAAACAATTAAGTAACAGTCACTTTATTAAACTTAGTGGGCCAAAAAAAAAAAAAAAAAAAAAAAAAAAACTAAAANATCATTAAGGTCATAAATTTAAATAAAATTTATATTTTTTTAAAAACAATTGTTATTGTTTTTTTCTTCCTAACATGTTTCAACTTTAGGACATTTTGAAAGGGTCGAATTTTTGAAAGGTTCCCTAATGTCCCAATTTTTAATAGATACATAAATATCAGATACATCGACCGAATTGTCTTTTCCACCAGAGGATCATGTGCCCATAGTTTAAAGACAGTGTTAATAGCTCCAGAAACTGAAGCCTATTATCGTCGCGATGTCACTTCAGTAAAGCACTACAATGTCAGAGCAAGTAGCACATCGGCACAAGCGGCATGTAAGTATCATCATGTAGCTCCATGATGCTTGAAAGTCTGGAAGTGGAAAAGCCCATAGAGAGATCACGTATGTGAAATATACGCTGACAGCAGCAGAATTGAAGCAGGAGTTCTCGAAGCCCTCCCGACTTACAGAGATGGCAACCTCTTTGCGGGAGAAGCAACTCGCTGTCGAGGGAACACTATTCGGATGGCAACAGAAGGAGGCTTCCCGAATCCATGAAGTGGTGGTGGAGAAGCTGGGTTGCCCTAGAGCCGTATAGAGCGTATAGGCGCAATCACTTGCCAATCAAGAAGTAGATAAGAAGTGATCTGCAGAGCACTTGTTGCCGTATCACGTATCAAAGTATGTACCTGCGTGGACTTAGGTAATGAAGTAGACGGAGAACTCGCTACACAAGCAGCAGAAAATCCCTCTTCGTGTCTACGAATCACACAGCTGAAAAATCTCACATCGTTAAGAGTTTAAATGAAGAGCCCACTAGAAAATGGGAAAACGATTGACATAATTCACCCAAAGGCTCAGAAACAATTATGTACTTCCCTACTATGAAGAGAAATAAAATTGAAACAACCTGGCTGAAGCTAGTTTTGACTCTGTCACAAATCCTCAGTGGTCATGGCTGGTACAGAGGTTATTTACTCTGGTTCAACATACCAGAAGACCAGAATTTCGCATGTGCCACTTCGTCTCTACAACATTTGGTTTACCTGATCTTCAACGTAACCTTAAAAACACCCTGAGGAAACTTATTCAGGAAATACATATGAAAGTATAACGACTTTGGTAGTAATGCGAAATGTAGTTCTTCAATTTTCTCTTTAAAAACACAAAAAAAAAACAAAAAAACATGATTTTATAGTAATATTATATTCCCTAAACTTTTTTAGGGTTTAGTATTTGGTATTCTTTAATCATTACTTTTATATATATA
>KZ807162.1:542866-555905 GCA_000696205.2 Oncopeltus fasciatus
TTGGCAGATAATTAATAAAATACACATTTTAAATTTTTTTTTTTTTTTTATCTACCTTGACCGAACCCCAACAAAATACATCTAATAATTAAAAAATATTTAAAGAAATTAGTTGACTTTAGGATGACATGGATTTTTTTACTGTTTCCCATATGTTTGTATGTTCAATTAAGAACTATGACTTCGGTTAGACTTGCAGTATCCGATATTATTGTTACTGAAATACATTTTTATGGAAGGGATCCTTGGTTGGGGGTAGTGGAAGGCAGGGGGTGAATAGCGGCCAGTCATATGTGGGGGGGGGGGGCGGATGTGAAGGACTGGTCCCTTGATCCCGATCTCCGGTCGTATTCCAGCTGGAATTGTTCCATTTCCTGCGACTGTGTAGGGGTCTTCCACTCACCGCTGCTGCCTGCCATATGTCAGGGAAAATGTTACAGCTGATCTTCTGGAGGCGACTTCCGTCATAAGCACGCATGTCCTACACGCATTTCTAAATAGGCTAAACCCCCGGCCCTACTGTATTTTGGTCATTTGAAATTATATATGGAGGTAAATTTGCTGATCGTCGAGTTTTATAGAGGACTATCAGGAATTCGGTCTTGGTAGAAGAAGAATTTAAAAAAAATTGTAAACAAAAAAGTTTTTACTCTAAGATGATTTTAGTTGGGGTACGGTCAAGGTAGATCCAAAAAATACAACTTTAAAAAAATGTATTTTTAAAAATACTCTGCCGACGTTTCGGCTTAAATTGTAAGCCATCTTAAGGACTATCATGAAGACGAGAGGGGTATTTTCTTTTAAATTTGTATTTTTTTTGGATCTACCTTGACCGAATCCCAACAAAAATCATCTTATAATAATACCTACGGTCAAAAAACTTCTATTTGAACTTAGGATTTTAGTTTCGTATTTTTTTATTTGAGTACATAGTAATCAAATTACAAAATGTCATCATGTTAACATAATGTAATTAATGAATAAATGTCGAAAAAAAAATGTTCTTCATGTGATAAGTATAGAAGTACGTTAAAAAAGGCAAATGTTAGAAAATCATGACTTATACCTATTATATTCTACAATCTTTTTTGTTTGTTTTTATTATTAATAACGAATAAATCATAATTGAAAGTTTTATATAAAAAAAACGCAAGCTGTATCAGAGGTTCTCAAATATGTCTATATGTAAAGTTTTAATATTTATNTTTGCCACACCTACCTATCATGAAGATGAGAGAGGACGTCCTGTCCCTAAGTTCACATTTCCATGACTAAATTATATAAATTTTACTTTTACACAAAGTGAGAGGTAAGAGGAGAGGGGGTAGCAGGTACAAGGCGGGAGGTGTAAATGGAAAGCGGCCTGTTGCAAGAGAGGGCAATAAAAAGGACAAAGGAAAAAAAGGAAGGGTATTATTGGGAATAAGTGACTTTGGAACTGGGAAAAATGTTTGACAGGTTTATTGAGACGGAGGGCTGATGGTTTTTAGAATGTTGAAAATGTTAGAATAAGTTGAGGAAATTTGTTCAATGGTGTTCTGTCATTAACTGGATAGTGTTGTAAGTTGATGTGAACGGTTTCAGACAAAAGACGTTTGTGTTGATAGGGTTCAGTGGAAAGAATGGTTAAGCTCTCGAAGTCAAATGTGTGTGCTTCATGAAAAACATGTTTAAAAAAGTTTTTAATTTGAATCGTACCCGGAACCAGAAAAAAAATCTAACTACCTCAGCCGGGAATAGAACCCGGAACCAGAAAAACAAATCTTAACTACCTCAGCCGGGAATCGAACCCGGGACCCCCTCTTATTGTTCGATTCCCGGCCGGGGTAGTGAGATTTTTTTTATGGCTCCCTTATACGATTCAAATTAATAATGAAATGTGGGATTATTTAACCACAATTATCATCATGATTTGAAAAAAGTTTTTATTTTAGCCAACGGTTCGGCCGATCTTATTGGCCTTCATCAGGGCAAGTAGGGTGATGGGGAGAGTGAGACTACTGCTCAACAGTGTCTACATCATGACTGAATCATAGGCCGAAACGGCTGAAATAAAAACTTCTTTTGGTTACAAATCAGTTTTAATTGTTCAACTACCAAGACCGAAGGTCTGACAGTCCTCTCTTTATAAAACTCGACGATCAACAAATTTACGTCCAGATATAATTTTAAATGACAAATATACTTGGACACAACGGTGGGGCGAATCCTGACAATCTTCTCCTCTTAAATTATATCTGTTTTTTATTGCGTACACGAAGGATTTTCTATGATTATCTTTCCAGTACCCAGTATATATATAGTAGCCAAAAACAAAGAATGAAAAAGATATATACCTTTTCTTCTAATCAACCTATTCAATTTTACTATGTCGCTCCTCCCAGTCAGCACTCTTGGTGGTCGCTCATCAGGGATGCCTACATTACTAATTCTTCTCATATATATGTTTTTATGGAGTTGAGAGAAGGACTATAAGGTTAATAATAAACAAGGCTAAGTAATAAACAAGACATGTAAAATGAGTTGCCAGTAAGGACACGGAACTGGAAAAATAAAATTAGTTTTTCGATCAGTCATGATTTAGTTACTGTAGAGCAGGAGTATCTCTCTCCCCATCACCCCAATTGCCCTGATGAAGGCCTGAAATTCAGGCCTAAGCGTTGGCAAAAAAAAAAAACTTTTTTTTTTTTCAAATCAATTTTAATTCTTTAGTTCTCAACCCCGAATACCTGACAATCCTCTTCTCATAAAATTAGTTAATTTGTTGTAAAGGGAGGAAAAAATTCTTCACACTATGCATATCACTTGCATCCTACAAAGAATAATTTGTTTAAGTAGAGCTTTTTTTTCCTAAAGTAATTCACATCAGTATTTACTTTAAAAAAAACAAAAAAAACAAAAGAAAGGACTAAAATATTTGGAAGCTCTATATCCACAGAATATGGAAATAAGCATGGATCGATATAAAATTAAAAAATAAAGATAAACATGATTCCCCAAGAGTGATGGGATCCATTTCATTGTGGATTTTATTATTATGTAAATAATTGGACTTTGAATTAATTTCATAGATGAGTATTTTGTTTAATTTCTGGACATAGAACAGCCTTCTGGCATAGGAATTATCGCTTCTATGAAGGTTTCGCACCTCTGCATCTTATTTGTTTATATTTTAAGAAATATATTTATTTATGCGCTATAATCCGTTTATAAAATATGAATATNTTATTGTTGGTTAAAAAGATAAAAGTACCATTATACTAGCTATGACCATATTATATAGAGGTTAGGTTACATTAGTTAGGTTATATATTGATGTATTGAAGGTTTAGTATTAAATAATAACTTCTATAACTTTGGTAAGTTATATCAATTTTAAACTAATAATAATAAATTTTAAGATTAGTTTTATATGATAAATAGTAAATGTTACATTATAGTTTTGTTGATTCTTTAATTTGCAATCAAAATTGTAAAAAAAAAATTATTTCTGTGTATTTTCAGTCTTGAAGAAGATAAATATATTCTAGAATTATTGACCCTGAATAAATTATTGTACGAAATAATTTGACCAAAATCTAAAATCCTTTATAACCTATACTTAACCTCTCTCTCTTTTTCACTCTCTTATATGTGTGCGTAGAATATACTAATTGTTATTAATATGTATTTACACACTCGCACAAATACGTTTAAATATATATAATGAATATTTTCAAAATTATTGCAAATTTTGACTTAGTTGAAATCGATTGGAATTCATCCGGTACCGAGCAAATATCAGGGGAGGAGATTTTCCCTCTCCCCTCGAACCCTCAAATCACCAGTTAGATATATTGAGGTTTCCAGGCCGACGCACCCCCAAACCCCTCTTATAAATCATGAAAGGGGGTTGAAAAAATTGTGACATATGCAGACTAATTTCCAGCCTAAGCGTACCCAGTTTGCATAAGCCAAATTGTTAAGGAATGGCCTTGTATTTGTATTCCCATTTACTTTGTATTTCGTCATTTGTTACGTATCATTGTATTTCGTCAATCGTAAAATTATAAGCAGTGCATTAGAAGAATTAAATCAGGACAAACTATTTTCAAGCTTACAGTTAACTCTATAGCGACATCGGTAAAAAATTCAACAACTGAAAAAATAATTTTTTTTTTTTTTTTTGATCGAAGATACTAGAATAATTATGTACGCAAGGTTTGCCACTTGAATCATAACACATACGTTAAATAATTCTAGTTCAGATAATAGATAAGAAAAATCAGTTAGAAATAATAAACTGGACTAAAAATGGTAAAATCATGAGACACCAAATTCGAAATTTTAGTGGATTATTTATACAAAATTGAATTAACATGCTTTTGGGCAGTTTTATAACTTAGGGCGAATGTAATTATCCATATTATGTTATTAGTGGAAGAATTAAATGTATTTATTTATAACTTTGAGAGCTTTAGCCGTCCAATACATAATTTTCAGCAATTAAAACATGATATCACCAGGAAATGCGGCCTAAACTGGATTTATCCTTAGGCATTATTTATTTAACTTAATTTCATTAAATAATTTTTAGTGCAAGGGAACAGAATAAAAAATCTAACTGTCCCAGCCAGGATTTAGATTTTTTATTCTGTTCCCTTGCACTAAAAATTATCTAAAATTACGTGGGATTAAATACCACAAATTAAATAATATTTATAAAATTAATTTCATTAACTGACACAAGGAAAATTATTCAAACCAAACACAACAGACTTTATACATCTCATGTTTCCTGTTTCCCCATTACATATTAATAAGTTTATATATTATATACACTGCGTAAACTAAGTAGATTTTATATTTTTCTTTAAATATGGTCATCAATTAATTTGATCTTTCAATTCGAAGAAGCCAATAAACAGAATAGTGATCACTTAGGATTTTAGTCTTAAATGATTTTTTTGGGGGTTCGGTCAAGGTAGATTAAAAAAAATACAAATTTAAAAAAAAAAGTGTCTTTAAAAAAAAAAAAATACTCTGCCGACGTTTCGGCTTAAATTGTAAGCCATCTTAAGGACTATCATGAAGACGAGAGGGGTATTTTCTTTTAAATTTGTATTTTTTTTGGATCTACCTTGACCGAATCCCAACAAAAATCATCTTATAATAATACCTACGGTCAAAAAACTTCTATTTGAACTTAGGATTTTAGTTTCGTATTTTTTTATTTGAGTACATAGTAATCAAATTACAAAATGTCATCATGTTAACATAATGTAATTAATGAATAAATGTCGAAAAAAAAATGTTCTTCATGTGATAAGTATAGAAGTACGTTAAAAAAGGCAAATGTTAGAAAATCATGACTTATACCTATTATATTCTACAATCTTTTTTGTTTGTTTTTATTATTAATAACGAATAAATCATAATTGAAAGTTTTATATAAAAAAAACGCAAGCTGTATCAGAGGTTCTCAAATATGTCTATATGTAAAGTTTTAATATNTTAATAGGAGTTGGGAACCAATCACTTTTAATTAATATTTGATGAAAACAAAACAAAAGGTGGTTATATGGAACTCAACAATCACACGTCTCCACATTTTGTATATTTCAAATAACCAATTTGAGGATTCACGGGAGAGGTGACCCTAGGGTGAGTACTGTAGTCTATACCGGGTGGGTTTCGTATGATGTAATTAGTTTATATGTCTGAGTGGACATGTATGAGTGGCGTAAGGGTTGGGTTATAAATATAAAGGTATATAACTGGTTGGGTATATACATAAAGGTACATATAGAGGATTGGGTTGGGTATATAAAATTCTATGGAGACCAGTGGCTAGCTATGATACAGCGATCAGACCGCCCACTAATCCTTGTATTGTTGTTTTAGTAGTTTTTTCGTACGGAAACCATGCTATTAACATTGGCAACACGACAAGAATTTAATAATTTGAAACGGATCTCTGCCCATCTTACACTGCAGAAGCTATAAATATGTTTCATTCAAAATGATTTTTTTTCTTACTCTCTAAATTAATAATTAATAGATATATTAACCACCGATTGGCGAACCAATAGGTGGTTTGTTAAGAATTTTCCTTATTTTATTATATTTTAATATTTGAAGGTGAATCTATATAATCAAAAGTAAAAATTAAAAATTATAGAAGGATTGTACTTATACTAGGTGAACATATTGAGGAGTCTAAGGGGAGGGACTCCCGAGTTTTAATTTTTAATCATGGTACATATAATAAGAATAATTTTTTTTTTTTGCCTCTATTTTAATATTTTACATCTATCGCAGTACGCTAGCTGTGCCAGTGTACCGGATTTAGGCAAGTACCTAATGCTATTTTCTTATATTCTGAGGTGTTTACATGAATGAGGTTATATTAGTTTATTTTTACAATTTAGGAGTGTGAGGGGCCCTCATTTTAAGAATAATTTTTTTTTTTTTTTTACTTCTGCCTTATTTATTAGTAAAAGTGAAAAATGTACAATTAGCTATGAAATAGCAGTCCGTGAGCTATGGTGGTGTGAGTGTAATTGGTACACCACCTATAGCGACCCTTTTACCCGTAGGTATGTGCGGGTTATGGTGACAGTTTGTCTACGGACGTTGAGCTCCGAGGAGCTTTACAAATGAGGAAATAAGAACAAAACTATTGTGATGGGAATATATCTGGGAAGGATTACAGTGAGATGTTGGGAACACTACATCAGTAGTAAGCATTTTGCTCTGAATGATACTGGAAGGCCAAAAGATTAGCCTACAAAAACGGCTCAGCTCTATGGGTGTGTCTGATTGGGCGAGGTAGGAATCCAAGAAAAACAAAATGGCGGAAGAAACGCTTAGAGAGCAGTGAAATGGGAGTTCTACGGTGAAATCCCCGACGCTGGCGCTACCTGTGAGAAGAGGCGGAAGGCCTGGGGCGAGGGAAGCCATACTGTTCAGAAGAAGGTTGCAAGCCGTCAGATGTCTGAAAGTGGTGCTGAACAAATGAAATAATGTAGTCGGGTTGTTTGTCTCTGTTCATGTTGAAAACTATTTAAAGGAAGCTAATCTTCAGTAGTTGGCATGTATTTTAATAGTTGTGCGCTTACCTCTCGCGAAAAGTAAACACTGGCTGTGAAAAATACATTTATTTGGTAAGGCCAAATCTTCTCTTGCCTGCTTATTTAATAACATAAGGTCACCTCTTATCGAACCACTTATTGGTTCGCCAATTGGTGGTTACTACATATGTATTAATTATTAATGAAGAGGGTAAGGAGAAAAAAAATCTTGCCTGCATTATATACTTGCACATATCAGTCTTACACCTAGCTTCTCTTTAGCTTAAAGTTTGATTATTGCTTATTATTAATGGTTACCGAGTACTGCATGAAGTAAGATGCACTTAGCTGGTGGTTTATAACAGTATTTTATAGGTATGCATATTTAATTGTTGCCTTTTATGTATTTTTATCCACTTCTGAAGCATGCATGCTTTAAGTTGTATTATTTATTTGTTGCGTTAAGTCATTATGGATATATATATTTATTGTTAATTTATTAAACTAGTTCAGTCAGTATATTGTTAATGTGTGACTGCCATATTTGTGTGTATAGA
The DNA here is from genome assembly GCA_000696205.2 of Oncopeltus fasciatus. NCBI lineage: Eukaryota > Metazoa > Arthropoda > Insecta > Hemiptera > Lygaeidae > Oncopeltus > Oncopeltus fasciatus. The sequence goes on from KZ807162.1 coordinate 550,476, forward strand.
TATTCTTGGGCTAGTGTACCTGTCCAATTTAAGCCTTTTTCTTAAAGGCATATACGACTGTGGATATAGATATGTGTGAGAGTGTGTTGGTTAGCTTTAGGCTATGGTAATATTTTGTTTCTTTTGAATTTAGTTGAGCTGACATCAGTCTAGTCTCATGCTGCCTATATCCATGGTGGCTTAAGTATTTAGTTTATGTGTTGTCTATAGCTTATGTAGTATAGTAGTTAGAGAAATTAGGGCTTCGGACAAAATCAGAAAAATAAAATATTCCAAAATTATAGGGTAATTAATTTATTATTAAATTGTAAGTCATCGCCAGAGCTGAAATACCTTACACACTATTAAACTTATAGATTAGCATTGACAAATGTAGTATGTTACATGACAGAAAACGATATACAGAATAAACTAAAATTTTTAAGTATATTAGTATGTAAACATTTTTATGCCGATAATGATAATGTTGTTTGGAAAGATCTCTGAGGGAGGTTTATGAATTGTATTTCAGCCCTGATGATGACTTTCACATAAACCTCCCTCAGAGATCTCTCTATACATCATTATTGGTAAAGATAAAATTGATTTAGTTTTTCATATTTGTATATTTCAAATTTTTAGTTTATTCTGTATATTTTTTCTATCAAATAACATACATCATCTCTGTCTGTTCAGTCCAATCTATAATTCTATAAGTGTCATAGTGATTAACGTATTTCAGACCTTATAATGACTTACAAAACAATAATAATATAATTACTAAATTATTTTGTTTTTCTGATCCTAGCCGAATGCCTGACTAATGTCTCCAGCATATTACTCGATGGCCAACTAACCTCCAACCATGTAGTATAATTTAAATGTAATTGAATACACACACACACACTCATATATATATATATGCGGACATTATCTATTCTTAGGAAAGGAGTATTTTATGGTTAGATTCAGAGTGTGTCACAGACTTTTGATCACGTGAGGCACAAAGGCCTTTTATAAAGCAAATGTGTAGTTATTCCGAATCATTTTTATCTACTTATGTGCCAACAGTATTTCTGGATGAGATAGGAATTACATTACTCCAACTATTGCCCTTAGAAGTAGAAGTTACTCGGAAGAGTGCTCAGAACCATTTTGTGTATCCTTTTGAAATACTATATTGCAACGAATGTAGATACACTCTCTGCTACCATATATACAAGTTAGGTTATATATNATATATATATATTTGTATCCATGTTTAGTTTATTTTCCCTGAGGCTTTCCTCTCCTTGATTTTCAATTACCACCACACCTACTCTTTTTTTTATTTTTTTATTTCCTCTTCTCTCTCTTCACCGTCTGAGGACCATGGTCTACGACATGACTATCTATACAATCTGTTCAGTCCAATCTATAATTCTATAAGTGTCATAGTGTTTAATGTATTTCAGATCTTATAATGACTTACAAAACGATAATAAATAATTACTAAATTATTTTGTTTTTCTGATCCTAGCCGAATGCCTGACTAATGTCTCCAGCATATTACTCGATGGCCAACTAACCTCCAACCATGTAGTATAATTTAAATGTAATTGAATACACACACACACACTCATATATATATATATATATAAGGTTAGCAATAAAATGTTTTTGATTTTATATATTTGACCAATACACAATTGGAGAATACGAATTAGTTTAAAAAGATACTTTTTGGACTTTGTTTAGGTTCGATTAAGGTTGATAAAAGAAAATAATATTTTTAAAAAAATGTATTTTTTATTATCTGCCAATGTTTCAGCTTACTTTGCAAGCTGTTTCAGGGTTATCATGAAGGCAAGAAAGGATGTGTTATCACCTGGAACTAAGGTCCATGACTGGGTCAGTTTCCTCTTGCCTTCATATTAGCTCTGAAAGGCTTACAATGTAAGCCCAAACGTCCACAGATAAAAAAATATACATATATTTTTAAAATTTTATTTATTTTTATCAATCTGGACTGAACCCCAGCGAATTCTCTTGTAATAAGAATTAGCGTTTAAATCTTGCCTGATAGTTCAGAATATTTATAATCACAATAAATTGTATTTTTATTTCTATTTTTTCATCAAATTAAGTGACATGTGATAGACTTACCTGTAAAATAAAAAAGTTATTTACATTTTCATATCATAATAATGCAAATTGAAACTATTTAAAAAAAATAATAGTGAGAAGTAAAGAAATGACTGATGAATCCTTTAACCACTGACAAGGAAATTACCAAGAGTAATGTTTATTGATGTCTTGCTAANTATATATATATATATATATTTGTATGTATGTTTAGTTTATTTTCCCTGAGGCTTTCCTCTCCTAGATTTTCAATTACCTCCACACCTACTCTTTTTTTTTATTATTTCCTCTTGTCTCTCTTCACCGTCTGAGGACCCTGGTCTACGACATGACTATCCATACAATGTGCTAGTGATTGTAAATCTCATACTTGGCTATTAGGCCTGTTGCCCATGAATCATTAGATTGTTGTTAACTTCATTTTCCTTTTTGGTATGCATTCACCTTGGGTACAGTAGAAGGATCGGGTATAGAGGCATTCTTTCCTCGAAAAGTTGTTGGCATTTTCTAATTACCAATTACTCAGTATTCATCATTGAAAAATTGGAAAATATTTTTGTAGAAGGCAAATAAGCATATTTTTTATTGTCCTTCATTGAAATGGGTCTAGCTGGCATAAGTATGAAATGTAATATGCCAATCAATAAAAATCTGTGAAAACCTAATGGGCCTTTTTAACTAAGAAGGTTACGAGGCCCTCATAAAGTAATATAATAGTTGCTGGCTTTAGAAAAAAAAAACTTCAAATAATTGTAAAATTAACTATATTTGTTTAAATATGATACTAATATAATATATACTTAAATGTGCATCTCTACAATATACTACTTATTTATTTTTTTCATAGATAGCAAACTAAATATCTAACAGTAAATTTAAGAGAGCAACACACTGCAAAGTGTAGAGAACACAAATTACTTTATTTTTAACTTAGTTATCATATAAACTTATAAAATATGTCAAGCTAAATAAGAGCTTTTGTCATCTTTATATACATTTATTAAATTTAAATTTATTATTGTTAGATGTTCACTTAGGCTTCGTCGGTCGTCAGATGTATTTACCATTTCATCTTCCGGGTTGGACCGAGTCAAATTGTTCTTATTTGCCGAGCTTTCGGCAATACACCACCTGGTGTATAAAACATGGTAAATATATACCATCTGGATTTTTAAAAATCTCTCTACAACTCTCATTCTCTTTTCAGCCCTGAAGAAGCCATCACATGATGTGCGAAAGCTCGGCAAATAAGAACAATTTGACTCGGTCCAACCCGGAAGATGAAATGGTAAATTTATTATTGTTATTATTAGTGAAATAAAAATTCACAAGAGTTAGATCAGTTAAGAACGAGAGAACACAATATTGGATATATATCTTATATAATAAAAAACCTGTCATTTTAAATGCATTTGCTTTGTTAAGTTTGGTATTTTATTCTAAATTAAAAATCCCTGATAAAGATTTATGAAAATTTATAAAATGACTTGTCTATTAAAAAGGAAGAATATATTTTATTCTCATTACATAAAATGATGACATTTTTCAATCTATCATTTCAGAAAGATATGGCTCAGTAATGCCTGTATTCTGCGCAGTGTACCCCAGTACAACTTGAATTAGAAAAAACTTTGAGACTGACAATTGTATGTAAGTAAACATAAATTCCTAAGCTGAACTAATTTGTTCATAAAAACTTGATAGAGCTATTATTGTCTTTACACTAACCACTTGACCTTTGTCAAATAACTTTCAAACTCTATACTGTTCGGAAGAGAAGAGTGGGGGAAGAGTTAAATGTTCATAGTTACATTCTTAAGTATCTTCTTCAATAAGCATTTTTTTTTTTTTTTTTTTTTTTTTTTTTTTTTTCAAAAAAATTTTTTTTTTTTTTTTTTTTTTTTTTTTTTTTTTTTTCAAAAGTTATAATGTACTTATGTTTGAAATTTAAATTTTACTCTTATATTCTATAAACTTTTTTCTAACACTAATCATAAGGAATATATTATGATTATCAATTTTTATTTCCATCTAAGGCCCCTTTCCTTCTCATCTGATTTTGATCAACCATATAATGCATAAACATCAAAGTTAGTTTCTATTCTTAAACATTTTCCCTAGTAAGTGTTTTCCACAAAAAGTTATAGAATATAAATATTAGAAAATTACATTTTACACCTACTCTGTTCTTAAAGTTTTTCGTGTCTAACAATAATGAAAATATTGACAAACTTCAATTTGGTTTTCCTCTCGAACCGATTTCAGGCTATTAACAAATTCATTGAATGGTTTGCAGAAAGGAACTATCATACCTTCTATTATCCGTCTTCATTGATTTCTGCAAAGCGCTCGCCAACAGAAGATGGTTTGCAGAAACTAATGAAGACGGATAATAGAAAGTATGATGGACTTTTTAGATTATTTACCTGCAGAAAGAAACTTGAATACCGAATTTGGTTTGATTTTGTAATTTTACAAATTGAGAATACTAGAGTATGTACAGGCAAACATTTATATAATTTTAATAGGATCCGATATATCTATTGTAGGATCTGTGAAGACTTTTGAAATGCTTCAAAAATCGCGTCATGATGCCCACGTGAATAACTTGATTCCCTGACGGGAAATTTGCCAATACTGTCTAACGGAGAAAGCTACGAAGCCCTCAGAGTGAGGGGTGGTGGCAGCTAGCGTAGAAAGTATTCTGCAGTGTTCTCCTTCAACATGTTACATTAACTGAAGTGGATTGGGGTAATTTGAGTTGTTTTGGGAAGCAAGTTAGCGGCCTTGGGGTATATGGAAGGTGGTATAAACTGCCCTGCCCCCCTCTATCTTCCATTCCACCCCCACCCACCCCCTGCCGGCAGAGTCACGCAAACCCCTGTTTCATTAATGCCGGATTGGGCCTTGCACCTTGGAGCCATCCCCTGTACGTCCACCTGTTACCCCCTCTGATTTGTAAAGTAGTATTGTCGGCACGCGACTGTTTCGTCACTCTGATTTCTAGATAAAATATTTTTATGCAGAATGTTTTGTTTTCTAGTATCTCGCTTTATCCCTCTCAGCTCTGCAAAAAAAAAAAAACAAACAAAAAAAAAGAAAAAAATAATGATATATGGCATTTTCATGGAGTTTTTATCTACAATGGTTGTTTTGCAGCAGTTATCAAGCTCCTTTGATTTGACACTGTAGTCATAGTGAAAATATGTCCAATTTATAATCCTAATCAGTGAATAAGTATAATGAAAGAATTTATGTTTATATAATTATTGAATTAAGAATTATCATTTATATGATAAAATATTATTTTTGACATTTAAAAAAAAA
>KZ807162.1:605891-623826 GCA_000696205.2 Oncopeltus fasciatus
ACCTCAATAATTTATTTATTATAATTTATTAAATATATAATAATATTGAAATAAATAAAAAGTCCATTAATTTAGGTTGTTATAGTGAGCGAAATAATCCTGATTCCTGTATTCTATTAACTGATTTATAGTGGACATATTAGGAGATGTTTATAGGGCGTAATAACCTAGAAGTTGATTACCCTACAATCTACTACTACTACTACTCAAATATTTATTTATTTTATCGTAAGTAAAACAGTAACCACGAGAAAGAGTTAATCCGAGTTTTGTGGAACAACCTTTTTAAATTGTGTGAGGCGCCAGGGTAGCTCATAGGATCCGTTCGCATCTTGCAATCAAGATACTTCGGGTTCAAATCCCTCCTTGGGCAAGCTTTTATTGATATAAAAGCTTATCCTGAGCCATGAAAGTCTCGAATGGGATGGTAACTTGTAGATAGACTCCCTCTCCATGACCCTGAGAGGTTAAAAGGAAGGCCAACACGCATTAAAAGAAAAAATAATCATTTTCAATTAAATTAGAGCTATCGCAAGACGCCATTGAACTCCTGCTTTTTTTACTCTTGCGAATAATGCTACGGTTGCAAAGCTTCAAACTTCCGGATTGCTATTTTGGTTTGTTCGTAACTGCAACTGTTAAGGGTTTTCTGGATTAAAGTATGTTTCTTATTTTTATATTATGTAAGCATATTTCTTATATAAATAAACCCCTTAAAAACATTAAATACATAAAAACAAAAGAAAAAGATGCCAGCCAGTACGCGATTTGTGTTAAAAGCACTCCATTTTTGCCTAGTAGTTACAAAATATGTTCCTAGGCAGCGCTAGTGGGTTTCGATAGGGGGATATAAACTTAACGTGTCAAAAGGAAAACTTTATGGTCTATATATAGTAATATTACTTAAAAGGATATTTACTGCCTTTTAACGAGTCGTATAAATTGTTTTATTGAAATTCAATACGTTAAAGCATAGCCATCCAAAAGCAACAAAATTATAAAGTTTCGATCGTTGTCTTCAAACATAAAAACTAATGATAAAAAAAAAAAAAAAAAAAAAAAGAGAGAGAGTAATCAGCTAATGACTTCCAACGCTTCAATAAATATGGTCATGTATAAATGACATATTTATTGAAGCGAGAACAAGTTTCATCTTAAAAGCTGAAGAATCAATAGGGATAAAAGGTATGGTTGGTACTAAATTATACGGAACGAAGTAGGTGTGGAGCGCCTACATTCTTAAATAACATAATTAATATATTTTATGACATAATTATTTTATTTGATAACAAAATGAAGCTAGGCTTTAACAAACAGCTTAAAGGTCATAGTGAATAACATTCTTTTAACAGCCACTGAGTTTCCTAATTAAAAAAAAAAAGAAGAAGAGATTAGTTTTTCATTTTTTTTTCACGTTAAAGATAATTTTCGTATGTGAAATGTGTAAGTAATCTGTGGCAATCTACACACTTCCATTTTAAATAAAATGTAACGTCCTAAATGGAATATATTGTGTTATAATTGCATATACTCATATATACTTAAAACTAATGTTTAAACATTTAAATTATTACAGATACTCTGGGGAAGTCAAAATTAATGATTATTTAGTAATTTAAAGTAGAGCCTTTAGTAATCACCGTGTTCGTATCACAGAAGATCCTTAACGGGTAATCGAGGGCCACGTTATCGGACCAATCGTATTATGAAAAAAAAAAAATATAAAAAAAAACTGGGCCCGGCAAGTATTAAACGATAGATCACTGCAGTGGAGATAGAACAGTCCACACATTACGCTGGCGTTGTGAGATATTATTGAGTACGTGTATTAATCACTACCTTGTAGGGCTGGATAAGAAGTGAGTTCATGAGATTTTCAAAAGTGTCTAACGAGCAGATCCAAGTCCTCTCAAACCTGACTCCCATCTGATGAGTCGATAAGCAAATGCCGGACATGCCGGTTTATTGCGTATACAACTAAGCGTTAGACTCGCTAATGCCAAGCAATGCGAAGCTAAAGTGTACCATTATGGAGTATGTTAGTGTCGTCAGTAGTTATATAATGACATATTATTATTTAAAAAAAAAATAAATGAAAATAAGACCGTTACATTTGCAAATACGAACCGTAAGTGTGTCATAGTAGAGTATATTTACTATGCTCACAATTTTAAATTGTTCGGGAATACTTACATAACTGACTTTATTAGTTATATAAGGGAATATTATTCTTAATAAAAAAAAGAAAGAAGGTTACTCCAGAAAATTTTAAAAATTCCCGTCTAAGCAAAGAGTAATTAGAAATTTCAATTTTCTGTATCTAAGATTATATTATCATCTAGTTTATTATAATTTATATAGCAATATGTTTATTAAAGTTACACAATTGCTTGTAAATCAATGGCTAGTGAGCTATTCAAGAATGTACATGGTGTTGAAGCTAGTTTAAGGAGGTTTCCTATTAAAGAGTAAATGAAAAAATTAAATTTACAAGACGGAGATGAGAATGAGCGTAAAAAGTATGACCACTAAACCGTGCACTAGACGGAAATTTGTAAATTTCTTCCATAAGTAGCGTTTTTATATGTTAGAAAGTTACATTCTATACCTCTAATATGTTATAACTAATTTTTTCGTAATTTATATACTAACGAAGATATTACTAATATAAAGTTTCTTTTATCTCTAACACTCACACTTTACATTGCTCGATTTCTACAAAAAATGAATGATATCAAGAATATTTAATAAAAAACTATCATACCTTCTATTATCAGTCTTCATTGGCTTCTGCAAAACATCTAGATATGATAGTTCTATATTTATTGGTAGTGTAAATAACCTTTTAGATTATTTATTTAATAAAAAGCCTAAATATCTAATTTATTTGATATATTTTGATAGCGCCCGTCCATCACTCGAAAATTGCATTCCTTAATATATTTCTTAATATGAGTCATTATTATTATTTTTTAAATAGCTTAGAATAACAATAATATAAAGTTACATTTTACAACTATTTTGATCTCAATAATTTTTTTAATTATCGTAACGCTAATAATAACGAAAATATAAAGATATTATAGAATTTGGTTTCGTTATTCTGAAAATGGTGGACGTATTGTAGAGTGCTCACTCTATAATATATGCACACATTTCTCTCTCTCTCTCTCTCTCTCTCTCTCCTCTCTCTCTTTATATATATATATATATATATATAGATAGATATATATATANCATATAATTTTTAACTGACCATATTTTTAGCTTCTCCATATATCTATTGAATTTTTCAAAATTTGCGTATTTGTACCAACGTTTTTGATACAACTTGATTACCCTGTAGGAAATCTCCAAAAATGAACTTTAATCTTAGATATATCTAAGTATTTATGTGATTTATAACTTGAAGATATAGGAAAAAGGTATGGCTTCAAGAATATAAATATCTTCTTTAAGAGATTCATATTCATATGAATATATATATTCATATTTGGCCACTTTAACTTCTAAAATTGGTTGATATTTTTATTTATTTAGTTTTAGCTTCCCTATCAACCACTTAGGAACATGGAGGAAGGGGTTATCTACAGGTTGCCACCCCATTCTATAGACATGCATAGCACATGGCAAGCTTTTATTTATCGATCAAAGCTTACCCCGGGCAGGATTTGAACCCGCAGCGCCAAGACCCGAACGGATCGTTGTTTGTCAGCAAATTCGCATTAGGAAGGAACTTCCCGCAAGGATCTCTGGATTATCATAAATTTCAAAAGAGAAAAGTTCTCTCCCAGGTAGAAAAGGATAAAGTGGAAAGAGGCAGGAGAAAAAAATATCGACTCTGCCGACGGTCGGAGAACGCTAAAAGAAAGATATTAGCAAAGGTTCCCGGCCCCCCTGTCAGAAATTCTTCGTTCCAATCGAAAAAGTCATGTGAATTACGGACCTCTATGTTTTATTCTTCCTTGGAAAATTTATCAAAGAGAAAAGAGAATCAGAGAAAAATGACTATGATAAAAAAACAACAAAAAAACTTAAAATTTATCTCTGTAGGTAGATTATGTCGTAAGAAATGAGTTAAATAAATTGCCAAAGATGATTCCTCTCTTTCATGATTATTGGTGGATAAAAACGAAATGGAAATTAAAATGAAAAGTATGAATAATTACGTAATGCATTTCTGGGGTGAAATTCAATTTACGCTTAAAATAGTATATTACGCTTCATGTAAGTATATTATATAAAGATATAATATACTTACATGAAGGTGTATGTATGTAACGATGTTAACTTAAGGAAAACTTTAAGCAATATCAAGTGAAGTTGAATGTTTTTGTTTTTTTTGTCTTCCCATACAACTACTTAGGATCGTAAAGAGAGGGGCTATTTTCAGGTAACAACATCCATGGGATTGTAAAAAAGCTATTTTTCTACAAAAGATTGCCAAGGGTGGGACCCGAACCCGTTAAGCCCCCTCCATTCAAGTCAGTTTAAAGTTCATTATTTATAAATGTAAATATGCAATATAGTTTTAATTAAGTGGCATTACATTCTTCTGTGTCATATATATATATATATATATGTATATATAAAACGTTCTATAGAAAAGCACTGAAAAAGAACAAAAATGTAGCATGTCAGAAAAACTTAGCAAAAGCAAGATCAAGGCAAGTAGACCTTCATCATTATTCCATGATGGTACATTATTCCATAAAATAAACAAAAATAAAATAGAAAAACAGAAAAAAATTCATAACTCGGAAAAACATAAAATACATAACTTGGAACAAACACTTGGCAAGAACAATATCGAGAAATGAAGGTTTAAATTTTCTCATTTGTAGATGTAAATTTATAAGATATATGGATCGTGGTGTGATTCCTTTATCGAATTGTCTATATTCAACACTCTTGTCAATTATTTAAATTGTCTTCAACACCCAACAAAATCGTTTGAATTTTCACTATATTTATTACTTTGGGAGAGGGGGGGGGGGGTAAAATACCTTACTTTGTTGAGACATTTATCAAAATCTTATTTTAATTACCTAATGAGCACCACAGAATAAGGGGTGGACTGACGGAGTGAGTTTTCAAGAAGTAGGCTTTAATTTAGAAGTATATTTCAGTGCGACGCGTGTTCTGAATACAGTAGTGAGCTGTAGATAGACCCCTCCCTCGCAACCCTTATGTATATTACAAACCCTGCAGACCATCATGGCCCCTACTAATGGGCAAAACAAACACACACCTGTGCACCTTATGAACTCGATACAAGATGAAAAGTCCCTCGGACTGGATTAGGAAGGTTGGCTTAGCTGACTGCAGTAGAGAGAGAGAGATCAATTGAAAATATTATTTGAAGTATTGGTGGAAGTATTTATTTTTCCAGGCTAGAGACAGTATTTCCAGCTCTTCTCTCACTTTTATGCCCTCAGTTCTATTTACCTTTTTCCCGTTCGTCCCTAGTTTGCCAGAAGATTTCTCTTAGCAAGGTAGCTTTTGACACTGAGAATGTATCAAGCAGAACCGACAACTATAAATTATTCATCTTTATAGCCCGTACCTCTTGGAAAAAAGAGCGAAAATCCGGCTTCTTCTTCAATGAGTCAATCAAAAGGATCCATCTTATCATATATTAACAGGGTAATTGTGGTTTTTAGATTTTTTCAAGTAATTAATTAATCCATGTACTTCTTATGAACTGGCCAAGGGAACTCGTTTTGATAATTTAAAACTGTCTTTGCGGATTCAAATCCACTTTTATCCATAATATTAACACCATAAAAAATAATATAACTAGCAGGAGGAGGTGATAGTCGGGGTTCGGTCAAAAGTCTACTATTAAATAAAAACAAATTTTTGAACCAATATGGTTTTACTAATTGCCAATCTTTCGGCCTGAATTTCAGGCCTTTTTCAGGGCTATGGGGATAACGAAGGGAGAGAGTCTCGAAATGCGTGTTCTATCCCATGGTTGCTAGGGTACTCGATATAACTAATATAACTACCCATTTTAGAAAAACTACAACAATGATAAATAAATAACTACTTAGATTGATTTTGTTTATGTTTAAGTTAATAATTATTTATAAAAATAATGTTCCGAACTCTAATTACAAAAAAAAAGTAATTCCGTCGTACAAACTATCCATTTTGATCTACCGAAGGCTAAAGACATTCAACATGGCTATTAATAATTAAGCTTATTTACCCCATAGGCCTTCTCTCATGTCTGAAAAGTTTATTTGCATTTTATTCTTACTTAATTTGGAATATTTTTTTAAAGCCTTTACGTGAGAATTACACAAACTCTAGTTGATTTTCTATTGAAGCTGGTTTCATTTTTATTGTCAGAAATGGAAATGAATGATTTGGTCTTATCGGCTGAATAGGACAAGAAACGCCCATCTCTAATTGTATGACATTCTTCATTGAATTCTGAAAAAAAAATCCTCTGGTACTCTACAGCCCTTAGTGGGACTGATATTTTCTTTAGAGAAAGTGTATGGTCAGCACACATTTCTTACTCTCAGATTTTTTCATTCAAAAAGAGAATGGCACTCAATTAGGGCTGGATGTTCCAGAGGCTACACAAGAAATACTTTAGGCTATTATAAATAGAAAACACACACACACACACACACATACATACATATGTAAACAAGTGCGCTCGTTCACCCTCACAAACACAAACGCCTATTATGAAAAATTAATTATATAACTGGTAATTCGTCCTAGCGCTACTTGGAGTAAAATATATTTGGTACAAAAATCTTCTCTTTCTAGGTAGAATGCTTTCAAGTTAATTAATTATTTACCGTGATATTATCTTTTAATTAAAAGTAAAACAATGTGACAAAGCAGACGAAAGGAGCTGCGGAAAATGTGGGGTCGAAGGAATTTTACAGATGTAGAAGTAAAAAGAAAGGATAAGACATTTTTTTAGGAAGGATGGGGGGGGGGGGAAGGGTGAACAGGGGCAAAGTTACAATGATGAAAAGGGTTTTCTCAAAACTGTTAATTTCTTTCTTATTGTATAGCGCTTCCAAGATCCATGATCTTATCTTCAGAGCCCAGGAATCTCAGTTTTTGTGTGGAAATAGACTTACCAAAAATTTGAAAAACTTTGTCTTTTTATTCTAAGATGATTTTAGTTGGGGGATTATTTTTTAATAAAGGATTATCTGCCAACGTTTCGGCTTACATTGTAAGCCATCTTCAGGGCTATCATGAAGATGAGAGAGGACGTCCTGTCCCTAAGTTCACATTTCCATGACTCTCTCATCTTCATGATAGCCCTGAAGATGGCTTACAATGTAAGCCGAAACGTTAACAGATAATCCTTTATTAAAAAATACATTTTTCAAATTTGTGTTTTTTGGATCTACCTTGACCGAACCCCAACTAAAATCATCTAATAATGATATCTACGGTCAAAAAACTCACCTTTGTCTTTTTATGTTACTTAGTTGTAACTAAACCATATAGGCATGGCAGGAGTAGGACATCTTTCAAGAGTGTTGAATGTGGAATCTTTGACATTTAGTATTATAACCACTGGACTACCACTTTCCATTTGTATAGAGAAGTAATGGTCAAATTTACCAATAGTAAGAGAAAAAAAAATAAGAAGTAAAATTTCAAAATAAATTTTGCTTAAATTTCAACCAAAAACAGTGTATCTAAAGTATTTAGCTTTTTATCTTATGTTTCCGCATAAAACGGAATTAAATCAATTAAAATGAGAGAAATGCCCGTTCGGGAGTTATATTGACAAATAACATAATAAAGTTAGACTTATGTTAAATCTAATATTTATGTTGAATATTTAGTTGTCAAATAAGAAACTATTCATGTTATAACTACTTTAGAACGTAATATTGATTGTATAGAGCAGAATATCGCAAATTTATTAACGAACGGGGAATTTTCTATGCAATTATAATTCGCGTGATAAAATGGAAAACTCATGTGATAACAAATGAGCATAACTTATGTGACTAGATTTAAGTTGGCTCCTCAAGCTTTCCATCGGCAGTAGATATGCGACTTCTATCCTTTTGGCTTATGTAAATCTACTCCTTACACGAGGGTCGCTCAGGAATCAATAAAACCAAACGCCTCTCTGACAACCCATGAATAAATCATGCTGGTACGATGAACGTAAGATTTTCTGAATTTCTCTACCCCCCCCCCCCTCCACCACTCTTTCCTTTACTTCTTTTTAAACTTTTAGTTGGATTTATTTTCTTTAAGTTGAAATTATTCGTCGCTATTCAACGTAATAAGTTTAGTCGTGCGTCTCAGGGATGAAGATCTTAACTTCTAAAACTTTGTTAAGTGAAATGCAGACCTTATGGATATTTACATGGATATTTTGCATTAAAAGCCTACGGTACTTTTAGACCTCGATTAAATGCAGATTTTATTCACGTTATTCAAATAAGAAATACTCTATTACAATTTACAGATATATTTTTCTTAAATGACTGACATTATGCACATTTTACATTCCTGATATCATGAGAGCCAAGGAAATTTGTTGACCGAACCTTTCATAAAAGAAATTAACATTTTTTTTTTTTCAAAACGGCGTGGTAATTACGTCCTTTTTTTTTAAATATAATTTGAAAGCGTTTTATATAAAACTATACTTGTATTAGTTATTTCTGACTGCACTAGGTACTTAGAGCATGAATGCATACATAGAGTGTAATTGTGACATTATTTGATTATCTGTTGCATACAGTTAGTTTATGTTTTGTAGCAATCGATTAAATTATATTTTCAGTTTCCTTTAGCTCTGGTGATGACTTGCACGGCAAGTCGGTATGTGGCTTAGTAATAAATAATAACCAATTTTAACTAGTATTATTTTTTACATCACGGCTGAACGAAACTCGATAATAATAACCTATGACCCAGTGGTCTACTATTTACAAACTATACAATACGATTAGGATATAATTTGAATCAAAAGCCGAGTTATTAGTTATGTTATGATAAGGATCCTTATTTTTTTTTTTTTGTTAGCTTCCCGTTCAACCACTTAGGATCATAGAGGGAGGGGCTATCTGGATGATGCCACCTCATTCTAAACATAATTGCGGGACTCCGAATGGATTATTAAGGATTCACGCATTTGAAGCTCATTTAAGCAAAATATCTACTTTTTAATGATAATAGTATTTTAAGTACCTATTTTTTTTAGTCAATAAAATTTTTTTTGTTCTAATCAAATTCATTATTTTCATAAATATAATAATAATAATAATAAATCATGTGGCAGTACCATTTGCTTTGAAAACCCCATAAACGTTCAACTCGTTCTTCAAAAATACGACAACTGTAGGTCGATAGATTCAGCCGTTTGACTGTTCAAGCTGCTAAGGATTCATGGATCATGCTTATAAGTAAAACATACCTCGTCGAAATAGATAGAACCTGATTCCCAAATTTCAACTTATTCAGTTAAGCTGTCTCTGAGAAGTTTTGCGTTTGGCATACAGAGGAAAGACATTTTTAGTTGATTTTCTTATCTAGAAATTTTCATTGATAATAAAAATTGCAATTGGCCTAAAAATCAAAATCATAACTCTCCTAAAAATTGATCATTCAAATTTCAAGAGATATAGAATCCGTAAATTGAATACAACAAAATTCCTGTCCGGCGTACCTCACTCATGTTTCCTATTTTATGGGTATCTCTAAGAAAATTTAAATAAAACTTGTTTAAAATGTGTTTAGATCATAGCTGGTCTTCTTCAATTCGATATTCGATTTCCGTAAAATTTAATGTGTGGGTTGGGCATGTCTCTGCGCGGGGAATATAATTTTTTTTTTTAAGAAATAAGACTAAGTACTTTAGTGGGATTTTGTTGGACACTATCTTATGACAGTTAAGGGGCAAAATTTATTGAAAATACTTACTTTGTTAAATATTTTATAAGTATTTAGTTTCTTCCGGTAGTTTCATTAGTTGAACATTTTATATTCTCTTAGTTTAAGTTGTATCTTGATCATTTATACCTAAAAAGTATCAAGTATACATAAAAAGTTCATATCTTAACGAAAATATTATCGAAAAATGCATATTAAACTGATTTTTAAAATACGTTTGAATATAAG
Organism: Oncopeltus fasciatus; assembly: GCA_000696205.2. Classification (NCBI taxonomy): domain Eukaryota; kingdom Metazoa; phylum Arthropoda; class Insecta; order Hemiptera; family Lygaeidae; genus Oncopeltus; species Oncopeltus fasciatus. Next base: position 616,023 of record KZ807162.1, read on the forward strand.
CTATTGGGGAATAATATGCAGAGCTTTTTAACTTAATTTTCTTAATGAAATATAAAATATTGTAATTGACCTAAACTATAAAATCCATAAGCTCTCTCTCCAAATTTCTTGTTTAACATTTCACGATGAAGTGTTTCAGTCGCCCTAATGGAGATTCTTTGGCGTAGACTTTAAAGATATTTACAAGCTCAACTTATCATTAAATATAAACTAATATCATTAAATATTATTATTACAAGCTAAGCTTGGATTAATAATAACTTTAACCATGTTCGAGTTCACGTCTGGCAAAGAAGAGGAAATAAAATGGGAAAAAATGGCGATTCATGTGCTGTGGTAGTTCTGCATATGGAAGTTGTACTTTTGTCTGTTTGAGTTAGAAGTTTTTAGCATAAGCTTAGCTTATTAATGATAAAATTGTATTAACTAAGCTTATTAGTATTATATAACATTTCTTNATAGAGAGAGAGAGAGAGAGAGAGAGAGAGAGAGAGAGAGATATAGAGAGAGAGAGAGAGAGAGAGAGTGAGAGAGAGTTTTTATATTTTATTGGTAATAGAAACATTTTTCTCGATCATAGTTATTATTTCGATCAAGGAATTGTGCATCACAATACTGTAACAGTAGAATTACAGTTAAACTATCAATTATGATATTATTATTATAAATAGATTACAGGTACATTTATAATATATTATTAGTATGATAACAATGATACTGAGGAATTTGCTTAGTACATGCCGTTCCTCATCGTTCCTATGTGAAGTTCAGTAATGTTAGCATTCCTAATTGTACTCCGTACAGTTATAACTTAGACTCACTCTACTTCATCTAGTTATAGCTATTGGTTTTGAGCTTTACCATGTCTTAACTACTGATATTTTTTCGTAAATATTTTTTTGTAATAGTAAAATTATAAAATTTAAATGATTTCAAATTTTATGTAGCAAGTTTTTTAAGAGTATCGTGAAGCGTACGCAGGCTGGTATAAAATATATAAGCTTATAGACGCAAACAAACACACATTTATTTATGTATAAAATGGAGGGGGCGTTCATGTTGTAGCAGTTAGCGTGCGTCTCTCGCATGCCAAAGATCCTGTGTATGGTAAATCCTGGATCTACCCAAACGTAACATGGAGAGCCGGATTCTTATTCTTATAGAAATTCATCAAAGGGATTAAAACTCCATGGTAAGTCACAGGTTTTCCAAAGCTGACAGAGGATGAGAACAGGGTCCATCTTTTTACTTTTAGAAAACTACCTATTCCCGTATTTAACCTAGTGTGGGTTTATACCATATGCAATTATCCGGTCAAAGGCTCATGAGTACATATATAAGGCGGCCACGGGTCTATAAAGCCAGCTGAAGAAGACGTATATGAAGGCACGAAATAGTTTATCTGTCAAAGACAACATGGTTACGGAATTACAATGTATTTCGGGAAATTATGATTTTTTAAGAAATATACAACTTTAAATTTGTTAACATTGGCTTCCAGAAATATTCTCTTCCGGGTTCATATTCATAAATACTTCTTCCGGGTTCAGCCATGCAGAAAAGTTCTTTATTGTCGAGTTTTAGCATATCCTGTGATGGCTTCTTCTGGTAAAAAATGCAGAATAAGCTTACAGTCATGCTAACTATCCATTCTGTTCTAAAGAACTTATCAAAGGATGTGCGAAAGTAAAAAACAACATTTCGATAAAGCCTGGGAGTGTTCTTATACCAACCGTGTTCTAACCGAGCAGAGGGGAGCTAGAGCAGAAATACAAGCTATGTTATGTATTTAAGAATCTAAAATGTATATGATATAATCCGCTGGTTTAATTCATTGGAAAACTTTGAAGAATATGTTAAAAGACTGCTTTATCAAACATTTTTGACATCTTAATGTATATATTTTTCTAGACCCGTTACGCCGAATTATTCGTCTTAAATAAGAAGCAATATGAAAGTTTCAGATACCGCTGGAGTAAGGAACGACAAAACGTGTATTGTAAGCAAGTTTTCCGCCATGCCTCCTTGTTATTAACTTAAAACAACTTCGGGAATAAAGTATGTAACGTTACAACATTAGGAAACTTTCTGCGGAGGAGAGACAAATGAACTCTCTACTTATTCTGGGCACCTTGAACTTCCCCTGGAACTCCAAGCGATGGCTTCCATGAACTATATACAAAAATATCTTGAATGCTTTCTTGCTTTCAATTTTCTACCTTGTTCCTTAAAGTCCACAAATGTGAATTCTTTTTGAAAGGAAAACTCTTCCACGCTAAAAATGTTTTTAATAAAGGACAAAGGAAGAACGAGAAACTTTATTTAGTAATGTTTGCTTTAATATTTTCTAAATAACGTGATAAGATGAAATCTTTATAGATTAAAAATCTATCTACTACTCTGGCTTGCCAAGGAATTCAGCTCCTGGAATATGTGGCACATAAGTACAAAATAAGATAATTTTATTTTTCAAAACATATGTACTCTTCAATGAATATCTATAAAGAAGTACAAACTAAATGTTTAGATATTGTAGGCTCTCTAGCGTCATTGTAAGCCGTTGGGATAAGTGGCATTAACTTACTTCCATAAAATCTCTTATCAATAACGTTGCTAATACTGATTACACTCATATATATATATATATATATGTATATATAAAACGTTCTATAGAAAAGCACTGAAAAAGAACAAAAATGTAGCATGTCAGAAAAACTTAGCAAAAGCAAGATCAAGGCAAGTAGACCTTCATCATTATTCCATGATGGTACATTATTCCATAAAATAAACAAAAATAAAATAGAAAAACAGAAAAAAATTCATAACTCGGAAAAACATAAAATACATAACTTGGAACAAACACTTGGCAAGAACAATATCGAGAAATGAAGGTTTAAATTTTCTCATTTGTAGATGTAAATTTATAAGATATATGGATCGTGGTGTGATTCCTTTATCGAATTGTCTATATTCAACACTCTTGTCAATTATTTAAATTGTCTTCAACACCCAACAAAATCGTTTGAATTTTCACTATATTTATTACTTTGGGAGAGGGGGGGGGGGGTAAAATACCTTACTTTGTTGAGACATTTATCAAAATCTTATTTTAATTACCTAATGAGCACCACAGAATAAGGGGTGGACTGACGGAGTGAGTTTTCAAGAAGTAGGCTTTAATTTAGAAGTATATTTCAGTGCGACGCGTGTTCTGAATACAGTAGTGAGCTGTAGATAGACCCCTCCCTCGCAACCCTTATGTATATTACAAACCCTGCAGACCATCATGGCCCCTACTAATGGGCAAAACAAACACACACCTGTGCACCTTATGAACTCGATACAAGATGAAAAGTCCCTCGGACTGGATTAGGAAGGTTGGCTTAGCTGACTGCAGTAGAGAGAGAGAGATCAATTGAAAATATTATTTGAAGTATTGGTGGAAGTATTTATTTTTCCAGGCTAGAGACAGTATTTCCAGCTCTTCTCTCACTTTTATGCCCTCAGTTCTATTTACCTTTTTCCCGTTCGTCCCTAGTTTGCCAGAAGATTTCTCTTAGCAAGGTAGCTTTTGACACTGAGAATGTATCAAGCAGAACCGACAACTATAAATTATTCATCTTTATAGCCCGTACCTCTTGGAAAAAAGAGCGAAAATCCGGCTTCTTCTTCAATGAGTCAATCAAAAGGATCCATCTTATCATATATTAACAGGGTAATTGTGGTTTTTAGATTTTTTCAAGTAATTAATTAATCCATGTACTTCTTATGAACTGGCCAAGGGAACTCGTTTTGATAATTTAAAACTGTCTTTGCGGATTCAAATCCACTTTTATCCATAATATTAACACCATAAAAAATAATATAACTAGCAGGAGGAGGTGATAGTCGGGGTTCGGTCAAAAGTCTACTATTAAATAAAAACAAATTTTTGAACCAATATGGTTTTACTAATTGCCAATCTTTCGGCCTGAATTTCAGGCCTTTTTCAGGGCTATGGGGATAACGAAGGGAGAGAGTCTCGAAATGCGTGTTCTATCCCATGGTTGCTAGGGTACTCGATATAACTAATATAACTACCCATTTTAGAAAAACTACAACAATGATAAATAAATAACTACTTAGATTGATTTTGTTTATGTTTAAGTTAATAATTATTTATAAAAATAATGTTCCGAACTCTAATTACAAAAAAAAAGTAATTCCGTCGTACAAACTATCCATTTTGATCTACCGAAGGCTAAAGACATTCAACATGGCTATTAATAATTAAGCTTATTTACCCCATAGGCCTTCTCTCATGTCTGAAAAGTTTATTTGCATTTTATTCTTACTTAATTTGGAATATTTTTTTAAAGCCTTTACGTGAGAATTACACAAACTCTAGTTGATTTTCTATTGAAGCTGGTTTCATTTTTATTGTCAGAAATGGAAATGAATGATTTGGTCTTATCGGCTGAATAGGACAAGAAACGCCCATCTCTAATTGTATGACATTCTTCATTGAATTCTGAAAAAAAAATCCTCTGGTACTCTACAGCCCTTAGTGGGACTGATATTTTCTTTAGAGAAAGTGTATGGTCAGCACACATTTCTTACTCTCAGATTTTTTCATTCAAAAAGAGAATGGCACTCAATTAGGGCTGGATGTTCCAGAGGCTACACAAGAAATACTTTAGGCTATTATAAATAGAAAACACACACACACACACACACATACATACATATGTAAACAAGTGCGCTCGTTCACCCTCACAAACACAAACGCCTATTATGAAAAATTAATTATATAACTGGTAATTCGTCCTAGCGCTACTTGGAGTAAAATATATTTGGTACAAAAATCTTCTCTTTCTAGGTAGAATGCTTTCAAGTTAATTAATTATTTACCGTGATATTATCTTTTAATTAAAAGTAAAACAATGTGACAAAGCAGACGAAAGGAGCTGCGGAAAATGTGGGGTCGAAGGAATTTTACAGATGTAGAAGTAAAAAGAAAGGATAAGACATTTTTTTAGGAAGGATGGGGGGGGGAAGGNCAAAGAGGTGTTACTCATATTCAGTAAATATTAATCAATTAATTAAATAGTTATATAAAATTAATATTTCTAGGAGATAAAGGAAAGTTTTTAGCAAAATATAAACACTATTTTATAACCCTTGATCTAACGATCAAAACATTATTTTAGTCATATACTTTTCAACTAATGAAAATGATCTGTGTTTTTACATGAAGCAATTATACAGAAAAATCTGTTCTGGCAATTATTGAACTACTTAACTACCGTTAGAAATTTTTCTTTTGTTTGAAATGAATCACATAATGTATACGAAAGAAGGATTAATAAAAAATTCATAACTGAGTGTTACAATGTAAGTGTTATCAATATTTATAGTTAAAATAAGAAACTCCAATTAGAAATCAAAAACATATCATCAGTGTTACAACAATAAAACATTCTAAGTGTATTTGATGATTAAGGAATTGTTTAATATTTTGGACTACTCCGTCATTGGAATAGAAGATTTGTTTTTTTGTCTGTACTGTCTACTGGGGTCAGTAGTATAAAAGGCTTCAGAATACTCTTTAACTTAGATCTTGAAGATATACTGTGACAAACATTTTCATGTTTTGATTTTTATGAGGCTCAGAAAACAGATCTCTCTGGATTCTTTCAAGCGTATCACATTCTCTCTCAAAGTGCTTCTAAATCTCAATCTGGCCGGAGTGGGGGTCTCATACTACCAGTAAAAATGCTCCTCAAATAAATTCTCAAATAAAGAAAGAAATTTCCGGAAGATTCAATACGTCCATCATTTTGAAGAGGGGTTGTTTTAGTAATACTTAAGATTGTGCACCAGAAGGCTCCGATAGGTTACAATAACAGTTGTAATCTGAATCTAATTTTTTAAAGAAAAACAATAATAATTAATAATTAGTTAATATAATTATTTATAGCTAAATTATAAATTCTACTTTATATCAGAAGATTTGTTAAACACACAACTCATTTAACACTTATCACTAAACTGATTCTTATAGATTTCGTTGGAGGATTATTTCTCACTTCTGTCACTCTCTGTGAAGCACTTCCCTTTACTCTCTCTCTCTCATACACACACACACGCACACGCACACACACACACACACACGCACGCGCGCGCGCACACACACACACACACACACACACACACACACACACACACACACACACACACACACACACACACACACACACACACACACACACACACACACACACACACACACACACACACACACACACACACACACACACACACACACACACACACACACACACACACACACACACACACACACACACACACACACACACACACACACACACACACACACACACACACACACACACACACACACACACACACACACACACACACACACACACACACACACACACACACACACACACACACACACACACACACACACACACACACACACACACACACACACACACACACACACACACACACACACACACACACACACACACACACACACACACACACACACACACACACACACACACACACACACACACACACACACACACACACACACACACACACACACACACACACACACACACACACACACACACACACACACACACACACACACACACACACACACACACACACACACACACACACACACACACACACACACACACACACACACACACACACACACACACACACACACACACACACACACACACACACACACACACACACACACACACACACACACACACACACACACACACACACACACACACACACACACACACACACACACACACACACACACACACACACACACACACACACACACACACACACACACACACACACACACACACACACACACACACACACACACACACACACACACACACACACACACACACACACACACACACACACACACACACACACACACACACACACACACACACACACACACACACACACACACACACACACACACACACACACACACACACACACACACACACACACACACACACACACACACACACACACACACACACACACACACACACACACACACACACACACACACACACACACACACACACACACACACACACACACACACACACACACACACACACACACACACACACACACACACACACACACACACACACACACACACACACACACACACACACACACACACACACACACACACACACACACACACACACACACACACACACACACACACACACACACACACACACACACACACACACACACACACACACACACACACACACACACACACACACACACACACACACACACACACACACACACACACACACACACACACACACACACACACACACACACACACACACACACACACACACACACACACACACACACACACACACACACACACACACACACACACACACACACACACACACACACACACACACACACACACACACACACACACACACACACACACACACACACACACACACACACACACACACACACACACACACACACACACACACACACACACACACACACACACACACACACACACACACACACACACACACACACACACACACACACACACACACACACACACACACACACACACACACACACACACACACACACACACACACACACACACACACACACACACACACACACACACACACACACACACACACACACACACACACACACACACACACACACA
>KZ807163.1:24561-34807 GCA_000696205.2 Oncopeltus fasciatus
TAATATTTATATTCAATAATTTCATAGAAACAAGGACATTACGGAAGAAATTCAAATATTTAAAACACACAAAAGGGTAAAAATAATTAAGGAGTAATGAAAAATATATATTAATAATAGTAATCAGGAATGAATACAAAATCAAATTTTTAGCGAAAACTTCAAGTAAATAATGTGAGGAGAACGAGTTACATAAGGAATTTAAGATTCTCTACCCAAACTAAGCTAAGAATTGATTGCTTGTCTCCCCGATTTGTCGAGTAACTCCACCTGGGAAACTGAAAGAGGCTTTGGGTTAGCCTAATTCCCAAAAAGCAGCTTGTCTGAAATAGAAAATGGATGGAAATCTAAGAAGTTTATAGGATATATGATCCAGTCGTTGAACATAGGCAGGGAATGAATCCTTGCTAGTTCTCAGATTTTCTGTTCGACTCTAGCTGAAATCAAGATACGGATCTAGAGTTAGGCTTACTCCGAAAGCTTACAATGGCTTGCATAACAATATGATGCAAACAGTACCTGCTTTTAGAAGCTAAGATTACATACGCCAAGTCTCAGATGAAAAATACAAATAGGTATAGTCTAATGGATAAGTTTCATTCTGCTCATTATTTCAATGAATGGGGTCTGGGAAGCAGGAGCTGAGTATGCCTAAGCATATTTCCCAAGTTTCGCGAAAGATGGGCGGAGATAACAGCCAATGACATATTCCAAAGAGGCTAAGGGAACACTCTCGGGTAGATTTTAGACCATCCGGAAGGGAAACGGGGAGAGGTGTTATGCCACCCTAGTTACCTTTAAATATATTTATTAAGCGTTTGCCATATATTATAATTTCATAAAAAATCATTTTTTTAGTTAAAGTATTTTTAAACATTACAGTTATTAAATTACATTTTCCACCAAATATTTCTATAAACTTTCTTGTAAAACTAATTGTAACGCCTCCGTCACCCGGTACCGGCCAAAAATTAAATTATTCGCCCGTTTGTAATATAATTCCTATATTTAGGTATTTGGTTTCTATACTAAAAAAAAATAAGAGGACTCGCACAACCACTTGAGCGCCTTACTTCAAAAAATCAATTATACTCTAAAATACACCAAAGATATACAACTATTGAGTTTTATCACATGATAAAAATGTCTTCCATATCTTCCCCGAGCCTAACCTCTGAACACTAAAGAAGCCGGTCACAAAAATGTATGTATGCATGTTTATATGTATATCTATGTTTTTCAACAATGTACACAATTAGTGGTTTTCATAATGGAATATGCCATGTCGCTTGTAAATGAAAAGAATATGGCACAACTTAGTTATCGAGCAAAATTACACTAGTTGGCGGGCGATTACATGGCATTGAAAATTCGATTGAAATGTTTACCGACTACAATACATAAAAATTCATTTGGCTAACGCAGGACTTGCGAGAAGGACTATATTTCACATCCCCTTTCCCCAGAGGTACAGGAGATCTCCTGTCCCACTGTATCACGAGAGCTGTTGGCGGAGACCATTAGTGGCCCATTCCTTGTAGAATGGTGAAATGCCCCAAGGGAGGAAATGCCGACTGGGGGTGGGAGGAAGAGAAGCGGGGAAGGATCAAAAGACCGGTACGTCGCCAAAACTCACCCCCCTTCTTCCTTCCGATCGTATTTCAAGCTGCCCAACTACCTTTCCCTTTCAAGCTTGAAAGGGAAAGTTAAAAACAAAAGTTTGCCATGACACAAATTTCATAAACTAAATCAGAAAAGTTAAATGAACATTTGTTCAAGTGGGAAAAAAAATTAAATTTAAAATAATTAAAAAAGGAAATTTGTAAACTTATTGAATAAAGGAATTTCTCAGCATATAAAATAAGAATAATAAGAAGTAATATATGAAACACAAATGTATATAAAATATTCTTTAAAGAGTTAATTCAAAATAATAAGCCGCAAATTAATTATTTAGCATTTTTTTTGTGGTATTTAATCCCACGTAAATTATAACAATTTTAGTGCAAGGAAACTGAATAAAAAATCTAACTGTCCTAGCCAGGACTCGAACCTGGATTACCTGCTTTCCGGGCCGGAGCATTTTCCACTTATGCTACCGAGACAAGTCTGATAAGTTATTAAATTCCCCGCACTAGTGTTGAGAGTCTAACCTCTGAGGCAGACGAATATATCGTCTTTTGCTCGAAGGAGCTGACATTGTCAAGCTGTTTGAATGACTTCATTATTTAATTTAAAATTTTAGTTTTATAATTAATTATTATTAAATTTTTAATTTCAACGCACCGGCCCGGAAAGCAGAAGATCCAGGTCCAAGTCCTGGCTGGGACAGTTAGATTTTTTATTCTGTTCCCTTGCACTAAAAATGTTAACTATTTTTGTATGTTTTTACTTCTTACTTAATAAATTCAAATTGTTACATTCACTGTGAGTAGTCACTTAATGGTGCATTTCTAATGCTATTATACCAATTCATTAAGAGTTCCTAAATTAAAATTAATATTAAATATCTCATAAACTCAACTATTTGTTAGCATTTTAAATTCTCACTCTAACTTTTATTTTGAAAAAACAAAAACACACAACACATCTTAGCACGCATTATTATATCGAAAGAAAGTATTGATTAAAATTAAAAGTAATAATAAAAAACCTTTAAATGTTTTGCTAGATACTGTTTCAAATGAAAAGATCTTTTGGATGAAATTCGGTGTCTAGGTAGGCATTTCGCTGAAATTTTACACCAATTTATAATATAACAACATAAGAGCTGTCAGATAAGATTTAGCTGTTTAAGTCTATTATTTGTTTTGTGTTTTATATTTATTACCATTAAGCATGCTTATTCAAAGGTTTTTTTTTTTTTTTTTTTAATAAGCCAAAATACTTTTAAGTCGAATTATAAACTCTTATATACAGATTTTTATTTGCTTTTTTGTAAAATGCGTATGTTAATAAAGGCGAACTTTATAAGACATGAAAGGTCGTTTCAGATAAAATAAAAATTGTGAATTTATTCTTCAATTAAAAAAAAAATACCTTATTCTTAGTGTAATAAAACTTATGGATTAATGGAGAAAGGTGATGTTTAGTGTGAAGACATCCATTTTGGCACAGAAATGAAGAAGCCGGAGACCCGGGAAGCCGGGCCACGGATATTGGCAGACGAGCTAGGAGTCTGAACCAGCCAATACCCCTACGCCGGAACTATTACCGGCAACCAATCTTCAGGCATCTACCTTGGAGTCCTTGCTTGCGGAATGGATTTGCAAACTCAGAAGACAACCCCGCCCTCAAGACAGAGCTTCAATGAGTCATCAAAATTGAATGAGTTTTACTTCACTCTTCTAGAAGGACATAAATTTATTATTCAGGCCATACGAGTACCACATTATTTAAATACATTGAAGGAAACCCTATTGACATTATTTACAAATTTGTGGTTACAAAGAATTCTCAGTAAGCGACTCATTAAGTTAGCGTGCCTTGGTTCAGTTAAAGCAGACATTAGGAACAGAAACGAAACAGCTTTTGAAATATCTTAGACTTAAAATATGACGCTTCTAGCATTATCTTGTGGTAATGTATTGATCTTTAATAAAAACTTCATTGTGTGGAAGAGAATCATTTTATATCGTAATACAAAAAGAAGAAATTAGAAAACTAGGTAATCCGCGTATGAGAATGAAATTAGAAGACATTGTGTGGTCAGTGTGTCAACAAAGCCATAAGGGAGAATAAGACACACTTGCAAAATAAGGAATATAATTTCCAATTGTCAATGTTTTAGCGTACATTGTTAACAATCTTCTGAGTTGACTAATAACAGATAATTATCTCATCAGTCAATAAAACTTTCTTGGGGGAGAGAAAATCTATCATCTTATCTTTTGATTTATCATCTGATATTGAAATTAAATCATCTCTAACTCTTAAGATAACTTCTAGATATTCCTCATTTTTCAAGGGGGTCTTAAATAAAATACGAACCCCGACAAAATCTCTCTGACTGTAATATTGTAAGAATGTCGGTGGCTAGCTCTTCTAGTATATATAATAAAGGGTGCCATCTTAGTGAACTTCAGCGAATTGAACTGTTTAAGACATTCACGATTAACGCTGAGAATTCAAGCCCCGTCCAGGTTAGACTTCTGTGAAGAAATAAAATCCTGCCTAGTACTATAGGTGTTTAGCATAAAGTGGTTATCTGAAGACAGCTTGTCCCTCCATGATTCTAAGCCATTGCATTGTGTAATAAAATATAAAAACAGTAAGAAATAAATTAACTTAAGGTCAGGCATGATATAATTGACTGTGTGCTTATAATGAGTAACCCATTGTTGTTAAACTCGTAAATTTCTTCCTTAACAAGCTTTTTCGTGATAAATAAGAGTAAATGACGTAATTTTTCTTACACGATATAGAATAAAAGAATATAAATAAAAGAAAATTACATTTTACAACTATTATGGTCTATAAACTTTGTAACTTAAATAAAAACAAAGAAATTACGAATTGGTCTCCCTCTGAACTCCACATTTGTTTCAACTGATTTCAACAAAAAAAATATTTCTTTCAAAATTTTGCAATCAATCAGGTTTTGCAATGATCAGCCTAAATAACTACTTTAGTTTCTATATTTTAAAAATAAGAAGGTCCGCCCAACAATCGTAATTACATTATTTATATATTTTTTTATTTAATTCTTTTATTATAAATTTTAATTCTTTACACTCTATAAACAAAACACTTTTCAATTAGATAGTAAATACATATATACACTTATTGAAAAATAAATTAAATACCACTTTGCAGGGAGAAAGGGCCCCATAACCCCATTCACAATCATTTTAGATGTCAAGGCCCAAGAGATCACGGGGCCTGGCCATCTCTGTTTTAGTCGCCTGGGAGGATTGATTATAAAGACTAGAGTCCGACGACAGGGATTGGGAATATCGATGAAGGTGAAATGTGGGCTTGTTATGGGAGAGTGCGGAAATAGACCTTGGACATACAGGAAACTAAAATCGTGATTGAGATTGGAATTGGACACATAATAAGGAGCGTTTGCAATTATTCTTAGGATTTGTATTCCCTGGATGTTGGAAAGTACCTCAGAGCTCAGTACCCAAATCGGTTGTAGTTACGTCTTTTAGAGAGTCAGATTATTTTCTATTGTGAGCGCCTGTTTACAAGTCTGTATAAGAGTCCCTATTGTCTGTTGAGTTCTTGTAGCCAAGTCCCAATACGTTCGCCAAAGATAAGTCGTGTATCTTTCTTTATATTCGTTTAAAAAAATAACAATAAAAATAAAAAAACTATACAATAATATTGTGAAAAAGCTACATTTTAAACTACACCTATTTCGTTTTATAATTTTTATTTCGTTAATAAGGTAACCATTTCGGATTTGGTAACCTGATCCCTTTAAACCAAGAAGTTAGGGGCGCCAGGCTAGCTCAGGGGATCCGTACGGGTCTCGCAATCCTGACGCCGCGGGTTGGAATCCCGCCCAGGTCAATCTTTTATTTATAATATAGAAACTTGTCCTGAGCCAAGGGTGTTTAAAAAGGGGTGGCAACCTGTAGATAGCCCCTCCCTCCAATGACCCTAAGTGGTTGCAAGGGAGGCTAACACAGCAAAAAAAAANGTTCGCCAAAGATAAGTCGTGTATCTTTCTTTATATTCGTTTAAAAAAATAACAATAAAAATAAAAAACTATATAATAATATTGTGAAAAAGCTACAATATAAACTACACCTATTTCGTTTTATAATTTTATTTCGCTAATAAGGTAACCATTTCGGATTTGGTAGCCTGATCCCTTTAAACCAAGAAGTTAAGCTTCGATACGGCACTGGGTTTCATTATTTTGAATATTGCGGATGCTAAAGGACGTAAGAAAAACTATATATATATCTGGTTTCTAAATACAGATGTTTTATGTTAAATATATGATGACGAGTGTTTTACATTAAAATACATGATGACGAGCCCCCAAAAAAATCCCCTAAAGGCTATTATATATATATATACAGGAAAGTAAAAAAGATAAATGAGGAGATGGAACACAATGGAAGGAAGGTGCGAAGAAAGAACAATAGTTGCATAAAGGAGGAGGGATGAGAGAGTGTGTGGGAGGCGGGAAAGAGCTCTCTCCAGTTGGGACGCCGCTAAATGGAGGACATGACGATGGGTGTCAGGCATAACTAGGGCTAAGGGATGTTTATAGTGTCAACAGCCGAACGAATGTTGGGAAAGGATCCCACTGAAATCCGACAAGCGGCCCCACAAATCCGTCCCCCTAAATCCCACTCTCCCACATTGAAAGCCCCCCCCCCCCCCCCANTGAGTAAGGTTCGTGTGACCTATCCACATACGGGTCAGTATTACCTCTTCTCTTCTATTCCCACGGATGGAGGTGTTCCATTCTTTTGTGGTGTTTTTTATACTCCGCAGTTTGTTGTGTGCTGGTTCTAGCATCCATGTATTTTCCCAGTCTTGGAGTGCCATTTTCCTTAGCCAGTTTTTAAGGTCATCTGGTCATCTGGTTTGAGGATACTTAGAGGAGGTTTTATACATATATATATACAGGAAAGTAAAAAAGATAAAAGAGGAGATGGAACGCAATGGAAGGAAGGTGCGAAGAAACCCATTCAAGAAAGAACAATAGTTGCATAAAGGAGGAGGGATGAGAGAGTGTGTGGGAGGCGGGAAAGAGCCCTCTCCAGTTGGGGCGACGCTAAATGGAGGACATGACGATGGGTGTCAGGCATAACTAGGGCTAAGGGATGTTTATAGTGTCAACACAGCCGAACGAATGTTGGGAAAGGATCCCACTGAAATCCGACAACCGGCCCCACAAATCCGTCCCCCTAAATCCCACTCTCCCACATTGAAAGAGTTGGGGGGCCCCAACCACTGCAATAACAAAGAAAAACGAAATTAACAGATCCTCTCGTCGAGGTATTTTCAAATCCGAGGTTCTCCGTGTTGGTTTTAAAATTAATCGGAGTCTAATCTGTAAGAGGAACATTAAATATTACAAAAAAGTTTCCAAAAAATATTATTTTTATAGTGCCTTACAACACAACACAATCGACTAAAAACTTTTTTTTTCTTCTCATAAAATCATAATAGAATCTTGAAATCACTTCAAATCCTTATCTATTTGTTATCATTTTAACACACTTCCAGCGGAGCAATAAGGCTATTCACGTAGGTACTATGGTAAGCGCTATAGCGTCAACAATTTTTAAAATAATGAAACCAAATTTATTATTTAAACTTCTTTTTTTCTAAAAACTATTGGATGAGCTCATTAATGGCTGAAATCAGTCTAGGAAGAGAGAAGTTAGAGGGAGACCAAAATTTAAGATATTAATATCATTATTATTATTTGGGTTATGGAAAAAAATATGTAGAACAAAATACATATACAATCTAAATTTATAACATTTTTTTAGACATAATTTAAAAAAATAACAACAACATTAACAAAGATTTAAGAATGTAATATTTAATGTTGGATTGGCCATCTTATTCTACAATATAGAAACCCAATTAGGTATTTAGGATTTTCATTGCAAACCCTAAAAATAAATTATTTTGAGTAGAAATAGGATGAAGAAAAAGAGAGTGTAGAGGGAGACCGAAATTTATAGCCAATATCTTCCTTGTTATTTGAGTTACGACAAAAAAAGGAAAAGTAAAATAAAATTTTCTAACGTCTAAGTACCTTAACATTTTAAAGAAATTTCTTGTTAGGGAATATATTTATGAATGTATTTATAAAAGTTAGTAATCCTTTATGGTCTAGAGCAAACTTCAGTGGCCATACCTTATACACTTATTGTCCTTTTACACTAATAAATTAAATATCCTTAATTGCTTTTATTTATATTTATCTTTATTTTTTTCTTTGGTGTGTGTTGGCCTGCCATTCAACCACTTGGGGTCATGGGGGGAGGGGCTATCTACAGGTCGCATCCCCATTTTAAACGATCATAGCTCAGGATAAGCGTTTCTTTATCGGTAAAAGCTTGCCCAGGGTGAGATTCGAACCCGTAGTGCCACAATTCGGGACCCGAACGGATTCCATGAGCGTGAAAGATCTGCTTAGATTACGATCACCCGTGTGAAAGAAAATTTTTTTTTTCTACGTTTGGATTATGTGGAGTCACAAATCTACTAAACTTCTGAGCCGGACCCTCTCACACTGTGTGACATGCCCAAATTGGACTGATATGGAGGATTGATATGGGACTGATATGGAGGACTGATATGGAGGATTGATATGGAGGATATGGAGGGACTGATATGGAGGACTGATATGGAGGATTGATATGAAGGGACTGATATGGAGGGATTGATATGGGCTGATATGGGAGAGTGACTGATATGGAGGATTGATATGGAGGGACTGATATGGAGAATTGATATGGAGGGACTGATATGGAGGATTGATATGAAGGACAATGAGTTTTATGCCAATACCAGTTAAGGGTTTTAAGGGGGGAGAACTAGAACATTAAGGTTACATCTCAAGCAGAGACGATACAAGCTTAAGATCCTGCAGCAGAACAGTTAGAAAGAGAATCTATTTTAATAGTGAGTTTTTCATGTTACTTGTCGAAAACGTCCCACGGCCCTCACAATAACGTTTATTGTGCCGTACATCGACAAGCGATAAACTAATTTTTACCTTAGATTCTTAGATACCAAAAAAAACCCATATTAGGTCAAAGAAAGTAAAGGAAAAAATAATGGCTAGCTATATTTTACTCGTTAGCTTTTTACTTTCTTTTTTTTTTTGAAAGGGATTAGGATTAAAAAGTGTAAATTATAAGTAGCCTGAAATCGTCAGGAAGAAAGGATGTGCATCCTATGACAATAGGAAGAACTAATCTAATCCCTCGCTCTCACTCTCTCTCTCTCACATACTCTCTCTTACGCAAAGTAAGAATGAGCATAGGCGTAGAGAGAGTGGAAAACCATTCACCACAGAGGTGGAGTGAAGTTGTAAGCGGGAGGCTGTTGAAATACAACCCTCCACTTCATTTGAATATTAACAGAGTTTGTGGGGGGACGATCTACCACCTTCTGCCAGATGACAGAACAGTAAGCCCGCCTCAAGACAACTCATTAGCCACTAGCTAACTTCTCCCGCGCTTCCAGCAAAGCAATGAACGAGGAATAAACTGATATCACCCGCGCCTCCCTGTTCATTTTAGAATTGAAGGATTTTGGAACTGCGGGCAAACATGAAATTCACAAATAGAAATGAAACCAACTATTTAATGACAATAAAATAAGATGTTTAGTTGCAATTTCAAGGGAGATATGTTCAACGAAAATAAAGAAAAAGACGGATGGTCTAGGCCCAGGAAGAGCAACACAAGAAGGCAAATAAATTCCTACCTAAGTCATTCAGGATTCATCAATTAAGCATATACTTACCGGAATTTTAACTTTGGGGAATATAGAAATAAACATTAAGAGTAAATGAATGATCATCCATGACCAGAACAAGAGTAAGAGAAGTAAAAAGCTTTGGCTGACCACTGAAGCCTTCACTGTCCAAGGACGCATCTTATTAATTGGAATGAAAACGATTATATTTCAACTTATTCCGAGGGAAAATAACAACTGAAATTGTTCTTCCAACAGAATTTTTAAAGTTTTTCTATATTTTCTTCCATTTTACCGACTAAATACACCCCAAAGGAATAATTTCATTAAGTGCTAAAGAAGAATGTTATTAGAATTACATTAAGAATAATAATTATAATATAATTATAATAATTGCGAAATTGAACCACAGGGAGTACGGGTCTTCCTGAACCCTCAAATTTAATATGTTGCTCTAAAATCCTTCATTTTCTTTTCAGAGAATATTCAAATGCACAATTTGGAAAGGAAATCTTTAATGAACTTTAAAAGGCGATCAAGGGGAGTTCAGTTGAGGACTCATTTTCCGTTGCAATAGGTGTTAAAGCAGTAACACAACTCTGAAAATCTATACATTAAAATAAAATTATAAATATATATTGTAAGTAATTTATGTTGAGTTTTCATAGGAAGTCGGTGCTAGTCAGCCATTGTGTGAACAGCTTCGTTGTGTGCTCGTCATTACTAAGTATTTTGACAGTGTCTTAGTGAACAACTATTTATTAAACTTGGTACAGGCCAAGTTTAAGTTACAGTGCTCAAATTCACGCAGTTTAGTGAAGAACCATGGAGAAAC
>KZ807163.1:53644-74840 GCA_000696205.2 Oncopeltus fasciatus
GCCCAGACACCTACACATAGTATTTTTTGTATTTATTTATCTTCTTTAGAGAACAAAAGAATTTCTAAATTCCCCTTCAAAATAAATAAATAAAAATTACTGAACTATTTTTGAATATATCAACATGAATTAATAAAGCCAATTTTTTCCTTAATGCCTATCAAGTTATATACTGTCAAACAGAGATGCAAAAGAGGCAAGGCAATCAATTAATAGGATATAGAATAATAATAAAATAGTATAAAAATGTTGACAGAGATGTTTTAGTGAACAATATTTCAAGAATAAAAAATAAGAAGTCTGAGCATAAGAATGATGAAAAAAATGCTTTGCAAAATTGTAAATTAATGAACAAAGGCAGATGACTGTAATTAGCTTTTAAGTTATTGAACTAATACATGTTTAAGAAAAATCAGATAGTTCAAAATAAGATATCAAATTGCTAAATAGGAATGTGTTTAGATAAGAATGCTAAAATTAAGGAGTGCAATTTTGTTAAGTTAGTTGCTGTAAATTGTATTATAAAGTAGTACCCAATATTTCTAATAGGACTTATATTTTTTAACTGGAAAACACATTTTGACAGTCAAGAATATGTATATAATTTGTAAAAATATTATGTAAAATAAATATTTAATTAAAATAAAACATTGCACTTGCCAATANCTCCCACCTATTGACCCACCAATGTAAACCGTCTTCCTGATATCCTAGATTTTTTCATAAGTAAAAATCTTATTACCAACCATCACTCTGTAAAAACATTAAATGAACTTTCCTCTGACCACAACCCTGTCCTCCTAACACTGTCTCTCACATCTATCCCTAGACAATTGCCACCAACCTTAATAAGGGGTCCCATTGGCCACTTTTTTGGAACTCTCCTGGAAGAGTCACTTGACCTAAGAATCTCCTTACAACCTCTGAAGAGTTGGATGATGGAATCATAACTTATTAGTTATATATTTAACTTAATTTATATATTTTTCTATCTATCCATTAAGAATTTTTCAATTAGTCTGGGATCATAACCATTCCTCTTAGCCAATTATATCCTTATATATTTTTTCTTAAAAATTCACATTTCAGAGAGAAACTTTTTATTAGCCTGCTCAAATCACCAGAAATCTTTGAGAAATCCTCTAGGTATTTCTATAATTATAAATTAATTTGATATCTTTATTCTAATTTTACTTTGAAGATGTAGGAAATTGTTTCTTTTTTTACAATATCAATGGTAAAATTGTTATTATTTATACAGTTAAAGTGCTTTAAGACCCAATTTTCATACAATTGTCAACAATCACACCCATAACTTTTTGGACTAATTTAATACTGGATCACTTAAAATCAATTACTTGTAAACAAATATATCACTTTGACACATAGTGAGGAGAGTTTCAATATTGTTTTAAACAATTTGAGAAAGGAATTCATCAAAAAATATTTAGTTTATCAAATAATAGTAAACACCCATTAATTGAAATACATGAAAATCAACTATAAATATAATATTATTAAATATATTTTTTTTAAATTTTATTATTACATTATTAAGTAATTTAATTAAATTGAGATGAGGGAAAAAGAAAAATGGCTGAGTTCAAGCCGGCTACTGCTAGATTGCAGCTCGTTCATTAAAAGGGCTCTGCAAAAATGCCAGCATGCATTTAGAAATTTTTGAGAAACAAAAGCTTTGTTTTAAAATCAGTATGTTATTTTATGTCTTTGTTCAGGCAGTCAGCTATTTTGGGCTTTTAGATATCTTTCACACGAGAGATGATTTGACAGGTTCTAGTTATTAATTTTCTTTCACAGCATTTGAACCAGATTAGAGGAGTTCCATCTGGACCTGAGCTAGCTTTGATCTTCCAATTTCACCATTCTTAGAAGAAACTTGAAAAATACTGAAAACCCTCATTTTATTCCTAACCGCTACAGCAGTATTAATTTATAGTGTAATGGAGTAGTATATTGCTTTATCATTATTTAATTGAGTTAATACAGACTCAAAAAATTGAGAGAGAATGAACTACTCTTCAACAAATGGAACTATGGGTGAAACAGGAGAGGTTAAAATAGAAATACCTTCATTACAATAATAAACAGTATTCTTTACAATAAATAATAAACTTAGAATTGACAGAAATCATGTGAACCAAATCTTAAGAGAATTTTTTCTTTAAATGGTTACTAATTCTAGAGAATTCTTAAGTTTCACTTTCAAACTGTTATCTCATTCTAAAATATTAGTTACTTTTTTTTTTTTTTTTTTCAGCTTACGAAGAGTTATAATGAGAGGGGGGGGGGTTCTGGGTGGAAAGAAAATCGAGCAGAATAAAATGTTAGAATTTTTTTTATCAGTGATGTCTCCTAACATGTCAAAAAAATTCTAATACATAAGAATATATACACAAAGACCTTAGGAGAGCTTTGATTGCAATGAATTCCTATGCTGGTTTTATTACCTATCTTTGGATAAATCTCTGCATCATTTATATTAGAATCTAGTCAAATCTGAGTAAATAAAATTATATTCAAGTCCTGGAGAGTTTTTTCAGGAGTGTAGAAACTTTAGATTTTAACTCACAAACATTCTGATAATATAGGGAAATCTGTTTTTATTTTATTCATTTCAACTGTAGTAAGAAAAGGAATACCCCCTGGACCTCTTATCTCTCTTGTGGCTCAATAATCTCACTGTTCATGTTTTGTAAAGTTCTGTGATCAGGTGTCATTTATGAAAAAAAAATTTTTATCAGATCAGTTAAAGAGCTATATACAAATATATTTGTATCCCCCTTTACTACAGTAAAACCTTTTCAGCCTCTTCAAAACATTACTAGAGAAGAGATGGAAACCGCCACCCAACCTAAACCTCGACCACCTCCCATTTTTGTCAGAAACGTACAAAACTTTCGATTAAAGTTCACTCAACTCAATGAGCACTAAAATAATTCCAGATAGCCCAGACACCTACAGAGGTATAGTGAGCTATCTGAAAGAGACAAACGCCCAGCATCACACTTACCAACTAAAGGATGAGAGTGCAGTCAGAGTCGTTATCCGTCACCTCCACCACTCAACCTCTCCTAATTATATCAAAAAGGAGCTCACAGAACTTGGCTTCCAGGTCAGAAATGCCATTAACATAACAACAAGCAGGCCTGGTAATGATGGTCATAAAAAGACTCCGTTGCCCTTTCTCTTTGTGGATCTCGAGCCCACAAGCAATATAGATGAGATTTACAATATAACCTTACTTTGCCATTGCAGAATACGAGTGGAGAAACCCCTCCCTCAAAGAGGCATAGTTCAATGCCACAAATGCCAGGTGAGTATGGTACCCGTTGTGTCAAATGTGGAGGGACACATCTCACAGGGGACTGTCAGAAGTCTCGCAGTACACCTGCTGTCTGCGCTCTTTGCCAGAAAAATCATCCCCCCAATTATAAATGCTGCCAGGTCTACAAAGATTTGAAGCAGCGGATCCAGCCCACCAGACAGCAGGACTCAGCACCTGTAGCTCGAAGAACCCTACCACCCCCAACTAGAAAAGTGGACTCAGCTTATTCTTATGCAAAGGCGACCTTCCAGCCCAGACAAGAAGAACCTCTTCCTCAATGCATTCTCCCAGGGGTGAGCGACCTGCCATCTCTCATGTTCCTCCACCGTCAATATCTAATGATTTCCAATCCATGCGCCACTCCTTTTTCTCAGAATTTCGTGTCCTCATCACTCCTCTCCTAAACCAATTGTCAACGGTAGTCACTAATATGACTTTCTCGTCTGGCAGTAAATGAACTCCTCCTCTCCTAGATCCTTTTCTGTCCTCCTCTGGAATGCTAACAGCATTCGAACACATACAAACGAACTCAAACTAATTATAGAAGGCAAATGTATAGACATACTCTTACTTACTGAAACAAGACTAAGAAAAAATAAAAACTCAACATACCAGGCTATACAACTTACCGAACTGATCACCCAGACGGACGAGCTCATGGTGGAACTGAGCTCCTCATTCGCACTTCCCATACTCATCATTTAATACCTTTCACTCCTACAGACTCCCTCCAATCCACTTCAGTGTCCATCAATACTTCCACTTTCCCAATTACCTTTTCTTCAGTATATTGCCCTCCTAACAAATCTATCACCTCAGGCCAATTCCAAGAGCATTTTAAATCCTTGGGTTCCCGTTTCCTCTTTGGCGGGGATTATAATGCGAAACATCTGCAGTGGGGAGAACAACCAACTCCCGTGGCTGTACTCTGTATAATGCTATCTCCTCCTACAATCTCTCCACTCTAAGTCCGTCCTCTCCCACCTATTGACCCACCAATGTAAACCGTCTTCCTGATATCCTAGATTTTTTCATAAGTAAAAATCTTATTACCAACCATCACTCTGTAAAAACATTAAATGAACTTTCCTCTGACCACAACCCTGTCCTCCTAACACTGTCTCTCACATCTATCCCTAGACAATTGCCACCAACCTTAATAAGGGGTCCCATTGGCCACTTTTTTGGAACTCTCCTGGAAGAGTCACTTGACCTAAGAATCTCCTTACAACCTCTGAAGAGTTGGATGATGGAATCCAGTTCTTTACTATAAAGATTCAGCAATGTCTTTGGAAGGCTAACTTAAAACCCACCAGCACCGGCTACACTGTAAATTCAGATGAACCCCTCCCTGATTACATTCAAAAAACCTCATACAAGCAAAGCGGCAAGCTGGAGCCCTGTTCCAGAGGTACAGACATCCCTCAGATCGTAGACAGTTCAACCAGCTATCTCATCTCGTAAAGCAAAAACTAGGCATTAAGGTCAATAAAACAGAACTATTTTCCAGAGATAACAGTGGATGATAGTCAAGCAATTTGAAGATCCTGTAGTGGAGTCACTCATCACCAGCTGAGGTGATGAAAATGGAGGAGAGATCAAGTGAGACTAGCTAAAGCAGGTTCCTGAGCAACAATGCAGGCTTAAGCCTATCTACAGGTAATTGATAGCCACAAGGAAGAGGGATAACAAAATTATTTTCATTTCTGGATAAAACAAGAAAAGGACCATTTCTTAAGCTATTATTTAATGAAAGCATCATAATGGACAAAAAATTGAGAAGTTAATGTTAACAATGAGCAAGACAAAATCATTAAATTCTGATAGGTGAAAACAAATTTCAAACAGATATACAACTAAACCATGGAAGAGATGCCTCTAGGATTTTTGAATTTTCTGAATAAAATAGTTTATGAACCATATACCATTTAGAATCCAGAACCATGTTAGCAAGAAGCTGGATAGCTGATTCATATGTAACTTCTGTGGAGGTGCCTCCAACAGTGCGTATGATGTAATACCTTAATTCCTTTAATATTCAGTGAAATGAGGTAAGCCAACCACTTGACAATTATGCACAAGAGAAGCTTTAAGTTGTGAATTTTACATTCTATTGTCAATAATTTGAAGGTTGTAAGCTGTAGACTCAATATGACCCTCTCCAGGTCAAGAAAAAGCTCAGAAAAAATTAATTTTCAATGTGAGAACCACTTTATGTTATCTTCTAGGGACTCTAGCATGTTTTCTATTGGGGAAGTACTGAGAAAAAATGTTACAGTCTTAAAGAGATCCATTAAAGAAATCTAATTTAAATATGAAAATTGTGACTCTTGTTGCTGAACTAAAATATTTGTCTCTTAAGAAGGAATGCAAGACATGGCTCATGTGGTTAATTTTCCTCTAATTATGGCCAAAAAAAATATATTTAACTAGACTAATCAATATCTTAACCCCAGGATATAACAAATATTACAATTTAAAGACTGGTAGCTGAAAGTCTTTTAGTAGTAGGTAGCAGATTTCTTCACGAAGAACCAAAAGTTAATTTAATCCATTATGTATCAGGAAAAAAAAAAGGAATAGAAGAGAGTAAAAAGAGGAATAACAAAGAAGGGCGAGTCCTCACATTTATTTATTCCTAAATATGTTCTTTCTCACCACATCAAAGAATTTCAAATGATTATTGTTAATTTTGTAATAAACATAAACGACCAATGGTATAAAAAGACAAGCTAAACAAGATTGTGAATATGAGTCTATGAAATTATAATAGTATACAGTGGTTCATAAGACTAATTAATCTGATAGTTTTGCTCTTCAGAATGAGGGAACTAAAACAGCCCCATTATTACTAAGTTCAATATAAATACTTCTTACCAAACTTTTTCTTTGCCATAAATTTAATTTCAGTGGTTTAAGAATTGAGACTAATAATACTTGACTAACTGTCAAAAGACTAATCGAATAAGAAATATCTTTGATTACTTACCGTGATATGCGCCTCGTCTATTTCCTCTAACAACCACTTTGGAGGGTTCAGCCCCATCAGGAGTTTGCGGAGCATAGACTCGAATGAGAACATATTTAAATGTCCCCTCAGGATCAATTTCAACATTAGGAACGGCGTTCAAAAGATCTGTGGACATCTTGCGAATACTTGGCTTGGCGAAGTCTGCAATGACACAACATAAAAGATTATTTATTTGACAAAGTAAGATAGTCTGTGTGCTCAGTTGTCACCTAGCCGGTAAACGGTTCTAGGGATAAAAGTAACTTACTCAGAAATGCAAGACCTAGCCGAAGAGCCAGAGTGATAAATCCAAAGCAAAAAAAAAAAAACTACGTACAACTTCAAAATTTAAATTTCACTTATTTTTAAGAAGGATAAGAGTGGAGGTTATTGCGGATAAGTTGCTGTTATACGAGGTTATTCTTGGCTTCAATCCGTTAAATTGTAAATAATAAGCTATTTTGAATTATTATCGAACTAAATCAACAGCATTCCTGGCTTAATGATATATTAAAAAATCTAAGAATTGGAAGAGGTTTAAAAGATGAAAGAACTTTTAATTTCCCGCTTTCGCTATGAAACCTTCAAGCCACTTTCAACACAGGTTATGTTGTTGAACTTTATCAAATAAATTTCTCAATTAGTCTGTATTTCTTTCATGAAAATAGTTTTAACAGTTCTATTTATTCAACTTTCTTGTTATTTAGTTAGCGTTATTTAAGGAATACTGCATTTTCTTATTTATTCATCGTGTCCAAATTTTGTAAATAAATTAGAGAATGCAATTTTTCAAAGCCATCAGGAAGTGCCCCTTTCATAGATCATTGAGTTTAAAACCTTTCTTGAAAGGAAATCATTTCCCTCAAATATTAAATTTTAATCATGTATGTAGTTAATGATATTTGAGTGATTAATTCTGAAAATCAATCAACTTAGAAGTATTTTATTAAACATTTTTTCAGAAACATAAATCATCTGAAAAATTAGGTGAACATCAGAAGGCGCTCATGGCTAGAGGATTACCAAAAAAAAAGCCTGTTGAAGGAGTGAAAAACATAATACTTGTTGTGTCAGGAAAAGGAGGTGTTGGGAAATCAACTACTGCTGGTGATTTTATGAGTTTACATGTATTTGCTCTTAGATTGGGATTGTTCTTTTATTGTGTCATGTACTAACTTTATTGTGTTCTGTTAAAAGTAGTTTAGACTCATTTGAGAATAATTAAAAAAAAAAAGAAAAACAAGAATGTCCTGTATTCTATAAACTAGCCTTTTGTCTTTAATGTGGGCTCTTTTTGTCTATCTGATTATTCCGAAGTGTCCTCTCTTCACGCTTCTGGTAGTCATTTTTCAAGCTCAAAATGCCAACAGGCCTTTTCTTTTTTATTCCTAAGTATGGTTGCTAACAATTGTTTAATTTAATATTAGATCTCATAAGACTAAAGATTTATTAAAAAATCTTACTGGCATATCTGAAGTGTAAGAAAGCCTTAAATGTCATGACATTTCCTAGTTTTCTAATAAAACAAAATAATGAATTATTACAGTTTTTTAAGTAGAGCACATTTTGCATTGAAATGAATATAATTCACTAAGAAAAAAAAAATTAATTTTCTACATGAATAGAAATTTATTTAATTTATAAATCATATTGACTTTTTTTTTCTTTTTTTTCAAAAAAATGCATATAGTACATATCATTACAATTGCCTAATGAAAGCTCATTTTTGCCTGGAAGAGTAACAAAATTAATTTGGTTTAATACACATTAACCTTTTTGAAACATTTTATTTATTTTTTTTATGTGTTAGAACAACATTAAAGGCATAATTTTGACTAAATTAGGAACTAAAGGTGGAACATTGATCACTCTTTCCAATCTAAAACATCTTGAGCTTCTCTTTATTTATTCTAATGTTTGATATCAATCCTATTTCCTTAGTAGACCTAGCCAAGTGCCCGACTACTTGTATTCTTTCCAAATCCTTACCTTTTTCTTTTATGCATACCATCCTCAAAAATCTATTCTCACATACTTGATTTAAATGTAATCCAAATGATGTGTCCACATTTCCCAAGCGCTGCTAAGACAGCCTGTGATGATGTCTTTAAATAATACTGGCAGCATTATTAAGATGGATTTTCTTACCTGCCCAAGTACTTTCAAATATCTATGTAAAAGCCAAGCATTTTGAACGTTATCCTAATTGGTAGATAAACCTATCAGGTTACCTTAGATTCCTCCCATGTAACATTTTCCTGCAAATATGTCCCTCTTAAGCTCAATTGTATCACATCTTAAAGGCCTTTTGCTTTATATTAGAAAAGCCCATTTGTTGTCAGGATTTATATTGAGTTATTAGGTGACCAACCTCAGTAAAAGATAAATTTCCTTACATGAAAACCAAAAATAAATAAATAAAGGAACAGGTAATTGTATTGTTATTAAATGGCCATTTCAAAAGATCAAATGAATTTAATTATTATGTTATTTAGAAATGAATTCATAGGAAAACCTTAGTGAATCCAGCACTTTTTGATTTTTGTCTGTAATTTTATCTTCAGTAAATACTGCTGTTGCATTATCTGAAATAAAAACCATTAAAGTTGGACTCCTGGATGCTGATGTTTTTGGTCCATCAATTCCTTTAATGATGGATGTCAATGATTCTCCTGCTCTCACAAATGGTTAGTAGCTTCTTTAAAATTTATATAAACTGAAACAGATACATATTCAACTTTTTAAAGTTAGATTTGTTTTTGTTTTTTTTTCCCAAGTTGAGAACAAATTATTTTATAAAATGTAAAAAGGATCATTTTATTTGCCTTGTATTTTTAATATATTCTACTTGAAACCCCTCTGTAATAAATCATGCTATTTTTATTTTCCAGAAAACAAAATGATTCCATTGGAAAATTATGGAGTTCAGTGGTAATAATAATTTTTTTTTTTTTTCAATTTATAGAACCATGATTATTAGTGCTTTTTGTTTTGTTTTGTGATTTATGATTTTTAAAAATAGTCAGTTCCTTGATGGCAACAAGATAATTTAAAGACAAAACATATCTGTTTAACAGCTATGATAATAATTAATTTTGATACTTAAGCCTTAAAATGATACATTAACTTACTTGATCCATTTCTCTTCTAATTCCATTTTAGAGGTTTTTGGTTTCTTTCAATTTGTTTTATTTAGGGCATCTAGGGTATTGGCCTAGAGTGCCCGAGCTTGGTGATGGGGCTGCCACCTGAGGCTTCCAGCTGTCTGCTTAAAACAGGAATCAGGGCCTCCTGATAGGGCAGGTGTCCCCAATAAATCAAAGGCCCCCACTGCCACCATGCGCCTACCAGAAATCTGATACCCTTGGGAGTACCGTAGGGGGGGCCTGTGGTTGTCATTGAAAGGAATAAAGCCACTGAGCAAGTGGCTAGGGCACTATGCCTCTAAGCACTGCAAAATGAGGGCCAGGAGCGGTCCGTACCTAACTCCTCTCCAGTAACAAGTTACTCAGTCTATTTACCCCCCACCCAACAGATAATTTAACTTACAGAAAATAAAACTGAATTTTCCTGAGTATTTAGGGTTCTGCAATCCAAAGATAAATATAAATAAAACAGATTAACTGATACTAGCTTTAATAATAAGTAAATGGTATTATAATAATAAGATAATGTACTTTATTTAGTATGAACTTGGTCCATCTGCAAAGGGTGGTTTAGTTGCTCTTCACAGTCGAATCATTATATCATTATATTGCCCTGGGGTTTATGTTATTTTGATTTAAGCATGGCTCTCTGAATTTTATTTTTTAGTTTCCATTGTTTTTAAATATCAATTATCCAGTTAATAGAAGCTTTTGTAAAAGAAGTGTGAGTTTAATGGAAATATATATTAGCAATATGTTTACAATTAATAATACTTTTTCATAACTAACCTTTAGGCACTTGTAAGAATTGTAACTTCTTAAAATCATTAGAAGTATAAACCTAAATTTTTTTTATATAATTTGAAATGAGGATATGTCTGTTTCTGCAAAGTATTTATATCTCAAGTTGAATTTTAAAAACTATGAAATGGTTACACTTATTGATAATGTGGTTTTTCTCCTCGTTCTCATAGCATTCATCATATCTCTGTCATTTTTAATTCAAATATTTAATTTTCATATAAACCCCCCAAAAAAAAAATATGGATTTTCTAACATCAGTTTTTTATTATTTTCGGAAATTTGTATGTTGCTTAATATTATTGAAAATTGCACATTAAAATAGACATTACATATGTAAAAAGAAAACTATTCTGGAGTAATCTGATTTTTATTTTTTTTTAGTCCCTTATACAAAAAAGTCTTAATAGTTAAATTATTAAAGAAAAAGTTTCTGGTACAATTATCTTCCAAAATATAGTTATTAATTATATGAAAATAGTTAATGTTATGAAAGATTTGCTTAGTATGTTCATTAAATGTCCTGAAAAAGGTTTTTTTTTTTGTTGTTTTTTTTTATGTTGTCCTAGGCTGAAGATATTACCATAAGGGGAGCGAGATTGTTCTAATGGACACATTTTGGTGGCAATACAAATTGATAAGGTAGCTGGAATGTGAGAGAGTATGGTGGGACCAATGTATATCAGCACGTTTGTGGGATAAAGTAATAAAACTGTTATCTTAAAGAGAGAAGTACTAAGTGTTGTTGAACATTTGTTGTAAGCCCTTATTTTCAATGTATACTAAACTTGCCAGTCACCCCCCACACTTTGTTCATGACCATGTTTGTTTTAATTTATTGTTGGGATAAAGTTGACAAGTAAATCAGATCTTGTTAATGTGATTATAATTAGGACTTTAAAACTCTTCCAAGATCCCTACAATTATCCAAAATATGTGGTGACATAAGTATTATTTGTAGTTTTTTTAATTTTACTATAACAAGTAGCAGATTAATTAAAACAAAAATAAAAGACTACAATCACCATGGTTCTATTTGTAGTTTTTTCTACAATTCTTAAACTAATTTCCTAAATTAAATAGTATGTCAATGGGATTCCTTGTGACGGAGACATCAGCAGTTATTTGGAGAGGTTTGATGGTTATGAGCGCTTTGGAGCGTCTTCTACATCAAGTTGCATGGAATAATGTTGACTTCCTTATTATTGACACACCACCTGGGACTGGTGATACTCTACTTTCATTAATGCAGAATTTGCCTATTACAGGTAAATGAAGTATAATTATTTACCAATTATTAGTTAACTTAGATGGTTATTATTTATATTGAGTTTTTTTTAATTGGCTACAGTCTTGGAAGTCTGTAGTGGGTTCCTTCGGCTGAACTGGTTCCCTAAGTTTTTAATATTTTATTCATTAAAATTCATTTATACTGTTTGATAATTTGCAAATTCTTTTATTTGGTTTTTCATTAAGCACTGAGTTTCTGAAAAAAAAAAAAATATTCTTACCTTAAGATTTTAAACCTTTACTGAATGGCCCAAGAAATTGGCCAAATTCATTTGGAAAATATATTATTATTTATTACTCAGTTTCATTATTATGAAATACTTCAGTTATGTTAAATAATTAATATACAACCTTAAAAGTGTATAAACATTAACTGAAATCAACACACACCATTATTTGTCTGTTTTAATTAACTTTCTTACTGAGATATGTCTTAATGATAATTCATTCAAAAAAGAGGAATCACTACAGATTCATTACTAAATAATTTGATGCTCTTTCCGATTTATGTTTATGGTATAAAATTCATGTGGGATGGTTTTAACATATTTTCCTACTGATTCATTATATTTTTAATTTGAATTTTTCTATAAAGTTTGTCTTTCTGTTAAATGCAATAATAATTCTCTTAAAATTTTTTGCAGTTTCTGGTCCAAGTTACTTAACTTTATTTTGTATTTAGTTCTATAACCAAGTTATTTAACAATATTTAATGCTTATTTCTCGTTTCCTCAAATCTATTTAATATTAGACATTTTATAAAACTTCTGATTTTTTTTCAGGAGTAATTATAGTCAGTACCCCACAAAAAGCTGCTGTTCAAGTTTCAAGGCGAGGGGCTACCATGTTAAAGAAATTATCTGTGCCTATTATTGGCCTTGTAGAAAATATGAGTTCGATTAAGTGTCCCAGTTGCAACCATAATATTTCTCTTTTTGGAGAGTACACAAAGGAATTAGCTTCAGAATTGAGTAAATTGTTATATGTCAAACTGTAAAGAATTATTATTAATTAATGGGTCTTTATGGGGGTGGAATGATATGCATAATTTGCATTTGTTTATGTTAATCAAAATCTTGAATTATTTAACTCTGGAACTTGTCAAACAATAAAATGTAACTACTTACTGAGTGATAATATGTTTATAATATTTTTGTTGTAGTATTAAAAGTCTAATCAAGTTTTTATGTTGTTTTAGATATCCCATTGTTTGCTCAAATTCCACACAGATATATAAGTATGATCTTGCAACATGTACATGTATGGTGCATTTGTAAATACCATAGAGTATTCCTAATTATAGGTAAATTAAAAAAATTTTTAGAGCTGCTCTTTAATTTCCCAGTATGAATTTTATTCTGATTCTTTTTTCTTTTNAATAGGTTATGAAATTATATGCATAATTTGCATTTGTTTATGTTAATCAATATCTTAAATTATTTAACTCTAAAACTTGTTACACAATAAAATATAACTACCCAACTGGGTGATAATCTAGTTTATAATAATTTTTGTTGTTTAATATTTGTTGTAATATTAAAAGTCTAATGAAGTTTTTATTTTGTTTTAGATATCCCATTGCTTGCTCAAATTCCATTAGATTCATCTATTTCAACTGCTTCAGATGGTGGGATTCCTATTGTTCTCTCAGAACCGAAAAGTAAACAGGTAAATTTAATCACTTAAATCATTTTTACTTCCAGGATATAGTAAAAAAAAATCATTCTTTTTTTAAAGATCTTAAATAAAAATTTTATTAATAAACTTTATCACAAAAATTAAAAGTGATTATTTAATTGTTACTTCACTACTACGCTTTAGATTGTTACTTACTGGCTCATTTTATATGTATAGAAAAAACTGTGAACTACTAGAATATAGTAAAAAAAATCATTCAATTTCAATGATCTGAAATAGGTAATTTATTAAAAAATAAACTAAAGAAGTTGATCAGAAAAAGTAAAAGTTAATCTTGACTATTTACTCATCTTCTTGTCCAGGCTCATTTGATTTGAATTTTATGATAGTAAAACATCACATAATGTATAAAAATATATAGTATCATGGTGTCTTAAGCCTTGTACTAGGTTTAATACTGTTAGTTGTTAATAAAGGTCCCAATGCATAAATGAATATTACTAAGAATAACCAAATCTAATTCTACTAAAAATTATAAAGTATAATGACTATCATTGTTTGTCAAAAAAAAAAAAAAAAATGTGTCTTATTTAGCTTACTATACTTAGTTGAATGTAATATGTCAATATTGTTCACAATTTTTAAATCTTTTAATATTCCGTTGAAGTATCTTGTGATCAACTATGCACAGTATTACACTACCAAAAATACATTTCTACTGAATGGACTATTTTAATATTAATATTTTTCAAATCTCTCATTGGTATTTATATCTCAATTGCAGTGATGTGTTTTACAGTTTATTTCTAAGTAGGATTATATTTATGCTTGAAATCATATTTTGATAGATGTTGATTGGCAATGCAAGAATTAAAAAAATCTGATTTATGAGCATGTAGAGTACAACAGATTGAGACATGCTCATAAATCAGATTTTTTTCATTCTTGTATTGCCAATAAATGTTAAGATATTAGCATTTAGAAGAAAAATAATGTTTCTGTCTCTAATAGTTGGCAACAGAAATAAAGAGCTTAAGTAATCAAGGCATTAGTGAATCTAGAAGAGCTGTAAATATAAGTAATTTAACAAGTCTAAGATTGCTTCAATTGAAATTCTCCTAGGTCAATAATACTTTGTAGCCACATAACATGAAATATAAACGAGAAGAGTTATGCTCATACTAATTCTTTATTAAGTTCAAACAAGCTCCCACATTTGATCAGTTTGATAATGGAAAAGCCTTGTCTTACCCTAGCCATTTCAAAAATTGATTATCAATTTAACATATTATAGGTGATGTTGAGAAAAAAAATTAAAAAAGTAACAGATAATTATAAATTCAATAGTTTCTACAAAGTATTTGCTTCTGAAAATTTTATTGAAAGAATTTTCAATGACACATCTTACTGGATTTGCAGTAAGATGTGAGTCATTGTACTAACTGCCAACCTCTATTGTTGATGCATGCATAGTATGCAATTTGCATAAGGATTTTTAACAACTAAATAAAAGAAAAGTTTACAAGATGATAGAATAGTTCATTCAAGTGACATGTACCTGGCAAGGAGTAGAGAGTAAAATTTAGTTAACATGTATTAAAGTTATAGCCCATCAGGTTTAAGCTCTTTTGCAGTTATACTTTCATTTAAGTCAGTTAACCAAAAAAATTTGTTGTGACTATGTCTCATTTCTTCATAATTTAATACTATTTAGGTTTCTTGTGATGAACTAGTCACTTTTTTATTACTGTAAGCAATTTTCTTACTTTTACCATTCCTATATTTTCTATTCAATTATACTAATGACTTATTCTTTTTTAGGCAGAAGAATATAAAATAGTTGCCCGGAGTATTCTTAAATTTGTTAAAAGAGAAGATGCCAAAGATGGCTGAAAATAATTAACTATCTGGTATTCTGAACTTCGTATTTTAGGACCATTTGTATTTATCTGACTGTAAAAATGTAAATACTAATAAAATTACTAAAACTTATGTATGTTTTATAAATTTTAATTAAAGCTTATAACTTGCTTTTTGAGTTATAACTTTTGATAATATGATACATGAAAATTTAAGTGTGATGAGTCTGGAGAATAATATATATATATATAAATTTAGTATCCAACATTATATTTAATTTATAAATTATATATTTAAATCAATTACTTCTGGCATAAAAATCCAATTCTGGCATAATCACTAAAATAACGAATGGAAGCATTAAGATTTGGTTTGTGCTATATTTTCTGATTTTCATAAAGTATTCTTTAACGCAAAATTATGATGTATTTTATTTTAATATTTTATGAAAATTATTTACTTATTTTATGCAATGCCTTTCATTATTATGTCTTTAATAATTCATAAATCATCTTTAAAATTGAATAAATAAATAAAAGGCTCTTAACACTAATTAATAATATAGTAATCATTGTTATAAATCATTGTCATTATAAATACTCCAATAGCTGTTAACAATCTGACCACAGTTTAAGATATAGCCAACATGAAAATTTTGATGTGGTATAATGGAAATTCATTGAAGAACAGACCTATCTATCTTTAAAAAGGAATTGAAAACTCACTTAAAAAAAAAATTTACTTGAAGGAAGGCAAATGTGTCTGGAAAGAGGAGCTCTCTTTCTACCTTCCCNCTAAGAGTAGAGAGGATGCCTTTTTTTTTTTTAATAAGTGATGCTAATTTTAGAAAAATTCATAAATTTCATTTACTACACTTTGTAATTAGAGAATCGCATTTGAGCAATATTTTCATAACTTTGCACATAACATGCAAAAATCATAAAAACAGTCCATTCCACTCGTAGTTGTCTTCATTTTTTTAAATAGCTGATGCAAATTTTAGAAAAATAAATTTCATTTAACACACTTTGTAATTAGAGAATCACATGCACATAACATGTGAAAACTATGAAAACCAACTCATGTACCATTCATTATTTTCAGTCTTGTTGAGAGACAAATATATTCAAGAATGAAAAAAAAAAGTATAAAATACAAATTTACAATTGTACCTTATTTCTTTCCTGCATTTTCCATATAATACTATTACATGCTATTGTTGAAAGGCTTCTAGGAAGATATTTATGGCAAGTTTTACCCAAATTGTTAGAGCCATTTATCTATATGGCAAAAAATACATTACAACAATCAAAGTTACACCAAGAGTTATCTACTTAAATGGGCACTTTTTTATTTAAATTTTACTATAACTAGTAGCAGATTAATTAAAACAAAAATAAAATACTGCTATCACCATGGTTTTATTTGTAGCTTTT
Organism: Oncopeltus fasciatus; assembly: GCA_000696205.2. NCBI lineage: Eukaryota > Metazoa > Arthropoda > Insecta > Hemiptera > Lygaeidae > Oncopeltus > Oncopeltus fasciatus. The sequence goes on from KZ807163.1 coordinate 70,172, forward strand.
TCTGTAATTCTTAAACTAATTTCCTAAATTAAATAGTATGTCAATGGGATTCCTTGTGACAGAGACATCAGCAGTTATTTGGAGAGGTTTGATGGTTATGAGCGCTTTGGAGCGTCTTTCACATCAAGTTGCATGGAATAATGTTGACTTCCTTATTATTGACACAACACCTGGGTCTGGTGATACTCTACTTTCATTAATGCAGAATTTGCCTTAGAGGTAAATGAAGTTTAATTATTTACCAATTATTAGTTAATCTTAGATGGTTATTATTTATATTGAGCATTTTTCTATTGAGTTATCTCAAATTTATACTTTTTATTGGCTTCAGTCTTGGAAGTCTGTAGTGGATTTCTTTGGCTAAACTGGTGCCCTAAGTTATTAATATTTGATTCATTAAAATTCATTTATACTTATGAGGGTGAAAGCAAAATTCTAAATTTGTTTCTTGAAAATCAGTTAAATAATAAAAGAATAGCCCAAGAAATTGGCCAAATTCATTCATGAAATACTTCATTTATGTTTTTAATTAAATAATTTCACCCACTATAATTTCATTAACTTCAATTATTTTAAAAGCCATAAACTGATGACCAAAATTAGGTCCTAACACAACCTTAAAAGCATATAAACACTAACCCAAATCAATAGACATCACTATTAATCTGTTTTAATTATATTAAGCTGAAACTTTCTTACTGACGTATGTCTTAATGATAATTCATTAATAAAAGAGAAATCACTACAGATTCATTACTAATTAACTTGATGTTCTTTCCGACTTATGTTTATGGTATAAAATTCATGTGGGACGGATGGTTTTAACATATTTTCTTACTGATTCAATATATTTTTAATTTGAATTTTCTATGAAGTTTGTCTTTCTGTTAAATGCAATTATAGTTTTTGTATTATCTCTTGTAGTCTCTGGTCCAAGTTATTTAACTTTCTTTTATGTTTATTTCTATAACCAAGTTATTTAACTTTATTTCTTGTTTCCTCATATCTATTTAATATTAGATATTTTATATAACTTATGCTTTTTTTTCAGGAGTAATTATTGTCAGTACCCCACAAAAAGCTGCTGTTCAAGTGTCAAGGTGAGGGGCTACCATATTAAAGAAATTATCTGTGCCTATTATTGGCCTTGTAGAAAATATGAGTTCGGTTGAGTGTCCCAGTTGCAACCATAATATTTCTCTTTTTGGAGAGTACACAAAGGAATTAGCTTCAGAATTGAGTAAATTGTTATATGTCAAACTGTAAAGAATTATTATTAATTAATGGGTCTTTATGGGGGTGGAATGATATGCATAATTTGCATTTGTTTATGTTAATCAAAATCTTGAATTATTTAACTCTGGAACTTGTCAAACAATAAAATGTAACTACTTACTGAGTGATAATATGTTTATAATATTTTTGTTGTAGTATTAAAAGTCTAATCAAGTTTTTATGTTGTTTTAGATATCCCATTGTTTGCTCAAATTCCACACAGATATATAAGTATGATCTTGCAACATGTACATGTATGGTGCATTTGTAAATACCATAGAGTATTCCTAATTATAGGTAAATTAAAAAAAAATTTAGAGCTGCTCTTTAATTTCCCAGTATGAATTTTATTCTGATTCTTTTTTCTTTTATTTTTCTTTAAAATTTAAATATCGCTAATGCTTGTCCTTTTTCTATATATTTTTTAGTNTTTTAATAATTTCCCTTTGAGTTCTATCCAATAAATTATTTTACTCTAAAATCCTCAAACAACCCTTGTAACCAACCATTCCATCACTTTACTTAAGCAAAGAGTTTGGGAAATATGGCAGATACTTTTGATTTGGCCTTAATCTTCCCCAATGTAACATATTTCCCGTATGAGGAAAACAAGCTATTCACATAGGTACTCTGATGTGACTTTTGAAAAATTGTTGCATATAATGAAGCTTAAATACGGAAGCCAAATTCGGCATTTAAGCTTTTTATGAAATGTTTGATAAGTGATGGCTTAAAAAGATGAGGGAGGAGGGATAAAAAGAGACCAAAAATAAATATCTTCATTATTGCTACTAGTATAATGAAAAAATGAATAATTTAATTTTATAATATTTAACTTCTTTAACTACTTTTTAAAAAAAATATATCATTTATGTGCTAACAAAAAATTTTAACTATAAAGTTATTAAATCATTATAAAATAATAAATGATAATTCTTCTTATCATAAGCCTGGTTGAAAACCTTACTATTCTAATTTCCTAATTCTGCTAAGATATTTTAGGGGACAACTGTAAGTTTCTGTGATTTTTATTGTGCAGTGGGGATTTATCATTGAAGCTACTTTTATTCGTCTTTCATTTTTTTTCTTCTTTTTTAAATAAGTGACGCTAATTTTAGAAAAATTCATAAATTTCATTTACCACACTTTGTAATTAGAGAATCACATTTGAGCAATATTTTCATAACTTTGCACATAACATGCAAAAATCATAAAAACAGTCCATTCCACTCATGTACCATTTTTTATTATTTTCAGTCTTGTTGAGTGACTAATACATTCAACAATGGAGAAAAAGGTATGAAAAACAAATTTACTAGTGCAACTAATTTCTTTCCTGGATTTTCCTGATAATACTATTACATGCTATTGTTGAAAGGCTTCTAGGAGGACATTTATGGTGTTTTACCCAAATTGTTAGAAACTAAGACAAAAAAAAAATTTTAACAAACAAAGTTACACTAAGGGTTTCTATTTATTAAATAGGCACTCTAGGCCACTATTTTCACACACTTAAAACTATATCTTGATCATTCAACCCTTTGTTTACAGTCAGACCAATTTAAAAATACATGTTTTTTAAAAATTATTTACAAGTCTACTAACTTATAAAAATGTTGAAATTCAACTTTGATTTTTTAACCAATTTGCTACATTTTCCTTACCTTTGGTAAGAAAAAACATAATTTATATTTTCTTTACATTCAGAATAAGAAAAACATAATTCAAGGAGGGAGCAAGTGGGGCAGTAATTTGCTGTTGATCCATTCAAAAAGAAGAAACTTCATCAGATATATTTTGAGATTGGAATGGGTTGAGAATCCAGATTAGATACCAAATTAGGATTAAGGATTTAAGGAGACAAAATCTAGGTAATTGGGATGTTGGATCTGAAGGAAATTATTTTCGTTGTACCAGGTCAGAATGGTTGAACAAAATTGACTGCAGGAGTTGGAAAGGAAAGATTGATTAGAAGCCATGTTACATGGAAGTGAATATACATACATACCCTTATTATATAGATCTTTATGTCTTTAATTTTTTAGCTTCCTCATAGAATACTTTCTGCAACACAATGTGTACTGTTGCTAAGAAATTTATAGCGTGTTATTTATTTTAATGACCTAAATGATTTTGACTGCCAATGCTTTTTCTTTAAATAGTCAATAGTGAATATTTCCTATATAGGTCAAGTCTATTTATTTAGATAAATCATTATTTTTTTTTTTTTTTTAGTTTAAGACCATATGATTGTAAAACTCAGCACCAAGTTGTAGAAGTTAAGAAGCATATATTGCTTAAAATTACTTGACAAAAATCATGATGATAATTGAGGTAAAGTAATCCCACATTTAATTATTAATTTGAATCGATAAACTGGCTCCCTGTTTTATTCAAATTACAGTAGAAAATTGTAGTTTTGTCATCCTTTGATCGTGCAAAGATGGTGGTGACAGACATTACACTGACTTTACGGATCATCCTCTTATGATGTACTCATCAGAAAGAGTAAAAACTCTATGAAACCGCCTTAATTTTCTCACTGATATGTGAGACGTATATTGATGGACATATATGAGCTACCGTAAATTAACTGTTTTATAATACATTTTTTGTGTGCGAAATATTGTTTTTTTATAGCCTGTAGGAATTTCCTACATTAGTTAGGTATAGGTATCATAGTTATACCTATACAATACATAGCCCTATGGAATTGCCCTGTATTATATGCACATTATGTCTTAATAAATATAAATTAATGATACAGATGAGATATATATGTAAATAAAGGAATTTATTTAAATGCTATTATTAACTGTAAAATTTACTAAATATTTTTCTAATAGATAGAATAGTCCGCTAGGCAAGAGCTACATAAATGAAATAGGTTCAAATGGAGAGTTTGTTTTACCGTAGATATTATTATTAGATGATTTTAGTTGGGGTTTGGTCAAGGAAGATCCAAAAAAATACAAATTAAAAAAAAGTGTATTTTTTTAAAAGATTATCTGCCAACGTTTCGGCTTACATTGTAAGCCATCTTCAGTGCTGCCTATCATGAATACGAGAGAGGACGTCCTGTCCCTAAGTTCACATTTCCATGACTGCCATGGATAATCTTTTTAAAAAATACACCTTTTTTAAAAAAGTTTATTTTTTTGGATCTAACATGACCGAACCCCAACTAAAATCATCTAATAGTAAATGAAATAGATTTACCACAACCCATTAAAGATGGTCATAGATGAGTGTAAAAGAATAAGTTGTTCTTACAATGAGTGAAATAGATAACTTTTTGATTGGCAAACATCAGCAATAGTGGGGTGGCAATAGTGGGGGAAGCACTCAATATTCATTCTTTAGGTCATTAAATTCTTAAATACCGATTCAATAT
>KZ807163.1:98363-113236 GCA_000696205.2 Oncopeltus fasciatus
TCCAAATAAGTAAGAGAATACATTCTTAAGGCAAGGTTAGGGAGAGAATATGTCACTAACATCAATAAAATAAATATCAAATTTATTTTGACTGCCAAGAGCAGTGAAAAAAAGAACACATGGTAAGAAGATCTTCAATTTAGGAATTTTCCCTAGTCATAAAAAAAAAAAAAAATTATTAAAAGACCAAGCCTTTAATAAACTCCTCTACTAAAATTAGAATTCTGAAGTTTTCCAGAGAACAGTCATAAGTGGCAACAACTGTAGGTTTGTTATCTGTATACACTTCCAATGATTTCCACTACCATGTTAGCTTCAAATGAATGTAATGATGTAATGCTAATAATTTAATCCAAATCAAAACTAGAGATGAGTAAATCAGACACTGGGTTAATATTGAAATCTGAGACAAGAGACTTTATAAATTGTAATAACGATGAAGTTCCAGATATTATAATTTGTTTGTACTTGTGGTTTTCATAAATGCCTCTGTTATTAGCCTTATTTTTTTCTTTTTCTTTTTTATAAGAAATGTATTTTATCTGCTAATAAGATAAGGCTGCAAACCACAATCCGTGATATGCATAACAAAACCCTACAAATCTATGTATATGTACATGGTTGAAGGAACTTGACATCGAAAATAAAAAAAATTAATTTAAGTAAGGTATTAATTCCTTTTTAAAATTAAGCCTTTGTCGGGAGCTAGACCCTCTGTTGGGTTGCAGTCAGGTGTTTTCATGATTAACGAGAAGAGGAAATTTCTGTAGACTTTTTGGGTTCAGGTTTTTTTATCTGCGGTTCATCCCCTACAATAGGGGGTGAAAGTAAATTTCAGTCATTCCATATGCCCGGGAGAGAAATTGCAAAACCACCTTTAGAACTACTTGTAAACCAGAACCACTGATAATTGGAATTCAAGTGTTGAGTTAGCTGAGAGTCTTTTGATAAATAAAATTACATTCCTAGGCACCCTAAGAAAAGTAAATGGGCTATCCCTTCAGAATTTAGTCAAATAAATCTAAGGAGGTAGGAAGTTCCCAGTTCGATTTCCAAAAAGAGATGGCAATGGTTTCTTATACTACAAAGAAAAATAAATGTGTAGTATTGATTTCGACCATGCACAAACAATGAAATTGAAAAAGAAACTAAGAAACCAGAAATAATTATGGACTACAATACGGCCAAAGGAGGAGTAGATACAATGGGTAAATTATGCTCTAGCTACTCAGTCAAAAGAAAAAGAAAACATGGCCAAAGGAAATTTTTTTAAAACACATTATGAATGTGGCAGGGAACAACACGCAGATACAGTTCAGCATCACCATCAGAAGCTCCTGTTTGAATAAATATTCTCAAAAATCTAGCTCAGGAATTGATGGAGGAACATTTGTATGCCAAGTCAGAGATGAGAAACCTCCCAGTAGAGGTGAAAGCTTTTCTAAATGTTTGCTAGCTGAAAATAGCTGAAAAAAGCCTCAGCACCTGGTGAAAGATTAATTAAAGTAAGGTATTAATTCCTTTGACAAAGATAACCTAACGAAGTATAAAAATCTATACTAACTGATCAAAAACTTCTTTTAGTAACTAGACTTGCTTTAAAATCCAGTTAAATTTACCATTAGATCATCTGACTAGGTACTTTAAACGTTAGATCTTCTAAACAAAATATAAGGGTAATTCATGAAGTGAACAGTTTAGTAGTGCAATTTAATCAGCTAAAAAATAAGGGAAGGAATGTTGAAGACACTGTTGTGGGATGGGAGAAGTGTAATGAACTGAGTTGAATAGAGAAGCTAGTTATTACTAAGTTATGAGGTGATATGATGGCTTTAAAAGAGTAACCTAGTCATAGATTAAAAACCAAGAAATAAATTATAAGGAAATAATAAAACTAAATTGAACTAAAAAAAAGTCTTGGTCTTTAGACCAGTAATACCTAAAATGTGATCTACTTCTATATAAAACTGACTGGTAGAGGTTAAGAACCAAAAGATTAAGAATCTTAGATGGGTGAAATAAATGAAAAATGGCCACAACCTCTACTATTCAAACCATGATTCATATTAACCCAAAATAATTGTGGGTATTATGGTTGATTATGGATTGGGTATATTGGCTGGGGTGGATTAACGTTGTTAACAGATTAATATGAATGACTGTTTTGGCCTTTATGTATGATTACATATTACACATAAGTAAATAAATGTTTATTTTTTAAAACTAATTTATTTTCTTGTTATTCTATAATATATACATGAAAAATGAAAATTAATTATATTTTTAATAAATAAGCCACTGAAAATATGTTGAATAAGTTTCTTTTATGTAATAATTATTATACACTTTCAAGTATAATTATGAGCATCTTAAGCAAAATATAATATTTCTGAGTAAAACCAAATGTAAATTAACAAATAAAATTAAAATAAAACAAAATACGTTCTAGGTTACCTTGTATTTTTAAAAGGTAATTAATAAATAATAATGAACAAGGACTGGACTGATTAGTGTTACATTCAGCTTAGATATATATATGAAATAATAATGCTCATTTTAAAATATAATGTCTTAAAATACATTTTCTTTTAAAATGAATAGTATGAATAATAATTGGTTAAGTATAATTGTTGAATGAATTTACATAAAGAATACTTATTGTATTTTTTTTTTAATTGTTTGCTGTGATATTTATAGAATAAAAATAAATGGCTTTAAAGTTATGTAATTTATAATTTTAGAACCAGTTTTTGAGACTTGTCCTAATAGTTAACGATGAAGACTACCTGTTTTGTATATTATTGAATTTTTTTTCATTATCCCTCTTCTTCCTTTGGTTGCTTTCACTTACCCATTTAAACATCCTTACTTACATGAAACCAATGACTATTCATTGTATACAATTTGATGCAAAACAAATTGTTTATTCCTAGCTTTCTCCAGGAAAAAAAATTAAAAAAAAAAGAAAGGGCTTTTGGCTGGATATCAACTCTTCTTCTAATTGTGGCCAATGTTTTTCTGAATATGCTCAGGCTATGTGTTGACTAAAGGCAGCCTAGAAACGAAAGGCATTAGATTCAAGCGCTACCTCAAATTAAATTTTTATGATTTTGCATTTTGATTATTTAAGTATATTAACAGCATAAATCAAAAACATTAAGCTTAACTTTATTGGATAGCTTTCTGTTTCTGATACTTAAAGTGTGGAATATTTCAAAAATTTCAATTAAAAAAATGGAAAGTTTTGCTGCAAAATCTTTTAATTAGTGTAATTCTAACATTTTTAGAGACAGAAAACAAAGTTTTATTTTATATTCTATTTATCTCTTTCCTAAATGTTTCCTTTTTATCTAATATATTTTCTCACACACAAAAATAAATACTGAGCCCTCTTTATGGTTTTATAGTTTGATAATCTTATCAATGTTCTGTTAACTTGCTTCATTCTTATGTAGGTTCCGGTAAATTTATATGCCGGTGTTGGCTCAAAAAGATTTTCATGTATAATTGGAAAGCAAGATGTCCTGGAGTCCTGAACTAAAATTTTAGGTCTCGAAGTTTTAATAGTTAGATAATCTTATTAATATTCAGCTTGGCAGTAGGCTTACATTATCCTAATGTAGCTCATTAAAATAAAAACAACTGTATTATAAGATGACAATGTTAACTTCATTCAGGACAAAGGAAGAGCCAAATATTGTCTAATTCTATGATTTACTATCTTCGGGGTACAAGGTCACCCCTAATGACAGACTTCAGGTATCCTACCTGCTAGAGTAGGGTTGACACTAGCGCAGAGAATACCTTATATATAAACACAAACATTTATTCTGTACCATAATATTATTAAGCTAGGTTCTTAAGAGAACAAAAGTCAATTAATTTTCTGTTCGAAGATGAACTTTTGTACTTGCTAAGTAAATGATTTTGTTTAGATCAATATTTCTACAGGTCCAAATATGTATCAGCTTAAACTTGAATCTGATGGAACAAATACTGAGTGTCAACCCAATTTTTATTAACTTTAAGTTACTTAGTTAAAGCAATATTAAGTTTTATTTATTTATTACATTCATAAAAACATTACATTTATTACATACAGTCTACATAAAAACATTTTGTAATTTGATTATTACGCTGAAGAACAAAGAACATAATAAAAATAACATTTATGACAATAGCATTAGGAGAGAAGACCAATGATACCACTCGCAATATATACTTTGAATTAACAATCTTGAGTTAAACATAAATAAAGCATATAAAGCTGGCAATGTCTTAAAAATAGTTTTTTTAAAAGCCATAATTCTTAAAAAATAATTTTCTCTTTGTTCTGTGTTTAATGAATAGTTAAAAAAAAAAAAATATTAATTCATAGTAACTTAGTAAACTACTATTAAAATTTTCTTTATTTATAACTTGAAGATTGATAGCCAAACTTTTTTTTTTTTTTAGTATATCATATATTTTATTATTTTAAAATTTTTTTTCTGAAATATTTCTTTCATATGTTGCAATATATTCTTTTAATCCTAAGTCTGCCTCCCTTATGAAGTGTTTTGAAAACATTGAATTATTACATATAACTATTTTGTTATTAATAAACTGGTATTTATGGTTAAACCTTCGCTATCCATCCTAATTTTTTGTTCACTTAATCAGTTAAATAACTCATCATTCTAATTTAAATACTCTCTTTTTGGTGAAATCAAAGGCAAGATGTGCTTATAGGCCTTATTCTATCATAGTTTGTTATTTACTCTTATTAAGTTCTTTGAAGCTCATCATGCAGCAGCTGCAGCGCAACCTAAGCTGGATTCCCTTGTTCCATTGAAGATGAATATAAATAAGGAAATCTAATCTATAAGCTGGAGAAAACAATGAAAGTAAATAGTATAACCTCTAAAGTTAGGTTTAGATGGTTTGGAAAGCTGGAATGGGGAATGCCCTCACCCATCATTGTTAAATTTCTTCCTCAATAAGCGTTTTTCATTGAAATGTAATGTATATATAGAATAATCACATTTTCCACCTATTGAGTTATTCCTAATTAAATAGGTGTAAAATGTAAGGGGTCTCCTAAACCCCCTCTTTTTCTCATTTGATTTCAACCAAAATGAATTCTTTCATTTGTATGAAATGAAAACCCTAAATACCGAATTTAGTTTCAATGTTTTAAAAAGAAGTGGTGGCACTTGAAATTAAATTCCAAAATTTATTTTTTATTACAGAATGTAATTGTTTCAAAATTACATTTTATTCCCATTGTGTTTCATATACATATTTATTCCTACACTAATATTTAAGAGATTTAGAGACCTCTTGAGGGTAGTTCTTGCCCTATTTAAAAATCTAAATATGAATTCCAAATGGCAGATTTTGAAATGACCTAGCACCTATAATTTTATAGTTATCGAGCTGCAAGTTTCGGTTTCTGTTATAACATTATTTGCTCTTAAAAACTTTTTATGTGGGTCATATCAATTGGGGATAGTTGACTCAGATGGCAAACCCTTACTTTATGATGCGCACAGCAATCTGCAAAGATGACGGACTACCATTTTTTCCTCTTCAGATCAACTGTTAAAAAAGACAGTAAATTACCTACTTAAAATGGAAACCCTGTGTTTGTGATCATATATACTCGTGTGTATATGTATGTATATACAGGGTGTTTCGCAAGTAGATGACAATATGCAAGATGGAATAACTAGATCAAAAATGTAGTTANCTTGTAGTTCTTAATTAAAAAGTGATTTTCAATAATAATCTAACTTAAATGTTAAATGAACCTATTATGTTTTATAAACATTTTTTAACTCAAATAGTAAAGAAAATATGATAACAATTTTAGTCTCTGCCTGAACCCCTCCACCAATTTCACCCAAATTGAATTGTTTTAAGAGTCAACAATAAAAAGCCTTAATTCCGAATTTTGTTTCTCTTTTGAAAAGGGCCTCCCAAAACTTGAAATTACATTCTTAATGTGCACGTTTTGTTGCAGATTTCTCTCATTGGGAAATAAAGCTATTCACTTTGGTACCATGACCATGACACATCTTTTGACAAATTTCAACGGATTTTAACAATTCCTGCATTGGGGAAGAAAAAAATATGGTCCATTTATATATATATATATACATATATATGAAGACGGATAATAGAAGGTATGATAGTTCTATATTCATTGGTGGTGGAAATAACCTTTTAGATTATATACATATATGCCCAGATCTGAAGGTCCCAAACATAAGTTCCTTGGATACAATATGTATCAATAATTAGGGCCGCGTGAAGCAATAAATGTCCACACAAACACTCAAAATCAAAAGGTCTGTGCAGGGAACTGAATAGAAACAGGGCCGTGCGTAGCTCAGGAACTGTGAACAAGGGGTGACTAATCGGCGAGGTATCTGTGACGTCACAGGGACCGCTGCAGGTGAGCTCGCTGAAACCTGGAACCTCTTTGGCTAACACAGTGAAGCTAGGGTGGTTATTCCAGAATACCTCGTTGTTCAGTTAAGACAGCTGAGCGAAAAGCAGCCCTTTAAAGCTTAGAGGAAGTCGCGTTCGGATCAACACCAATGGCTATATATGTTTCCCCACGTAAATTCCAGGACCTGGAGATCTTAATGCTGATAGTGAGTTTTCCCAAAGGGAGATTTAATTGCGAGTTTCGCTACACCATCGGCAGTCCTAACTTAACTGAATCAATTTGATCAAAAAACACCCTCTGGTATGTATTGAGGCGAGTTGCTTCATTGCCTACTAGAGGTAAATATTTAAGTTGGCAATCTCGCCCTCTTCTGAACAGGTTTGAGATCAGACTGGGTGGCCTATCGCTCGCTACTCGCTTGGAACACTTTATAATATGCTACTTCTCCTTATGGTAGTAACAAAATATTTTACCAATATGTTTTTGCAACTCAGAGGGTGTGGCATTCTCAGCTGCAAGGATGTCACATCATGTCAGTTTCTTCTCTTAGCTACCTACTTCTACTACAGAGAGCCTTTTGAAAAACACCAAGTTATATTGTGAGATTATCTATTCTTCTCTTTGCTTTATTCATCAATAACCAGCTTAATTTTGAATTTAATTAGGAAAAAAAATTCTCATCAGGCATCGTTCATAAAATTTATTAAGGTAACCACTTGGGTCATTTATGTGTAATCGTTCATAAAATTTCAGATGTGAAAGAACTCTTTAGTATAGAATTTTTGTTGGGTTTTGGTCAAGGTTGTTCCGAAAAATACATCATTAAAAAAATGTGTACTTTTAATGTGTATTTTTTGTTGAGTCATGAGCATATGATCCTAGTAGCAAGATGTCCCCTCTCGTCTTAATGATAGCCCTGAAGATGGCTTGAAATGTAAGTCGAAACGTCGACAGACAATAAAAAAATACACATTTTTAAAATTGTACTTTTTGGATCAACTTTACCACAAAAATTCTCAGAGAAAAAGTATGATGGCGTAAAAATCCCAGAGTAGGTTTTTAGGAACTGGCTACACACAGATTATCACGAATTTAAATTTTAGAATAAAAATTACATATTAAAAAGCCTGCCCCCCTTTCTGAAAGAGGTCATGGTGAATTATTATACCCCACCATAACCTATTGCTAAGAAATTCTTCTTCTTGAAAATATCTTCCCGCTTCTATAAAATATCTCCCTGGCGTTAATGACCAAAGGTTGATATGCCATTAAAAAAAAAATTACATACAACATATATTCAGTTCTATACATTTTTGACAACCCCTACTATGGTAAGCGATTTCTTTATAATATACTAAAATTGAGCCAGAGCAAACCTGAAGTCTTAACAGATGTTTTTACCCAATGCTCCAGTCTTGACGTTTAACTTTATCATTATAAACTTCATCAAGTATTGCTGATTAGAGAGTACAATATCATAAATCTTATCTCTAATGAGGCATGCAATATACTATGAGTTTAATTTATTCATAATATTTACTTAAATCAAATATTTTTTCCATGAGATATATTTTTTTCTTTTTTCAACTGTCACTTATATTCATTTCAGGACATATTTCACTGTTATTACGTCTTTAATTCAAGTGTTTATAAATGTCTTATCTCTTTTCTTGACAGATCATAACCTATTCCATTAATTTTGAAATACACACGGTTGCCGTGTGTTTTCAAAAGGTTGCAATTAAGTTGACTTGTATGATTTCTTTTTCATATATTTATGATTTGTTTTAAGTTACTTGTCAGTCAATGTAGTAGTTTTTACGTCAAAGTTATTTTTGAAAACCTAAATATGCCTAAATATGCTGTTGCAGTTGGCAGGAAAGTGGGTATTTTTGATACTTATGAGGAATGTAAACTCCAAATACTTAATTATCCCAAAGCTAAATTCAAAAAATTCGATAGGTTTGAAGACGCTGAAGCTTTTATCAAACAGTTTTCAGGAAATTCATCTGCCTGTTCTCTTGCAAATAGTTTGTCTAATGAAGTTACTAGTTCTAAGACACAGTTCAGAGTAGAAAACACAAATCCTCCAGAACTTATGAGAGTTGAAAAAGTGTCACCTAAAAGCGAGTTATATGTTATTACAAATAGAGTTAGTAGCTTGGAAGAAAAATTAAGTAAGTTTATGTCTGATACTACTAGTTCTATAGAAAACTTATTGAAAAGGGTAAATAATTTAGAAAACAAACTTAGTTGCAGCCCAAACATTGATTGTAGCGAACCTCCGATGAAAAAGATGAGGACCAATTCTGAACCTTCTGTTGATAATTTAATTTCTAATCCTAATGGGTTTATTGTTGTTTATACTGATGGTGCTTGTAGTAATAACGGTAAAATGGGAGCACAAGCAGGAATAGGTGTCTGGTTCAATGATAATCACCCTTTAAATATATCTGCTCCTGTCCAAGGTCCAGCTACCAATAATAATGCAGAAATTCAGGCAGCTAGAGTTGCGATAACACAGGCTCACCATGCTGGTATTAAGAGAATATCTATACACACTGATTCGAAGTTTGTTATTAACTGCATTACTGAGTGGATTAATAAATGGAAGAAAAATAACTGGCAACTTTCATCAGGGGGTCCAGTGAAGAATAAAGATGAATTAGTAAAATTAGATGATGCTATACAATTGCTAGAAGCTGTAGAATGGAACTATGTGGCAGGACATCGAGGAATTAGGGGAAATGAAATGGNTATATATATAGATGAGGATTTTTAGTTTTTCATTAAAATGGCTGTTTTCCATGTCTAGAAAATATTTAAGTTAGGGGGGGGGGATTTTAAAATGTAGGGGAACAGAAATATTGATTGTAAGGCAAAGTTTGATGAAATGAACCGAAGAGCATCATGTCTGATTGCTCTCGTTCGGATATTCAGAAAGTCTTAGGAAGTTATATGAGAAAAATAAAAGTTATTTTTGTTGAAATAAGGTTTTGTAACTGAAATACTTAGGTAAAGAAATAGGTTGCAGAAAAGTCCGCATCTGTGGTTCCAGCGTAAGCGAGATTTGAGCTGGGCTGAGTTTAATCAGTAGATTTAAAGACTGCAAGCGTTTTTGTACGTTTCTGTAACAGACTCTGAAGAGCGTGAACTTGGTTCTAATCTAGCTTGATGTTTTCAATATTGTTATCAGTAGGTAACTCGGCGTTATCATATAAATGTTAGATTCTATGGTTGGCTTTTGTAAACTAGCGCGACTTTGTTTAAAGGTTTGTCCGATTTTGATAGTACAATTGTACTTTAGATGACCAGTCTGACAAAACAGCTTCAAATGGATTACGGTGCACGCTTAATTACGACTTTCGACTCTAAATGCGATTTGTTTTAATTTTGGAAACAAGGAACTAAAGGAAGCTAGTTTGAATGAATTTCGTAGGGAAAATGCTTTGCGAAAAAGTGACTCAAGTGCCAATCCCAGCACATACACACAAAACACATAGCATAATAAGAGTTCTTGATTTGTCTTAGGATTTGATTTTAAACGTGGAATAAATCATTGAAATATATATATATATATGGATTAATAAATGGAAGAAAAATAACTGGCAACTTTCATCAGGGGGTCCAGTGAAGAATAAAGATGAATTAGTAAAATTAGATGATGCTATACAATTGCTAGAAGCTGTAGAATGGAACTATGTGGCAGGACATCGAGGCATTAGGGGAAATGAAATGGCAGATAAGCTTGCTAGAGAAGGAGCAAGCTGCTATAAGAAAAATATTACTTATTCAAGAAAGGCTGACATGGATAATGTGAAATTTTTTGGTGAAGCATCTGAAGAATGAAAAAAATAAATTTCATTACTTGATAATTTATTTTATTTATTTACAGATATCGTATATTTTATATGCTGATTGCCAAAAATGGACCAGTTTAAAACTGGGCCACTCTTTTCTCTCCCTACCTGACTTATTGGTTACGAGCACACACACACACACACATATATATATAACTATTAATATGTGTTTGTTTAACTATTTGTGCATATTAATAAAAAACAAAACAAAAATCACTTCATATTGCTAATGTACTGGGAAAAAGACACAAGTAATAAAACTAAAAAAAATTATAAGGAAAAATAAAATATGGCTTTTTTCTAGCCATAAAAAATTGAATCTAAGTATAATAAATAACTATAATAAGGACATGCAATAGTACTATGTACTCTGAAGAATCAAGACTTAGATAAGAAGTTACACTAATGATATGNAATAAAATAAAAGAAAAAACTAATAAAATTAACAATAAAATAAATAAATGGTTATCACTGTACAGGGAGAAGAGGCCCATCGACCCCAATCCTAAGTTTAGGCAATAAGGCCCAGGAGATCGCGAGGCCTTCTCTGTTTTAGTAGCCGGGGAGGATTGTGAGGATTGGAGTCCGACGACAGGGATTGGGCATAAGGATAAGGATGACATTAGAGTGTACTATGGAACAGCTTGAAACGGATGGAGATAAGGTCTTTGACAAAAGGAATGTTAAAGACGTAATGAAGGGTAGAGTTGGACACATAACATGTATTGTTAGCAATAGAACAGAATTAAGAAAAAAAAAAATAGAACAGTTTTATATTTTAGCAATAACTATCTGCATTTATTCCATTCCAGTCACGAAAACAGTAGTCTCTGAGTATGGTGACAGTATGTGCATGGCCACTTTCAAATCACATGTGCTACTTGGTACATAACGTTCAGATTTCTATTAATTAGCCAATTTCGATCGAAGTATATATTGAGGTTGTTCTCATGAAATAATTGGATATTAATATAGCAATATCATGCCATCCTCGATATAATATAAATATTTGTAGCTCCTACTCGCTCGTATCCATCAAATCCCAGCTGTTTCAGCACCTCCTCTCTGTACAATCGGATATCAGGAACTGCTAAACTTTATCTTGTTTATTTTTATTCTTATCATGATTAATGGTTATTGTATTAATTTTGAGTTTTTTGTTTTTTTCTTTTTGTACACCTATTTTTATTACCCTATGTATTTTTATTTGTAATACTTCTTTTTTTTATTTCATTACTTGTACAGTAAGTTGTAAATAATTCCATTGTTTTGTTAAAATATTTTATATTATTAGTTTATTGTTTATTTATAGTTGTTATTTTTTTTTGTAATTAGATCAGAATCACCTATAATGTCAGCTATTATTATTATGACCTCTTTGTTATTCAAGGGGACACTTAACTCGCAGAATAAATCTTTTTCTTTACAAATATCGTACTATATTAAACTATGGTTACAATAATAATTTTATTTATTTTCTTTAACAAAAGAATTTCGAATAACAGCTAAATTTAATCATTGGAAATGTGAGTTTACCTGAACTTTCAAATTTTAAAATATTGCTTTTATTAATTAAAATTGTGTATCATTTAAATTTTTTTCTGCAAAAATAGTTACTTGTAATGCATAAAGATCATATTGTTGTCCTCTGATTCATGAAAATATTTTATAAATATGCATTAAGAAAAATTTATATTACTAAAAACGGAAATCGAAAAATTGTTAAAAAATCTTTGAACTGAACTTTAAGTTCAGGAACAATGTTATGAAATTAAAATTTTCCATAGAACCTGGTGTATTAATTTAATTGTTTGATTAAAGCAATACTCACTTTCAGTTAGAAAGCAATACTCAACTTTAAGCAATTCATGAGAGGGAATAGATTATAAAAATCTATCTGTCCCAGCCAGGAACCGAACCTGGATCTCCTGCTATCCGGGCCGGTGCACTTGCCAGTTATGCTACCAGGACACGTCAGTTGTCTCATTCCTGGCTGGGACAGATAGTTTTTTATATTCTATTCTCTCTTATGAATTATTTAAAATTTACGTGGGTTAAAATACCACAACCAAATAAAATATTTATAAAGAAAAAACTCAACTTTAAGTTATTTTGCAATAAGAATGATATTAATTAAAACTGAAATAAATCAGTGTTTTCATAGTATACACATACCATTGAAAGCAAAAGAGAGTATTTTATAGGAAATCAATGATAAATAGGGAATCATAACATGGGTAGATGCAGTTAAGGGTTGCCAATCATTCATATGGGGTCGGGTTGAAACAAAGGCTCTTAAATTGCACTTGTATTGCCCTGGGTATTACCTATAAACCTTTGAGTGATCCACTTGCATTGTACCTTTGGCGGACAACGCATTTGGAAGTGGTATGGGATTAGCACATCTCGTTGGTGCTTTGACATCGACATGACGTACAACCCCTTATCCCGCTTAAATAGCTCACTCGCCTTTTATGACCTCCTTTAAAATGGAGTCGATTTGTTTCTTCCTTTTATCTGTAGCATTTATAATGCTACATACATACACACATAAATTTTCGTCTAAACCGTTAATTTCTTTTCAAGAGGATCGAAATTATTTTTACAGAAAATATAATCGATGAAATTGTGGTTCATGTCACTTTGTAACGCAAGCTTAGAAAGTACTGGTAAACCTTATGTGGCCAAGTATACAGGAAAACATTATTAATGATAGAGTCAATTTTATTTTTCATCATGCCTTGAAGGAGTCTTATTTTAATAAAGATAGTGGTTCTTCAACTTGAAAGAGTTTAGTGAGCATACATTTATGCCATTGGGATATATATATATANATAACTAGCTGAAGGATTAGTCGTAAGAGATTGGGGAAGGGAAACCAGTTTAACCATCATTGGTTCTTCAGAAACTAGAATTGTCAAAACCAGGTGGGGAATATAATAATTAGAATTTAGATTATTAAAACTGTTCTTTATTTTATACTCAAAATGGGTTTGATGCTTGGTACTTTTTTTTTCCACATTTATTTATTTCTTTTTCTGAAATTGCTGTGATAACATGACAGCTATAATTTATATCCTCATTGTTAAATAATGTTAAAATTATTATTTTAGACAGTCTTTAATTAGGACTTTAATTGTTATTGTTTTTGTTAATATGTATTGAATTATTTTTTTTTTTAGTATTTTTATTTTGTACATGTTTTTTGTATTGCATATTTTTAGAATCCTATACTATACTATGGTAAAGGGTATTAATTTTATGATTATGGATCTTTATGAGTTTGACTTCTTTTAAAATAATATGAAAGAGTTTTTATTAAAATTTCCATATAATAATTTTCAGGCAAGGAAATTGTCAAATTGATTTTTAATGTACATCTTGAAGATGAATCTTAGGATATTGAGTCACATACAACTAAAACAAGTTCTTAGAAAGAAGGTGGGACTTTTGTTGTAAAAAGCCATTTATTTTTCAGCTTCTCAATTGATTGTATTCCTTATAAAAAATGTATGTTGCAACATTTAGTGATTGAGTAAAAATTTGAATTACTTTGTTTCTCAATAGTATTATTTTACTGTAATAAACCTTGAAATTGAAAATAATTATAGTATAAAAGACTCATTTTATTTTAAGAGGCAGAAAGTTAATTAACAAAGAGGTTGAAAGTTAAATGTTCTTAAGGTTGACTGAACACTGTCAGGCGAGCATAGTGGATGAAGTTATCTTCATTTATGAATGAATGTAACTATGTTTACATTCTTAAAATTTTCTATGATCATTTTTTTAAAAAGCAGAACATAAATGTTAGAAAATTACATTTTGTACTTGTATTTTATAGTTTTTTTTTCATAGCACCAATCATAAAAAAGTCAATGACAATTATTCAATCCCTTTCCCAGTGAGTAGGGATCTCTCATCTGATTTGATATAGCTTAAATTTAAATCATTGAACGATATGCAATAGAAAGCGTAAATACTAACTTAAGCTTCTTATTTTCAAACCTATAAGTTACATTCTTTAATATTTTCCTTAGAATTACTTTGTTCAAATTTTTTCCATAAAAATTTAATCATATATAAATGTTAAAAATTATTTAACATTTTGCATAACAAACAAATAAGGAGATATTGATGATTTTTCAATTTGTTCTCTCAATAAAGCACTCTTTCTCCTTCATCTATTTCAACCAATTATGAACTTGTTCAACTGTGTGCAAAAAAAAAATTATTTTCTTTATTGTATAAATAGTGGATGCTAGTGTTAATTTACATGGAATGTACATATATATATATATATATATATATATATAATACATGTGTTGTGTATGTGTGTATCTGCTCTCTTATATTCACAATTTTTGAAATTAAGAAACTAATTTGGTATATGAGCGTTTTCCAGCCAAAAAAGCATTAAATGCCATGTTGAATAAAATTTTATAAATGCCTGTAACGGGTCAGTTGAGTGTGAGTGTGGAAGACAAATTTGAAAAATTATTAATCTATATCATCATTATATAAAGTTATGAAGTATTTGATAATAATACAAATATTATTAAATAATAAAATATTTTATA
>KZ807163.1:122032-154712 GCA_000696205.2 Oncopeltus fasciatus
ATATAGACTGCTAAGGAGGACTGCTAAGAAGGAGGACTGCTAAGGAGGATTGCTAAGGACTGCTAAGGAGGATTGCTAAGGACTGCTAATAAGGACAATTATATATATATATATAATTGTATATTTTGCAACACATACTCTAGTTGGTAAGAACAATATTTATTAATCAGGCTGTAGAAAAGTTGAAAAAGTGTTGAAATCTATAGGTTAGTACCAAGAGCCCTAAAGTTTGTTACAAATGTATCAGAACCATAAACGGTAAAACTGTGCCATTCCAACTAACCACAAATTATAATCAAAACTGTTCTATCGAGAATGAATTTGGCACCTAGACCAGCCAGGAGCTGTGCATGTGCATGAATAATCTATGATGAACTCCTCTAAAACCTGTTCAGCACAGAACATTGACTGACGTTATTTTGTGAGTCACTATTTCAAAAGATACTTGAAAGGCCATGGCAGTATAATGGGTTGGCCTCATAGTGTTTTTATAGTTTTACGATAGTGATATAGAATTATATATTATTAGTTAGTTGAGGTAGTTCAAAGCGATGTTACTTTTATTTTAATTATTA
Source organism: Oncopeltus fasciatus (assembly GCA_000696205.2). NCBI lineage: Eukaryota > Metazoa > Arthropoda > Insecta > Hemiptera > Lygaeidae > Oncopeltus > Oncopeltus fasciatus. The sequence continues at coordinate 122,608 of KZ807163.1, forward strand.
CTTTTACTTCTAAGATTTTTTATGCGAAACACTAGTATATCTCTACTATTGCTTGAACAACAATGAAAAAATAGAAGATTTTGCTGTTAAATACAAATTTAATCTTATTACACCTCACAATATATGTTTAGTTGAAGATAGGCATAGATAGATAACCTAACTTAACAACCTATCTTACCTAAAATTACCTAACAGCCTAACCTAATCTAATAATGACCTATATAATCTTACTATAACAACCTACAAATTTATCTAATCTTACACTAACATAACAACCTAACCTAACTTTACAATCTAACAATTGAACCTGACAATTTCACCTAACCCAACCTTACGACCTAACATTTTATAATTAGAAATATAATATCAAATTTGTATTGAATCATTACTTCTGTAATTAGAACAGGTGTCCTTGATTTATTCATCAATGAAAATCAGCTAAATAATCTCAAGGTCTTCAAAACAACTGTCATACAGTTATAATACTGTTATGGTCANTAGTTTTTTATTTTCTGTTCCCTCTCATTAATTGTTTAAAAAATAATAATTTACGTGGGATTAAAAACCACAACAAAATAAAATATTTATAAAACTAACAATTTATAATTAGAAATATATCAAATTTATATTGAACCATTACTTCTGTAATTTGAACAGGTGTCCTTGATTTATTCTTCAATGAAAATCAGCTAAATAATCTCAAGGTCTTCAAAACAACTGTCATAGAGTTATAATACTGTTACGGTCAGGATAAGCTGATAGACTTTATTGAAAGGATTGTATACGGATAGGCTGGGTTGTTTGGCTGTACCCAAAATTTCCAAGTCCGTAAGTACAGATAGGTTTCAGTATAGATTTCTTAAATATAATATTGTTTTTAATGGTAAGATTTGAATTAGGTCCTAAAAGAGACACTCATGAAAGTTATTCAAACAGTTTAAAAAAAAATGAAACAATGATGATTCTCAAGCTTTATCAGCAATATTTCGGGATACATCTTCCTCTCGCTCTTAAAATCAATATTTCTCGCCGAGGGACAAAGAGTCCCAAGAGAGTGTTTACAAGTTTTCATATTGTTCAAAAGGTTTCCATGTAACTTATTCCCTGTACTCCGCCTAGTCTGGAACCCAGGGAGTTCTCAGTTGANCTCACAATATATGTTTAGTTGAAGATAGGCATAGATAGATAACCTAACTTAACAACCTATCTTACCTAAAATTACCTAACAGCCTAACCTAATCTAATAACGACCTATATAATCTTACAATAACATAAAAATCTAACAATATATCTAACTTTACAATAACAAAACAAACTAACCTAACCTTACAATCTACCAATCGAACCTGACAATTTCACCTAACCCAACCTTACGACCTAACATTTTATAATTAGAAATATAATATCAAATTTGTATTGAATCATTACTTCTGTAATTAGAACAGGTGTCCTTGATTTATTCATCAATGAAAATCAGCTAAATAATCTCAAGGTCTTCAAAACAACTGTCATACAGTTATAATACTGTTATGGTCAGGATGATCTGATAGTTATTAGTGAAATTTAGAGAAATGGGATTTGAAATGTTCTTTGACTATTGGAATCTGCATTGTGGACGGTGGTGTTTGTTACATAATAAAGAGCTTTAAGGATGTACTAGAAGACTTTATTGAAAGGATAATATTGTATACCGATAGGCTGGGTTGTTTGGCTGACCCAAAATTTCCAAGTCCGTAAGAAATATCTGTTTCAGTATCGATTTCTTTAATATAAATTTGTTTTTAGTGGTAAGTTTTGAATTAGATCCTAAAAGAGAAACTCAAGAAAGATATTCAAACAGTTTAAAAATAAATGAAACAATGATGATACATTGGGATATATTGAGATAATCGGGATACATCTTCCTCTCGCTCTTAAAATCAATATTTCTCGCCGAGGGACAAAGAGTCCCAAGAGAGTGTTTACAAGTTTTCATATTGTTCAAAAGGTTTCCATGTAACTTATTCCCTGTACTCCGCCTAGTCTGGAACCCAGGGAGTTCTCAGTTGAGAATAACTTGCGACCCGCTGTCCCTTACGACAGACCGCACTAGCTGAAACACCACAATGGAGATACTTCTCAAATCCCAGAGCTGGACAAACTTCCTGCTTCCTCAGTTATATTTAGTTCTTCTCTTCCGCCCATTTTAAGTTTCCGGCTCTACTAAAATAGTTTATATCTAAGATAAATTTAGATATAATATTGTTTCAGAAATAGTACTCATTTATCATAGGATCTTCTTGTTATTCCTGAAAACTCCCACCAGTTTGTGAGTATATAAAGAGCAACAAAGAGTAAATACAAACTCATTTCTTTTAACTAGAAGTAATGAATTTACCCTATTGTTACGATTTGTACTCATTTTAATGATATCTGAAAAATAAAATATTATTTTATGCATTCACTGCATATTATTCTCTAAGATTACCTTTAATTGTCAATAAGCTTGTCTCACATAGTGACAAGATGTATTTTATTTTGAAGGATTATTCATAGCGAATCTATTACTGATGGATGCCCAATGACTTCTATACTCTACTGAGAACAACTGGGAAGATTGTACGTGGAGTTTTCTGAGCGTTATCCTCAGTTTGATCAACCGAAAAGGAGTTTTATTCCAACAAGATATTGTTCGTCTTAGCACTTCCAAAAAAAGGAAATGGGCCGAAGAAAAGATTGAAGAACTTCAGCCACCACATAGAGGGAACGAATTACTACATGTTTTGATCCACAGCCCATTTTTTTTTTTTCAAGAGAAAAAAATTGATAATTTTGCGGAAGACGAAATTCTGGTTCACTAGTTTTTCGACAGCTATTCTATCGGCGTAGGATCGGGAAATTGGCTAGCAGATGACATATAACGGTAAATAAAAATGGACTCTACTTTGAATATCAATTGTATTTTATATCGAAGATATAATAATACAAATATTTGATATAAAAATGGTCATTTTTTTTTTACACCCCATTACTATAATTATAAACCTTGGCCACTGTCTGAATTGAAGAATTACGTTTCTATATTAAAAAAAATAAAATTAGAAGACCCGCCCTGCAATCGAAATTATATTGATAAATATCTTTATTAATATGTTTTTTTTTAAATGTTAGAGGAATGTAATTTACTTTAAAAGTATATTTATAAATATTTGAAGCCTTTATAGCTTTTACCAATTATAATTATAAACTTGGTTAGAACTACAAAACTTTATACCAACCTGGTGGTGATGCCTTTAGTGTTACTCCAAATATTAATAATGCTGAGGTGATGGTAGCTCGCATGAACTCTGAATCCGTGATTATGCATTGAAATTAATCAAAGAATCTAATCACCTGCACTTATCTTCGTGTAATTAGAGACTCGGAAATACAAATCTTGGGTCGACACAAGACAAATACATGTCTTGAATACAATTTCTCTAGAAATGAGGGAACTGTTAAGGAACGTGGAGGAAAAAAAAATTTTTTTTTCAGTAAAGTTATTTATAAAACATATTTCAGATACTGTTGAAAGCTTGAATATTTATCTATTGAAATAAAAATTAAAATAAAAAGGAATCTCTTTGACTCTGTTTATAAAAAAAACAAAAATGGTTTTTGGCCTCTTTATAAAAAAACCAAGAACATATCTGAATATATTTACAAAATTTCTGACTTTACGCTAAAAAACAAGTTTATATTTATTGATTGGATTTAAACAATAATTTAATATGAAATAACTCGCTTGAAAAAGGACTTTTGAGGATGACCAATCAACTGAGCTTTAATATATTCGATGTAAGCCTAACCCATAATTACTTGCTATTCCGTTACAACAATTGGTCTGATTGTGACAAATAAACTCTCACTTGTTACTTCACCTGACCAAATTGTCGAGGCATGATTTGATGTACTGTTTTCTGAAGTCCACAAGATGAAGAAAAATTTACCTCTGAAAATAATGGACTGTACATAGCTATAAATACATAAACATGGAGGAACTAAAAGTTAAATGGAATATAATTGAGTCATACAATATGTACAATTCTAACGATATTGTTGATAAGTTTGAATTTTTACTTATACCAAATTTGATAAATTAGTCCCGATTAAAAATATGGAAATAACTAGAAAAGTCGCACCTGGGTTTATTCGTAATAGAGTTCATAAGAAAGTGCTATACTGAATTTCGAAAATTTAAGAAAATGACGATGGCTGACGAGGGGAGAAAAATGCAGGTAGTAGATAGATTTCATTAAATGATAAGAAATGCCAAAGCTAAATTTTTCTCAAGATATGTCCAAGAGACTCTTAAATTCTGAAGGCTTAAAAAATAACAAAAACCACGATGATTTTCAAAGCATTAATCTAAATCAATTATTTTTCAATAAAACCATCCAGTTCTGATCAAATGAATTGATTAAACTCTACAATTCCTCTAGTTCCCGCTAAGAATGTTCTCCAGCCATTCAATGACGTTGATGTACTAAAACTATTCAGAAGTAAAAATCTTCTATTGGAGTAGAAGGTATTTCTATCCAAATGTTCCAGAAAAAATAGCTTTTATTGTATTGCATATTTTTAGTTATTCACACTCTACAGAAGAATGCCTTAAACTTTGGCAGAAAGCTCTCATATTAAGCTATTAGAAAAGAATAGGAAATCTGACCAGTTAATGTACCGTGTACCAGGTAAATTTCATGACAAATTATTGTATCGAAACCTAATAGATTTTACAGAGGAAGGTAATATCTTGAATCTGTTTCAGTCTGTTTATGGAAGAGGGTACAGCACTTTTAAAGATTTTGGGCAATATTAGGAAGGCTTTGAATCACATCTGACGATTAATATGAAATCCTTGCTCTACAAGTTTCATTAAATCTTACGTTTTCAAGCGTTCAATTTTTTTAATCGTATCTTAAAGGTCGTAAGCAAAGTCTTAAAAATATGAAATAGCTCAATGGGCAGATATTTTCTAGGGTGTATCCCAGGGGTTGACTTGTTCAGTCTTGTTTTTCACATTATTTAACTGAGTTGGATATAAATAATCTAAAGGGTTATTATAACTACCAATGAATATAGAACTATCATACCTTCTATTATCCGTCTTCATTGGTTTCTGCAAACCATCTTCTGTTGGCGAGCGCTTTCGGACATTATCCATCCTCGTGGCTGAATACATGTGTTCACTGCCTTGCTCTGCCAGCTGCAGTTGAAAACAGACAGTGACAGTGAACACATGTATTCGGCCACGAGGATGGATAATGTCCGAAAGCGCTCGCCAACAGAAGATGGTTTTCAGAAACCAATGAAGACGGATTACAAAATGTATGATAGAGTTGGATATATTTTCAGAAATGTATATTTTATATTATACGTTTTATAGATTTATGTCCATGTTCATACATATGAATTAGAGTCTACCATGACCTGTGTTAAAGAACTGCATAGGTTCAACGAATGGTGCAAAATGCATCCTCCAAGTCCCAACCACTTGAAATGCAATTTAAATCAAATTAGAAAATCCGAAAACTCTAAATTAAAATAGAAAACACTCTAATTCTTATAATCCTAGTTGAAATGTATATAATCAGAGTAAATGAATTTAAAAACACGAGTCTACTGTTGGATTACGTCAATCTATCTTGGAATAACCTAAAGGGCTACAACAAAATATTTGAAAATTGTATTTGAAATTTGAGAGACGAGATGCCTCTTCGCTTCAGCCCTTGGAAATTTACAGTAGAGAAGAACTAGTCATTGAGGTTGAAAAAAATAATAGAAAATCTGTCAAAACTGGGACGTATCGTATTAACCTTTTGACATAAATAACATTGTATTTACCGTTTCTTCTTCTGGGTTGGACCGTGTCAAATTGTTGTTATTTTTTAGCCTTCTCTTTTCAGCCCTGAAGAAGCCATCACATGATGTGCGAAAGCTTGGCAAATAACAATTTGACACGGTCCAATCCGGAAGAAGAAACGGTAAATACATCTGACGACCTTCGAAGCTTACGTAAACATAAATAACATTGTTTTTCCTAGCATTGCCATTTATCCCTATTATTCGCATACTGTATGCCCTCTGATGTATTTACCGTTTCTTCTTCCGGGTTGGACCGTGTCAAATTGTTGTTATTTGCCAAGCTTTCGCACATCATGGGATGACTTCTTCAGGGCTGAAAAGAGAAGGCTAAAAAATAAGAACAATTTGACACGGTCCAACCCGGAAGATATATCTTTCTTAAATTTTTAATTACTAGAATGATTCTTCCTGAAGAACAGATAATCGTTCTTTACCATCGAAAATAATTCGACCAGTGGTTAGGGCTGAGCAGACTTGGGCCTGACCAACAAAAACCAGACAAGGCTCCCACCTCTGAGGGAACCTCGGGAAAAACCTTTTATCTGTTCCTACCCGGGTTTAGAGGAAGGTAATCTGGGCCACCATTAGGTGGGAAGGTCATTTTTTTTTAGGTTCTTTTTGGGGGCTTCTTCCTTCTTCACCAGCTGGGAATTGTTCGACTCGAAGGGACACGTACGGAGGGAGTTACTCAGTTTTTCCGTATTGTCCATACTCAGCAGAAGCTCATCGCTCATGCTAATGTTCTCTGAGTTTCCAGAAAGAGATTTATGAAAAAAATTTTTTAATGAATTGAACATAGTTTGTCATCTATGATGAAGGGTCATGTTGTGTTTCCCATTGATCCTAGAGTTAGTACTATTACTCCAGTGGTGAGTGTCACTTTCTATAATGATGCACAGTAAAAGTAAAAGTAGAAGTAGGTAACTACTGGGGGAAAAGATAAATTCACCAAGTAAGGAAAATTGGGAGAGAGGGACATAAGAAATGTTTGGAAAAACACATTGTTAAGTACTCAAATGGAGAGTTTTTGACCGCAGAGATTATTAGTAGGCGTTTTATTTGTTGGGGTTCGGTCAAGGTAGATCCAAAACATACAATTTGAAAAATGTGTATTTTTTAATTATCTGCCAACGTATAGCCTCCTTTGGTGTAAGCCGCTCTTCCTTTGCAAAATGCACCTTTGCTACCGCCTCATCCCCCCACCCCTCCACCACCCACGTTGTCCATCACAAAAATTTCTCACAACTTCCAAATGCTACATCTCAGCCATGAAATGAGATCCTGGTGGCACGACGTCCTCTATCGCCTTCATGATATGTAGGTGTGGTGAATTGTTTTACACAGTTGTTATTTTTTCCACATTTGATATCACATTACTTTTAGTTATGGCAATTCTATTTAATAACATTGTATTTCAACAGCCATGAAAATGGCTTATAATGTAAAACATTGGCAGATAATTTAAAAATACACATTTTTTAAAATTGTATTTTTCGGATCTACATTGACCGAATCATACCAAATAAAACTCCTACTATTTGTTAAATACTTTCTTTAATATATGTTTTTTGTTACATTTCTAAAATACCATTTGTCACCTATTATGATTTTTTTTTCTGTCTCTAATGAACTAACATTATATAAGGGGCTGCAGGGTTGCTCATGGGATCTATTGAAACAACGGTGTGACCTGTAAAGTAGTTCACAAAAATAGTGATATTCTCACACAACCTACCACCACAGTGAAATCATCGTGAACGTGTTTTTCATATGGTAATATGGAAAAATAAAATGATAAAAAGTTTTACTTTAATTATTCCTTTTGAAAAATTAATAATCCATAAAATCTCAAACTGGAGCTTGGATATTGTCTATTTTTGGGAATTATTCTCCAGGATATACTTGATGAAATTTGAACGAATACAGTTGTGATTCTGCAAGACTNTAAATAATCTAAAGGGTTATTATTATTTCTACCACCAATGAATATAGAACTCTCATACCTTATTTTCTCCGTCTTCATTGGTTTCTGTACATCCTCTCCCGTTGGCGAGCGCTTTCGGACACTGTCCAGAAGCGATAACGGACGACAACGGCCAGAAGATGGACAGTGTCCGAAAGCGCTCGCCAACGGGAGAGGATGTACAGAAACCAATGAAGACGGAGAATATAAGGTATGAGAGTTCTACCATAAGTGTTAAAGAACTACATAGGTTCAACGAATGGTGCAAAATGCATCCTCCAAGTCCCAACCACTTGAAATGCAATTTAAATCAAATTAGAAAATCCGAAAACTCTAAATTAAAATAGAAAACACTCTAATTCTTATAATCCTAGTTGAAATGTATATAATCAGAGTAAATGAATTTATAAACACAAGTCTACTGTTGGATTACCGTCAATCTATCTTGGAATAACCTGAAAGGCTACAACAAAATATTTGAAAATTGTAGTTGAAATTGGAGAGACGAGATGCCTCTTCACTTCAGCCCTTGGAAATTTACAGTAGAGAAGAACTAGTCATTGAGGTTGAAAAAAATAATAGAAAATCTGTCAAAACTGGGATGTATCGTATTAACCTTTTGACATAAATAACATTGTATTTACCGTTTCTTCTTCTGGGTTGGACCGTGTCAAATTGTTGTTATTTTTTAGCCTTCTCTTTTCAGCCCTGAAGAAGCCATCACATGATGTTGAAAGCTTGGCAAATAACAACTATTTGACACGGTCCAACCCGGAAGAAGAAACGGTAAATACAACTGACGACCTTCGAAGCCTACGTGAACATAAATAACATTGTTTTTCCTGGCATTGCCATTTATCCCTATTATTCGCATACTGTATGCCCTCTGATGTATTTACCGTTTCTTCTTCCGGGTTGGACCGTGTCAAATTGTTGTTATTTGCCAAGCTTTCGCACATCATGGGATGACTTCTTCAGGGCTGAAAAGAGAAGGCTAAAAAATAAGAACAATTTGACACGGTCCAACCCGGAAGATATATCTTTCTTAAATTTTTAATTACTAGAATGATTCTTCCTGAAGAACAGATAATCGTTCTTTACCATCGAAAATAATTCGACCAGTGGTTAGGGCTGAGCAGACTTGGGCCTGACCAACAAAAACCAGACAAGGCTCCCACCTCTGAGGGAACCTCGGGAAAAACCTTTTATCTGTTCCTACCCGGGTTTAGAGGAAGGTAATCTGGGCCACCATTAGGTGGGGAGGTCATTTTTTTTTAGGTTCTTTTTGGAGGGCTTCTTCCTTCTTCACCAGCTGGGAATTGTTCGACTTGAAGGGAAACGTACCGAGGGAGTTACTCAGTTTTTCCGTATTGTCCATACTCAACAGAAGCTCATCGCTCATGCTAATGTTCTCTGAGTTTCCAGAAAGAGATTTATGAAAAAAATTTTTTAATGAATTGAACATAGTTTGTCATCTATGATGAAGGGTCATGTTGTGTTTCCCATTGATCCTAGAGTTAGTACTATTACTCCAGTGGTGAGTGTCACTTTCTATAATGATGCACAGTAAAAGTAAAAGTAGAAGTAGGTAACTACTGGGGGAAAAGATAAATTCACCAAGTAAGGAAAATTGGGAGAGAGGGACATAAGAAATGTTTGGAAAAACACATTGTTAAGTACTCAAATGGAGAGTTTTTGACCGCAGAGATTATTAGTAGGCGTTTTATTTGTTGGGGTTCGGTCAAGGTAGATCCAAAACATACAATTTGAAAAATGTGTATTTTTTAATTATCTGCCAACGTATAGCCTCCTTTGGTGTAAGCCGCTCTTCCTTTGCAAAATGCACCTTTGCTACCGCCTCATCCCCCCACCCCTCCACCACCCACGTTGTCCATCACAAAAATTTCTCACAACTTCCAAATGCTACATCTCAGCCATGAAATGAGATCCTGGTGGCACGACGTCCTCTATCGCCTTCATGATATGTAGGTGTGGTGAATTGTTTTACACAGTTGTTATTTTTTCCACATTTGATATCACATTACTTTTAGTTATGGCAATTCTATTTAATAACATTGTATTTCAACAGCCATGAAAATGGCTTATAATGTAAAACATTGGCAGATAATTTAAAAATACACATTTTTTAAAATTGTATTTTTCGGATCTACATTGACCGAATCATACCAAATAAAACTCCTACTATTTGTTAAATACTTTCTTTAATATATGTTTTTTGTTACATTTCTAAAATACCATTTGTCACCTATTATGATTTTTTTTTCTGTCTCTAATGAACTAACATTATATAAGGGGCTGCAGGGTTGCTCATGGGATCTATTGAAACAACGGTGTGACCTGTAAAGTAGTTCACAAAAATAGTGATATTCTCACACAACCTACCACCACAGTGAAATCATCGTGAACGTGTTTTTCATATGGTAATATGGAAAAATAAAATGATAAAAAGTTTTACTTTAATTATTCCTTTTGATAAATTAATAATCCATAAAATCTCAAACTGGAGCTTGGATATTGTCTATTTTTGGGAATTATTCTCCAGGATATACTTGATGGAATCTGAACGAATGCAGTTGTGATTCTGCAAGACTGTTGAGGGCTTGTTAACATACTGAGAGCGGAGGGTAGTTCCGGCTTGCAGACTCCTACACACTACCCCCACAAGCATTCTTGTGGCAGGCTTTCTCCGTCTAACTAAAGAGAACTTTACTTAAGTGCAGCAATTACTTCACTGAGTAATTATAAATCGGGATTTAGCAATCCTCTCATTAAACTTACGACCGGATTTTTTAAAATGTTAAATGTCATAATTATCACACATAAAAATATCTAAGTGTTTGACTTAAGTTACTAATTTTGTAATTTAAAATATTTAAATAATTGTACATTAAAAGACGAGTTTAATTAATTTTTTTTTGGAGGGGTGTGGGGCGAGCTTTAATGATTGAAATTGAACTAAAGACTTGAAAAATTGTAACTGTGACCAATAAAAGCCGGTATAGAAATCCCCTCCAGTGAAGATGTTCCTTAATGATGTGATAGTAGTTATCATTTTATTTTTATTTTTCATTTATCAAAATGTTAAAATGTTTAATTTACCTAGAACTCCGGTGGAAATTAAACTTAAACCTAACTTAAACTTTAAAATAAAATGATTCATAAATTCAGTGGTAAATATTAAATATTAATTTATCTTCAGTGAAGTAAAAGCTTGTTTCCTCTTATTAAATACTCCCTTCCATATTTTCTTTGTTCATATCGCTGTATTGTTCTGAAAATCTCAAATATAAACCTAAATTAATAAATAGCTAAACTAAAAGACGATATTATTTTTAATGCCCGGTTCTGTGTAGTCTTCTCATTATATTGATTCTTTTTAATAATGTCTTCGTAACAAACATCATTAGCAACATCTCAAATATGTAATATAAACTTTGATTGAACATTAACTGAAAAAATCTGAATAATGTGTCAAACAATATTGACATATTATTGAATCTATGTAATTCAAAATGTATTTTCATATATTTAGAAATATCATAAAAAAATGTATATTTTCGACAATTAATGAGAGGGAATAGAATAAAAAAATCTATCTGTTCCAGCCAGGAATCGAACCTGGATCTTCTGCTATCCGGGCCGGTGCATTTACCAGTTATGCTACCAGGACGCGCTAGATATCTCATTAAATTCCCCCTACACTAGCGAGAGCCTTTCATTAATTGTTTAAAATTTACGTGGAATAAAAAACCACAACCAAATAATATCTGCAGCGTTATCTTCTTCTTACCTAAAACAAGAAATATGTCTTTTTCCTACGAAGCATTGTTTACATTTAATTTCATTACGATTCATGAAACGGTGCGAGCTGTAGAGAATCAACAAATAATGAGGTATGACAAGTCAACCCCCTTGAGCCGTATAAAAACCGGCAAACCACACGGCGGAAATTACGAAAATGGGTTCAGGGGACTTTAAAAAAGTTTTGATGAAGCCCTAATGGAAATGAATAATGAATAAGAAACTCTTTTCATCTTGTTATGGTAAAGTAAAAAAGTATGCATCAACATGTTCGTAAAATGTTCCCGTAGGCTTCGACNTTATCAAAATTGATTCAGCTGTTTTTGATAAAACTGATATCTAATTGTTATTACACTTTTTATTTATTGAACATTATTAAATAAAATTTAAATCTTTATATGGAATGAAATGTGAGTCAGAATTTTGATTTTTTAGATAATTAACATTAATTTATTTCTGAAGAGAATAAAATAAATGTGAAAGAGACGTTAAACAATAAAATCATTTTAATATATAAAAACTTTCAAGCTGTAGTACAATTTATGCAAATGCAGTATGATGCCTCTTAAGCTGTGAATAATGAGATTTATCTATTATAAATCAGTTTCAAAGATTATGTGCCCTTCCGAACCTTAAAATACAGGCTCTTTTGCGGAAAAATATTGATCTTCCTTAATCACTCACGACGGAACTCATTAACCCGATTGGCCGAGATAGGATTAGGGGGTGGCCTGGGTTCTGTTCGAACAGTTCTCGACGGCTTCATTCCCTCTGATCCATCTTCGACCCGGAACCCAATTACACCCGCCATTGGTTTGAAATCAGCTGATGCGAGTCCCCGGCGGAGGAGGATTAGGTGTGTGTTGTACACGGGAGATCCAAAGGCCGCTGGCTGATTTACTGCAGCCGTTTGGGTATAAATTAAAATCAGTGTCTGGGAGTGTTTTCCGATGGCTGCGGAGGTAAGAGTTAAATGAAATCACAGGCGTTTATTTTTACGAGTATCTCATTCGCTCTCTCAATAAATAGCTAAACTAAAAGACGATATTATTTTTAATGCCCTGTTCTGTGTAGTCTTCTCACTAAATTGATTCTTTTTAATAATGTCTTCGTAACAAACATCATTAGCAACATCTCAAATATGTAATATAAACTTTGATTGAACATTAACTGAAAAAATCTGAATAATGTGTCAAACAATATTGACATATTATTGAATCTATGTAATTCAAAATGTATTTTCATATATTTAGAAATATCAGAAAAAAATGTATATTTTCGACAATTAATGAGAGGGAATAGAATAAAAAAATCGATCTGTTCCAGCCAGGAATCGAACCTGGATCTTCTGCTATCCGGGGTGCATTTACCAGTTATGCTACCAGGACGCGCTAGATATCTCATTAAATTCCCCCTACACTAGCGAGAGCCCCTCATTAATTGTTTAAAATTTACGTGGGATAAAAAACCACAACCAAATAAAATATTTATGTATATTTTCGATTTACGCTTTTATCTGCAGTGTTCTCTTCTTGTTTCCTAAAATAAGAAATATGTATTTTTCCTACGAAGCATTGTTTACATTTTGAATTTCATTACGATTCATGAAACGGTGCGACCTGTAGAGAATCAACAAATAATGAGGTGTGACAAGTAAACCCACTTGAGCCGTATAAAAACCGGCAAACCGCACGGCGGAAATTACGAAAATGGGTTCAGAGGACTTTAAAAAAGTTTTGATGAAGCCCTAATGGAAATGAATAATGAATAAGAAACTCTTTTCATCTTGTTACGGTAAAGTAAAAATGTATGCATCAACATGTTCGTAAAATGTTCCCGTAGGCTTCGNCACACACTCTAGTATCTATCTATGAAGACACTTAGGAGAGCAGGGATAAGGTAAAGTAAAGATTATTAGCGTTAACAAGCTGGGCCGGAATCCAGCGGGAAAGGGATTATCCTAAGCCGCCATTAGGGAAGTCAGGATTCCCTCTGGAGGCGTTCCTGAACGAGTCGTCAACCAAGTGGAGGAGCGCTTTCGGAAAAAGCCGGGGGCTCATCATTACCTTCGTTACCGGGTCACTCTCCGGCAGATCTCTCATTTAGTCGGATTCATTCGTACTCTCTCCACTGACGACTTAAATAACGAAGAGAAAGAATCCGCCCGCCCCTTAATCCATCGAGTGATAATAAACTGTGGAAATCTTTATTAAAGCAAAGGGAACTCTTTTCCAGATTTACCTCAATAAAGTCAGGTATTCACAATAATGAGAAGGCTTTAAAAAAAAATAAATTTCATTAAACTTGGAAGCTCATACGAGAAGCCAGAATTAAAAAAATAAAAATGCTCCTTTCAAAATTATGAGGGTGTGTTTTTGAAGGTTCAACTGTATAAAATAAAAATAGGTCAAAGGATAAAATAGGGTGGGGATGAAGATAGACCAAAACGATTTAACTGTTATAGGATAGGAGCACAATATTATGAGTGAAATGTATTTTCTAGTATAAATATTAATTTAGTTGTGGTGTATCATCCCAAGTAAATTTTGAACCATTAATGCGAGGGAATAAAAAAAAAAAATCTATCTTTCCCAGCCAGGACTCGAACCTGGATCTCCTGCTTTCTTTTCGGGCCGGTATGCTATCCTTTACACCATGGGGACGAGCCGGATAACTTATTATATTCCCAACACACTAGCGAGAGCCTAACTCAGGAGAAAGACGAATACATCGTCTTATTCTCGAAAGAGCTGATATTGTATAGCTATTTATCGACTCTCCATTATTTACTATTTTATTTTCATTTATAAATATTAATTTAGTTGTGGTGTATCATCCCACGTAAATTTTAATCAATCAAGCATACTGGCCAGGAAAGAAAGCAGGAGATCTATGTTCGAGTCCTGGCTGGGACAGATAGATTTTTTATCCTATTCCCTCGCATTAATTGTGTTTTCTAGTATTTATGTCATACAACTTTTTACTAAAGGCGCTAAAAAATGATGATATTTTAGTCCTCTTGAGACTATATAATGCATGAGTAGACAGAAGAGGATCAAAATGAGTCACAACACACACAAACATATACATCCCTGACTGATGATGGCTCATATTTAAATTTGATATGTATTGTTGTACAAGGTTCTATTGAGATACATTTTGGCCCATTCTTAGCCATATTTTGTCTTGTGATGCACCTTTCATCTAATCTTCATAATTTAAATTAATAATTAGTTAATTTTTTTAATAATTTGTATGGTTAAAAGACTCATTTTAACAGATATTTATTCATAAGATTTAAATTTATTAATCTGGTTATTTTAAAAATGTTTTTATCAATTATCTTTATCCAGAATTTAGCTATATTCTCTGAATTGTCACCAATATAAAGTTATTAATCATGCTAAAAAAAAGAAAAGAAAAAATCTTGTGGAAAACACATTAAATAATATTATACAAGAATTACAAAAGGAGTTGGAATAAAAAATCTAACTACCTCAGCTGGGACTCTAACCCAGGTCTCTAGTTTTCCGGGCAAGTATGCTGATCACTGCAAACAGTGGCACAGTGTTCGAGTCCCGGCTGAGATAGTTAGATTTTTTATTCTAACTCCTTTTGCATTTATTGTATAAAATTTAACGTGGGATTACATACCACAATAATATCATTTTTTAAAATTAAATAATATTGTTCCCCCTAGAAATTATGGTGTGCTTACAAATCCAGCATTGTTACCAGTGTGAAACACATATGGGGTATGCTACCGAACCTCAATCTACGTCACTAATTTATCCAGTCTGGACTATTGTATGGTGTCTAGCTCGTTTAACTACCCCATCTTTAGTTAGTGATCCCTTTGTCGGCCTTAATTTGTCATGGGTAATTCACTTCCGCAGTACAAGCACTAGTCTGCATTGGACTACTGAATGACGGCATCCGTCACATTGAGTTTTCCACAATAATCTGTAATACTCGCCTGAAAAATGAGGCTTGTCCTTCTCACATTACTGCTTTTGGGTTATTCACCGGAGGTTGCTTCCCCTAGAATTTGTCAGAAAGCACTAGAATCTTGCGTATACGCTCCGAGCAACAGAGACTCACATATTTCTGAGGGTATTCATTGAAAAATAAAAATAAGTGATGGCTTTTTTTGACTGGTAGTGAAGTTCTTTTTGCCTTGAGCCAGGGAAGATATTTTCTTTGACAGTTCTATGAAAAAATAAAGTTATTTGTTATTGTAAGTAAATGTGAAAAAAATTCTTATGTATACTCTTCTGTGTAAATAAGAAATATATAAATTAAAAATGAACTAGGAGGGTTGGTCCCTCAGTCTTTCAGTTGATCAAGCAATAACCTTCTCAGCGATTTTACCTCTTCTTTAAATTTTTTTTTTACCAGTCTATAGGAAGTGAATAGTAATTTACCCTTATTTACGTCCATATAAGAGAATGGAAATAAGCTAAGTTCAAAAGGAGAGTCATAGAAATGTGAACTTAGGGACAGGACGTCCTCTCTCATCTTCATGATAGCCCTGAAGATGGCTTACAATGTAAGCCGAAACGTTGGCAGATAATCCTTTTTTTTAAAAAATACATTTTTGTAAATTTGTGTTTTTTGGATCTACCTTGACCGAACCCCAACTAAAATCATCTTAAGCTTAGTTCACTTTGGTGTGCTGGACGATGGACTTGCATGGCTTCTACACATGCACCCTCTTACCCTCCTACTGAGGGTGGAATTGTTGTGGCAGTTGTGGCAGGGTAGGACTGAGCTACCTGGCCGCAAGCTCTGCATTGTGCTGGATCTTGATTCAGCCTCCTACACGCCCACCCCCCCATCCCCCCGCGAAAATTCTCTAAAACCTGAAGGTCCGTCTCTGCGGCCGACCCATTATTAGCTATTCCCTTTGGGGGACAAAGTAAAGGGGGGCATTCCCACTTCCCCAACAACTCGGAATTATTAATGCCTGTCGTTCCTAATTGTGTCGGCATTGTTAATTAAACTAGCCCTATAAATAACTGATGCGATCGGAGTATTTACCTGCAATATTAATAGATTTCCTAAAGCTAAGCCCTCCTGTTAATTTCCAAACTTCCTTTAACTCACCTCAACACTTAATACTTAAGGAATGGTAATCGTTACTCATTATTCACCTATTTTAATTTCGAAAATATTATAAATTAATTTTAAAAAAAAAGTTTTTTTGAATTTCAGAAAAATGTAATCAGAGTAACACTCATTTTATAGCTTATACAACTTTTTTTTTACGTACTTCTTTTTTTAAATAAAATAGGCATTGAATAAGAAATATCGACATATTTTTGCTTAAATACTGTTCTTGAAAATGTGGAATAATTTAAAATTAAATTAAAAAAATCATAATGTATAACTAGTGATATGAAATTTTAACATAACTGTTTCAATAGTGGGCAACATCCTTTCCACCATAATTACATTTTAACCATTGAAAATATTTGTTCACGTAGGTATCGACGGTCGTCAGAAGTATTTACCGTTTCTTCTTCCGGGTTGGAGCGTGTCAAGTTGTTGTTATTTGCCGTGGAAGGATGTCTGTTATTTTTCTGCCCGTGCTGAACGTTGTTCTTATCTTGTGATTTTTGAGTATTCGGGCGATCTTCTCCGTTGTCCCTTTGACGTAGGGGATGGTCACTTGTCCTTGGAATTCTTCGGCTTCACGTTCTTCCTTGTTGCGCTGCCTATTTCTCTTCCTTTGGATCTTGTCTATAGTGTTGCGGTCGTGTCATGATGTTCGGCAAATAACACCAATTTGACACGGTCCAACNAGAGAGAGAGAGAGAGAGTTGAAATTTTTTGGAGTTGAACCTAATACTAATACATATGTTGATAACCTTATCAACATAAGGTAAGTATAGGTATACTTACATTATTATAAAATATTTTATAATAATGTAAGTATACCTATACTTACAAATATTATAAAATATTTTGCTATAGCCCTTTGTTTAAAATTATTTCCCCAGTATATCACTTTCTTTTTTTTTCATTAGACTTTTGTTTCTGGTGTTTTCTCTCTTATTTTAATGTTATAAATACATATATTTCAAATAAATTATTAACAACAGAATATGTGTAAGAGGGTAGTTTATTTTGAAAAGAACAATCATAAATTAAGCTATAATTCCTATTTGAGTGTATATATATATTTGTCTGTACAGGCTCTAACATCTGTATTATTTAAGTAACTATTTTTCTATCATTTGATAAGTTTTTAAAGGGCTAAATCGATTAGGGAGTGGGAGGTTCTTTCAAAATAAAATAAAATTGCAAAACCGCTATTATCATCCTCATAACATAAGTGTTGTAACCAAAAGTAATAAAAATCAATAGATAAAAAATTTATTTATCTTCTTCTACTATATTTTCATTCAAATGCAATTCGAGAAGAAAATTTTGAGTCAAGCTGGCTCTGGCGATATTATCTTATTGTCTCATTGCCTTCCCCAGCTTGGTAAATAAAATCAGTTATTTACACTTTTAAGTAAGATATATTTAATGAAACAATTAAATACCTGTTATAAATCTTAAGAAATCTGGTGTGCCTATGGTGCTCATACATGACTTTTTAAAAATCGTATTTACCTCTAATTTTTCTTTCCTTTAAGCTTTAACCTTCATCGAAATGTACTCCTCCCTCCAGTTAAAAAAAAAAGTATTTATTTATTTATTTTTATTCTATTTTTTAAAAGTGTTAACCTCACTTTGAACCAATTAGGACAATGGAGGGAGGGGCTATCTAGAGGTTACCACCCCAATCTAAACATCCATGGCTCAGGACAAGCTTTTACTTATAAATAAATGTGAGAGTATTTTAGTTATAAATAAGATTGGAACTGCAGGGTCAGGATTGCCAGACCCGTACGGGTCCTCTGAGCTACCCTGGTGCCCTCCTCCCCACTCCAGTTTACATTCTATTAATTATAAAACCTTCATAGACCTTATTATACATATATTAAAAAAATGAAACTTATTATTTTCCTAATAACAATAATAATGATAAATTTTAAGGGAGAAATATTTTTTTTGTTAGGTATTAATAAATAAATAAGCCGTATAATATTACCAAGGCGGTTATCATCTCATAAGCACCTTCACGAGTGATATTGCAGGGCTATGATAACAGGTCCCTTGCCTGATTGTCCCAGGCGAGACAAACATGTGGCTTGAGACGGGGTTCAAATTAGAGCATGTCTTCCGTCGGAGTGGCTGGGAACTTGGACAATATGGTGTGAAGGAGATGGCACGCTTTGCATTGCAAAACGGCGGACAGCTGCTTCCCACTCCTCAAACCTCAGGACACTTGAAGCCACTCTCCACAGCTCGGATTTACTTATTTTTCCATCTCGGCGGAAATCCTCAGTCAGCTACTTGGATTCAAGTAACCACTTTTATCGATCTCGAGAAAGAGGACCCTGATTAGACTTTTCTTTATCGAGATATGTTACTCTACATCTATTTATATAAAAAACATAGATGACCTTGCTCAAAATCGATGCAAGTATTAACTAACTTTTATTTATCTGCTTATTTACTTAAAAAATAAGATATTCCGATTGAGATCAAGAATCTAAATGTTTTACGTTTAAAAATACGGTGTCCAACGGTGTAGCTCTATTGATAAGCCAAATGATCCACGCTATGAGAACTGCTACAGGCAGGTTTTTACAAACAGAAAAATCAGCTCAGAACAATTGTTAAAAGTAGGTTAGCTAAATCAAGCTAGCTTCTTACATCTTCGTTAGAGCTTTGGATGTTCGATTACTTTCATCAGCTGCTGCACGTGAAAAATAGTCCTGTTCTTGCATCAATCTAGGTGGAACTTGTCATTAGAGTTCTAAGACTTCTCAAATCAACATTTTAGGTGGTGTAGGTGGTGAATGAATGACTGTGGGAGTAGTCATACAATGCTCTAATATTTGATATCAGGTGAGTTAAAAGAAGCTTTCTCTCATTTTATGGGGCTTGGTTGATTTGTGTCTTGCATATCCTTTGCTGGGACACCGAATGAAGATATGGATCGGTTCAGCAATTTATTCAGTGCGCTTTAATGCCCCGAACGTTTGTGGAAGCATCTATAGTTTTAATGAAATCTCCTGCTTTCACAGTGGAAGTAAAACTATTATCAGAAAATAAGGAATCATAGCATCTAAGCAATTTAGAGTCATAAAGACTATAAAGAATATAATTTGTCACCTTAATAAGCGCAAAGGAAAAATAAATAAATGGCTATTGGCAGAAGATGTAAATTGAGTGAATGCTTTTGCGAAATCCAAAGTACCCATGCATAAGTTAGATGCCGAGGTAAAAGAGATTGATAAAAAAAGTAGATTTGTGGAAAGCACTTCTGAACTGACAGTTACTAAAAAAAAATAAGGTCAAACTAAAAACGCTTAGCTAATCTTACGACCAAGGGAAGGGTCGAGGAGAGAAACCAGCCGTCTTCCTACATTTACTTTCTACCTATCTAAAAAGGTATGAAAATTTTTTTTTCCCTCTAAATTTACTTGGAAAAGCGTTTTGCAAGAAAAGTTGCCATTTGATGAGAAATTATGATAACTTAAAACTCATTTCTCATTATAATTTTATTAGTTGGAGAAGAGATTGGTCGTTGCTTTCATGCTGCACAGAATGTTCAGCTATTATGATAAAAGAAGTTGTCCCAAACTTCATAGGTCATAGGAATTAGATTTCCAAGTCCTGACGATGACAGAGATTTCCCCAAAAATGAGACTCACAGCTGATGCTGTGAGCAACTTTAATCGGCAGAAGGGTCTTCACCTAAAATAAGTCCTACAGTGTGCCAAAAAGAACTGAGGAAGAAAGATTTACCCAACTGATAGCTGTCCAGGACCAAAAGGTATCTCAGAAGCTGTCAGGCCTAGGGTCAAAATTTTCTTCTTAGTTATGAGCATCGCAAACTTGATATAATAGTAACGACAATGGTAGTAGTCAATTGGACAGTGGCTTAATAGAGAGGTAATAGAGGTAGGAGGTAGTGAGAGAGGGAGATGAAGGGAGAAGAGAGATAGATAGAGCGAGAGGAGAGAGAGAGAGAGTGAGAGAGAGAGAGAGAGAGAGAGAGAGAGTTGAAATTTTTTGGAGTTGAACCTAATACTAATACATATGTTGATAACCTTATCAACATAAGGTAAGTATAGGTATACTTACATTATTATAAAATATTTTATAATAATGTAAGTATACCTATACTTACCTTATGTTGATAAGGTTATCAACATATGTATTAGTATTAGGTTCAACTCCAAAAAATTTCAACTCTCTCTCTCTCTCTCTCTCTCTCNTCTTTTTTTTTTCATTAGACTTTTGTTTCTGGTGTTTTCTCTCTTATTTTAATGTTATAAATACATATATTTCAAATAAATTATTAACAACAGAATATGTGTAAGAGGGTAGTTTATTTTGAAAAGAACAATCATAAATTAAGCTATAATTCCTATTTGAGTGTGAAGAAAGAATTAAAGGTAACAATCCGAAGATACCTACTCTTGCTTCACATAATCCCTCTAATAACCCCGTTGGTTGGAATGGCTCGGGTTCATCGCTACCTCGAGTGAAGTTTGAAGTGGGAGTGTGTGTGGGATATCTGTGAAGATGGGGTGGAACTGGGGTTTCCAAGGGAACAATAACACACTCAAACAGATAGCAGGTAGTTGTCGGGATTCAGCCGGCTGAAGTTGGCCGCTATCAGCTCGCCTCCTCCGCACAGATAAAGGCCTCCTCCGCACAGATAAAGGCCTCCTCCTCCTGGGGTCAGGGGTCCTCGTCCTCGTCCCGAGCCGGAGTTCTGAATGACATCGTGCCCAGGATAAGGTGAGAGCACGACCACTTTCTACTTACGAGCCACACAGCCTTTCCTCCGTACGACCACGACACGGCAATGGGAAGATAATGTCTTATCTCTCTGCGGTAGTGCCTGCATTAATGAGACATCTCTTCCTCACACGTCACACTGCATTAAGAAAATAGCTGTGTACTAGTCTGAGCATGATAGCGTTAGTACATAACATTATTAAAACTCCTACATCAATAAATAGGAATAAATAGCTGGGACAGTTCGATTTTTATTCTATTCAATGTGTCTTAATATTAATAGTAATAATGATATTGACGATTATTCAGTTTGTTCTTCCTTTAATAAATTCATACATCGTGATATAAAGCCAATATATAGAATTTTGTATTAAAAAAAAAAAAACCAATGGTAAATAAAACACTGAATAGGCATAAAAAGTGTCCAATGACACCCTCTAAAAAATTACTTTTAACAAAACAATTTTCTTAATGAAGAAATGTTTCATAATGTTTTTTTTTAAAACATTTTGTATTAAAATATAGTTTTATATATATATATAAATTGTGGGTGTTATTATAATATGTATTATAATACCACCCACAATTAAAAAAAAGGCTAAATTATTTAATACTTGTTTACAGTATATTAAAATATTATGTCACTGTTAGGAATAATTAAGGGAAAATATTAAGAGAGAATGCTTGGGAAGAGTTTGTAGGGTTGTGTCAAATTCCAAGCTTTTCTTTTGTTCTGGTTTTTATCTAAATTTTTGTAAAATCCATTTAAAACAATAATGACAGATTGATCAAATTTGGTCTTTATCAAAACTATCTAAATGAAGATAGAATAAATGTTCTGAATCTCTATATAAATAAATAAATAAATAAATAATATATATACACATATACANTATTTATTTATATATAAATGTGTTTGCATGGGTATTATTATTATTATTAAGAGAAATGCATTTTTCTACTTATGCAATATTAGAAAATATATTTAGATTTTGTTACATTTGTCCCAGCCAGATCTTACTAAATTGTTCGTCGAAAATGTAAGCCACTTAAGTAATAATATTTTCATTTTAACCCCGTGAATTCTTTAATTTAAATTTGTTTTATTTTTGGCTTTATCTTAACATGAATTGATATCAAGTTTGCACAAAAGTTTTCGAAAAACATAAGTATATTTAAAGCTTTGGTCAAAGTTTGGGCATCAGTTATCATATTAGGCTTGTTAACTCTGTGAAATTTCATCTGAAATTCTAATAATTAACAGTTATGTAAACAGTACTTAATAAAGTTAATTATTGAAATCATATATCAGCTGGACATTAATTCCAATGTATTTGCATTCTCAACTACCCGTCCCCTCTCAAACCACTTTAATTTTACATTATCCTCGTTTTTATTTAAGTGTAAAACATTCCAAGCGTTGAAAAACATAAACTTTAGAAAATTACAATTGAATTATACTATATTCTATGATTTTTTCATAACTTTAATTGTAAGGAATACATAAAAATTGACAGGGTAATCTCGCGAAGCTAAAACTTGCTAGCCTCCAAAATTCTTAAATACCGCGAAACTAACTGTTTTATTTTATCCTTTTGTTTACTTCCTTCAGGGAATCAATCATTACGTGTGAAATAGCCCAGAGATTTTAGTTACAAATGTGCCAATATCTATAAAATTATTGAAACCCTGGGATACGATAATATGTGTAGATCAATTTGTGGGATAAAGTATTATTAAAAAGAGTTATCGTGTTTGAAGAAAGCAACTTGGCGAGTGGTGATAATGCATAGTGGGGGTTGATAAGGGGTTATTATAGTGATAGAAAGATAATTGTAGATTATTCACGACACAAAAAGTGACCTAGAAATTCTTGAGAGACTTCGTAGTAGATATGGTAATGGAGAGTATTATCCACTTACATTTTCCAAACAATATAATCATTTTCTACTTTCTTTTCATCTAGTTTCGCAGGAGTTTTTATTTATTTATTTTTTTTTTGCCATTCTCGAAGATTTTTAATAACTTATATATTTAACTCAAATGTTAAGTTTAAAAACGAATTAGAAATAGTTAATTTTACTTGAATTCGGTTTACTGGGTCCTAACTGACAAAAATATAGTTAAATTTTATATTTAGCCTTTCCTAAAAATTATATAGGACCTATATTTAGGTAGCCACCTAATTTTGACACAACTATAACATTGGAAAAGGAAAGAAAAAATTAAGCTTTTTTACAGGTTCTCTGTATTTTTCAAGAAAACTATAATTTTGACGGATCTTTAAGAGAAATTAACCTTGAAATGCTTTCGACTTAAAAAATAACAACAAAAAAAAACATCACATATAAGTATCAAATCGTAAACCCTCAATAGGACACTCTTAGAGATTGTATTTTTTTTTATTGGGTAGCAGGGTTAGGCTTGGAGGAGAAAAAAAATTAAATATGTTTTGTTAACCACAATAAACTTATCAATAGGATTACAAAATTAAATACATAAAAATTTTAATGGCGGATAATAACATAGTTTAGGGCAAAGGTTCTTTAGTTTAAGAACTCATATAACTAATTGAGAGATAGGAAATAGGTGGCTAATTCCCCTAACAAAACTAAATACACCAGACCTTATATCATATACTATTTTATATTATATATTTTATATTAATTACAACCACTATATGATTTTTTCTGCTCACGTAAATATTAGGATTTTCAGACCAAATGTAAAGATTTTTATACTTTCTATTAAAAGAATATTAAGAATCCAAAAAATACTCCATAATACATAATTTTTATAGAAGTTTTTTATGTTCAACGTTACGTAGTTTTCAATAGTAGAGGAAATTTGCTGCACTTATGTACTTACCCTATGTGACGGGGATTGGAATATATTTTCAATGGCTGGATGTACTTCAGTCTCGCTAAAGTTGTTAGGAATCCGCTCGTGTCTGGTGCAGCTCCAGTTGAGAATTCGTGCGACTCCTCCATACTGCTCCGTTTTCACGGTGGCGAAAAGGTAGGAAGAAAGCCACTCAATGGATCAAGTACCGTGAGAACTGACAACAGTCTATTCCTACCCGAACAACCCAAATTTGTGGCCCTGGATACAAATTTGTGACAAAAAGAAGGGAAAATATAAACATCTGATGCGGCTATAAAAGACTAGTAGATGAATCCATGTCAGCTGAAAAATATTTGTTTTTATTTATTGACTCCCCATCTCTTACACAACAGCACTGTGTCTGTGATCCATTTAATGTCTGGAAGGACGAAAATAGACGACTCATGGTACAAAGTGAATCTCGGTTCTGCCTGTTATTTTAATTGTTATTATTATAAGTTATTTCCTTAAAAAAATAAACTATTTTATCTCACCTCTTATAAAAGGATTCCTAACTCACCCCTCCTGATATTCGACTTCTTATGTTATAAGTCAGGTTCAATGCGAAAATCTAGAAGATAAGTTGATAAAGTCTTACCGTCATACTCTTAATTACATTTTTCACCTACTATGTTTAATTTATTAATAATTTCTTTAATAATAACGAAGATAATTACCATTTTTTAATTTAGCTATTCCCTTTCTATTAATTGATTCAGCCCTAAAAAGCCTGCCTATGGTTTGATAATAAACCATTTAGTAGCTACGACTAATAGACTGGCCACGCAGCTTTAATTTGTAATGTTTTCCCCCACCCTAAGGTCTGTAGTGGAACTGGATATACAAGGCATTTGATAGATTTAACAAAAATATTTTTTTAAAAATTATAAAATAAACTGTTGCTTAATATAAAATTATGAAATATGCCGTTGAATATATTTTTTATTTCTTTCAAAGATTTNTAGTTTAGGGCAAAGGTTCTTTAGTTTAAGAACTCATATAACTAATTGAGAGATAGGAAATAGGTGGCTAATTCCCCTAACAAAACTAAATACACCAGACCTTATATCATATACTATTTTATATTATATATTTTATATTAATTACAACCACTATATGATTTTTTCTGCTCATGTAAATATTAGGTTTTTCAGACCAAATGTAAAGATTTTTATACTTTCTATTAAAAGAATATTAAGAATCCAAAAAATACTCCATAATACATAATTTTTCTAGAAGTTTTCAATGTTCAACATTTCGTAGTTTTCAATAGTAGCTGTACATATGTACTTACCCCATGTGACGGGGATTGAAATATATTTCAATGGTTGGATGTACTTGAGTCTCGCTCAAGTTGTAAGGAATCCGCTTGTGTCTGGTGCAGCTTTAGTTGAGATTTCGTGCGACTCCACCGTACTACTCTGTTTTCACGGTGGCGATAAGGTAGGGAAGAAAGCCACTCAATGGATCAAGTACCGTGAGAACTGTGAACAGTCTATTCCTACCCGAACAACCCAAAAAGTGGCCCTGGATACAAATTTGTGACAAAAAGGAGGGAAGATAAAAACATCTGATGCGGCTATAAAAGACTAGTAGATGAATCCATGTCAGCTGAAAAATATTTGTTTTTATTTATTGACTCCCCATCTCTTACACAACAGCACTGTGTCTGTGATCCATTTAATGTCTGGAAGGACGAAAATAGACGACTCATGGTACAAAGTGAATCTCGGTTCTGCCTGTTATTTTAATTGTTATTATTATAAGTTATTTCCTTAAAAAAATAAACTATTTTATCTCACCTCTTATAAAAGGATTCTTAACTCACCCCTACTGATATTCGACTTCTTATGTTATAAGTCAGGTTAAATGCGAAAATCTAGAAGATAAGTTGATAAAGTCTTACCGTCATACTTCTAATTACATTTTTCACCTCTTATATATAAATGTGTTTGCATGGGTATTATTATTATTATTAAGAGAAATGCATTTTTCTACTTATGCAATATTAGAAAATATATTTAGATTTTGTTACATTTGTCCCAGCCAGATCTTACTAAATTGTTCGTCGAAAATGTAAGCCACTTAAGTAATAATATTTTCATTTTAACCCCGTGNATATGTGTTTGTGTGAAATTTACTTGTCTTTTTTTACGCTTTCTACGTGCAATTGATGAGATTTATAGAAGTTTTTTCTTCAAAGATATTAGGAGCGCGATGGCAGCATATGATTATCCTGATTGTTCGTATGAATGTTTGAACTCACCTTGTTGTCTTTCTTTGAAGAATGCTGTCTAATCAGGACAGTGTCAGTAGCCTCATTTATTTACATTCGAAGTGTGAGGCCTACTCCGACTCGAGGCAGGTTAAAGTAGGGGGGTGCGGTGTAGGAGGCCCTCGACACAGAGACTATTGCCTCGCAGAAGCCCTTAGGCCTCCCTTTGGTGACTACTAAAACACAATTAGCTTAGAGGACTAATAAGGCTAATCGAATACAGAGCGAGAGCGGGGGCTTGAGAGCTTCACGGAGGCCACTTTCCGGGGCCTATCGCCTTACCTCCGCCGTCTGTCTCTCGTCAGAATGTTATTAACCACTTAACCTTCAACCACTTCATACGTGCTGTGTCGTCACAGCTCTTCCCCTTCTCTCTGTTTTATACCTCTTTGGCGGCAAGATAGGCCTTCACTTGCAGCTCCTCTCACTCTCAACTCCTCAATCCAAATACTTTTGCTGAGACTGCTTTTCAAAATAAATAGAAATAATAGAAAGTAGAATAAATGTTTAAAAAATGGAAAAGCGATAGAAAATAATGTGAGGGCGTACTTACCGGTTCCTTCTGCCATCTGGAAGCCATCTGGGGATGTAAGAGAAAAATAAATAAAATATATAAAAAAAGATATTAGAATCTCTATTTAGGAACTGATAAAATAATTTAACTAAAAGTATGTCAAGAAAGAGAACTGTATTTGAAGAGAAAATGATAAATGGTGTTGGAGTGAGTTTAAATTCCTCTTACAGGAAAAGGAGTCAATGCAGGACTCGAAATAGATCAGTTTTCGCGAAGTGTAACAGCAAGAAGTTCGGTTAAGACNAAATCTTAAATGCAGAAAGCGAAAAAAAAAACAAAAAAAAAAACACCGACACATTTTACTACAAATATGTGTTTGTGTGAAATTTACTTGTCCTTTTTTACGCTTTCTACGTGCAATTGATGAGATTTATAGAAGTTTTTTCTTCAAAGATATTAGGAGCGCCATGGCAGCATATGAATATCTTGATTGTTCGTATGAATGTTTGACTTCACCTACTTGTCTTTCTTTGAAGAACGCTGTCTAATCAGGACAGTGTCAGTAGCCTCATTTATTTACATTTGAAGTGTGAGGCCTACTCCGACTCGAGGCAGGTTAAAGTAGGGGGGTGCGGTGTAGGAGGCCCTCGACACAGAGACTATTGCCTCGCTGAAGCCCTTAGGCCTCCCTTTGGTGACTACTAAAACACAATTAGCTTAGAGGACTAATAAGGCTAATCGAATACAGAGCGAGAGCGGGGGCCTGAGAGCTTCACGGAGGCCACTTTCCGGGGCCTATCGCCTTACCTCCGCTGTCTGTCTCTCGTCAGAATGTTATTAACCACTTAACCTTCAACCACTTCATACGTGCTATGTCGTCACAGCTCTTCCCCTTCTCTCTCTCCCCGCTTCTCGCTGTTTTATACCTCTTTGGCGGTAAGATAGGCCTTCACTTGCAGCTCCTCTCACTCTCAACTCCTCAATCCAAATACTTTTGCTGAGACTGCTTTTCAAAATAAATAGAAATAATAGAAAGTAGAATAAATGTTTAAAAAATGGAAAAGCGATAGAAAATAATGTGAGGGCGTACTTACCGGTTCCTTCTGCCACCTTGAAGCCATCTGGGGATGTAAGAGAAAAATAAATAAAATATATAAAAAAAGATATTAGAATCTCTATTTAGGAACTGATAAAATAATTTAACTAAAAGTATGTCAAGAAAGAGAACTATATTTGAAGAGAAAATGATAAATGGTGTTGGAGTGAGTTTAAATTCCTCTTACAGGAAAAGGAGTCAGTCAATGCAGGACTCGAAATAGACCAGCTTTCGCGAAGTGTAACAACAAGAAGTTCGGTGAAGAGTAGCTGGACACTGATCCTGTATACTCATACTAAAGATAACAACAATAGTAATTATAATACTAATATTAACACTAGTACTAAAATTAATACTAATACTAGCAAATCATTAACACATACAATAATATTAAATACTTTCTTTTATAATTTTAACACAAGAATATGTATTATTTTCTTGCACGTCAACGCACACTGAAAGTTTACTGGCAGACTGAGGGACGGACTTGAACAACATGTACACAATGTATCTGTATACTTTGATCGTAGATCACAATTGAAAGCCTCGTGTTCCTGTCGGTGTAAGTAAATATTGTATTGTCTCCTTCCATAAAAATGAATAATCACAAATGTCATCTGTGCACTATTTTAGCTCAGCTAGTATATATATATCAGTATTAGTGCTCGTTGGGATACTGAGGGTAGAACCGTATCTTACACTCTATAGTGACTGAAAATGGGGTATTGACACGAAAACCGGTCTCTAATAAACAATTTAAAACAGGAAAGACTTCCTATATACCATCCCTAAGATGATCAATATTCCTGTTGTCTATAGAAAAAACAGAAATGTATATATATATAGAGGGGGTCTTTAGAAAAAATTCCTAAGCCAAATATTTGTATTATAATATCTTTGATATTAAACATAATTAATACTATTGATATTATAAAATTCTCACTTGAAGAAAATGTGACATTGATCGAAACAAGTAGTAATTGATGGTAAGGCAGGAGTTCGTAACCACGAAGACCTTTGAACATTTCTTCCGCACGACGGGAAGTGTGATGACGAGTACTTCCTTGTTGGAATTACGAAAATTTCTTAGGAAACACAGATCTGTTTTTTCTTTGAAACAAATAACTAATTTGGAGCTTTTTTTTTGTGAGAAGTCGAATAGTATTTAACAATTTAACAAGCCTAAAGCATTGGTAAGTATTAAATAGGATTAAAACATTTACAGTTCCTTGAAATTATTAAATTGTTTATTTTTTTATAGACCCCCTTATTATCAATCTTTTTAAGTATTTGTGTACTAATCCTAAAATTTAATATGAATTACTATTTCCTGTATTTACCCAATGGCCCTGTCTTAAATTTAAAAATAAATACAGTTTATTTTCTTAATAAAGAATGTATTATTGCAATTTACTTGAAAAATCTAAATCATACTTAAACATCCTCAAAATTAGATATTTTACATTTGAAAATATAACCCCCCCCCCCTAAAAAAAATGGCCTCCTTGTACGAACGCTGTATGCCAGACAAATTTTTCAGTGACGATATGTGTCTGATTTCTCATGATAAATTCTAATGGGACTAAATTAAAGTTTGAATGTTACAAATGGCAATAACAATGAGCGCGAAATTTTTATTTTTCTTAGCTTTCTGCCTACCTCTAATGAATTTCCGGTAAAGATATGTTTTTTTTTTGTTTTTTTTAGATCTGCGGAAGACAAAGCAATTGAAAATAGCAAAACCAAATTGATTTTGAAGAAATAAAGTTTGGTTAATTTTATTTATCATAGAAGGGATGCTATTTTTCCTGAATAAAATTGTATTTCTCCTACATCATCATAAAGAAATCCCTTTGTCAATAAGTATAAAAACAATAAATACTTTCATTATAACTTCTTTAATTTTCTTTGAAGAAAATATATTTTTTCTACTTAAATTGTGATTAAACTTTATGAAATTAACGTTTAATCTTGCTAATTAGTTCGATACTTTTTTTTCGACTTGAATCCTTCTTCTTAAAGCTTTGAATTTGTAAAGTTTAAGGAATTTAATAGTTTGAAAAGAAGCGAGTTTCTGCTTTTATTAAAAGGCTTTTTAATACCTTTTCGACTAATGAGTTTTATATAATTTAATTTTTAGGATTCCCCCTATTTATTTCAGTTAAATATTATTTTAATAAGTTATGCATACTTATTTCAATTAAATATTTTTTTTTTTTCATTTCAATTCTCTTGGTTATAAATACATTTTTCTTGTAATAGGCGTTTTTGAATAAGGATGTAATGGAACGTACAAACATTTAACATTATATAAATAATTTTGTAGCTTAAAGAAATAAGAATATTTAAAAGGTTATTTTCACTACAAATGAATATAGAACTAACATACCTTCTATTATCCGTCTTCATTGGTTTCTGCAAACCATCTTCTAATGGCGAGCGCTTTCGGACATTGTCCATCTTCTTGGCCGAATACATGTGTTCACTGTCTGTATTCAACTGAACAGAAGATGGTGTGCAGAAACCAATGAAGACGGATAATAGAAGGTATGATTAAATAAGAATATATTATAATTGTAATTTTACTATGATAATATGATACTTAGACTTTATTAACTTTGATATAAAACAAAACAACAATTTAAAAAAAAACATTAATGTGCTACATATTAATGTGAAAAACATTATAGACTACCTCCTGTTGAAATTTATTAAAATTGTTATACTTTTGGTTAATGGTTATTTTAAAAAAATACTTAATTTAAAATTAATTGCGATAATAATAAAATTTGTATTGTTACTTCATTTTCAACCTTAAAGTTATGGAGAAGGGATTAATTAATACCGCTTCATTGTTAACAACTAAGGGCATACAATATACGTAGAAATTGTCATTGAGCTTCTGCACAAATTCGTATACTTCATTATTGAATCTTATTAATATAAGCGCCTACAAACTGAAGCCGTACACCATAACTTACCGTGACTGATGAGACACCAATTTTGGTAAAAAATTGTACATTTAGTTTGGATAAGAGAAAGGGAAAACAGATTAAAGGGTTAAGTTAAAAGTAAACGAGAGGAGCAGAAAAATATTATAGAAGTGAAAATTACATTTACAACAATTTTGATATTACAGAATGTCGCAGTTAAAGGGGAGTTGGAGAAAAGAGATTTGAAAGATAAATAATCTAAAGGGTTATTATTATTTCTACCACCAATGAATATAGAACTATCATACCTTATATTATCCGTCTTCATTGGTTTCGGCAAACCATCTCCCGTTAGCGAGCGCTTTCGGACATTGTCCATCTTCTGGCCGAATACATACGTTCACTGTCACGGTCCGTATTGACAGTTGAATACAGACAGTGACAGTGAACGTATGTATTCGGCCAGAAGATGGACAATGTCCGAAAGCGCTCGCCAACAGGAGATGGTTTGCAGAAACCAATGAAGACGGAGAATATAAGGTATGAGAGTCCCAGTACTTATTGCTAGATTTCGCTGTGGAACTCCTAAAATAGGTCTTTTATGAATAAGTTTTATTTATGAGTTTAAGTTTTATTACTCTATATTAAACATTACGCTTGCTAGATCGAAAAACATTTTTCACCCCCGCAAGAAATTGCACCTAGCCTCTCTCTTCTATTGGTCGAATTTTGCTCACTATATGAACTTCGCCTTTCGTTTAGTATTGTAAAGCTAGACGCCGAATTTTCATTTTTTTTTTAAATTAAAATCTGTGGCCTGTTGAACTGTGACAGACAAATACACACCCCTTTTTTTTTTTTTAAAA
>KZ807163.1:199129-211727 GCA_000696205.2 Oncopeltus fasciatus
ATGTGTGTGTAGTATAATGTGAAAAAAAGCGAATAAAAAATAAAAATAAAATAAAAATCATATTTTGAATGAGGGAAGCTATATGAAATAGCAATTAATTTTTTTTGTATATTATGAAGATATGTTATCCTGTTTATGTCTAGTCTATTATAATGTAAGTAACATGTAAAAGATACAGTTAAAAAAAACTATTATAATGATTAATTTATAAATTAGTAATGTGAACAGACTGATAGTATATAAGCAATCAAAATTAGAGTATAAATATGTAGCATACGTATTTTACACTACAATTTAGTGTATGTAAGATCCCTTAATAGTTAAGCATAAGCTATGAAATGAGTTATAGAAAATAAGATAAAATTAAATTAAAAATAAATATTAAAAATAAAGATACTAAAACAATCTAGCCGGAACTAAAAAGTGTGGCAACTACAAGTAAAAAGTTCAGTCAGTTATATAACGATTTTTAGAAATAAATAAATATAAATTCAAACCCAATGCTGCAAGAAATAGTTACACTCCATAAATTTGTAGCAACCCTTAAATCAATCATGTAAAAAAAAAAAAAATAAAAGAAAAAAACTATCAAAGGAGCGTAATAACCGCGATGTTTATAGAATTCAATAAATGAGTTCAACAAAACTGTCACTACCAAGGGACATCTCATACCACAAACTAAGTCTTGCACAGAATGACAGTGGTACGATAGCTATTTAAACTCACCAAGGTCTGTAAAATACATTCTTGGGGCATGTCCCATGAAACATTAAATACCAATACTTGATAATTTTGAAGGGGTTAATCAAGGGCAAGCCTGGGCTGGAAAGGAATGAACTAAGGCTAAGTAAGACTGACCTAAACCATGAAAAACCGCCAAAAACAGGAAGGATTTTGCCAGAGTGATATCTAACCAGTATTGATGGATATGACACACCAAGAAAAGCAGTATTATAAATATTGCCCAACTAGAGATAAGCACTTATCACTCTTAATAATCGCAAGGATGTCGCAATTTTTGTATTCCTTAAAATTCCTATTTATATTGGTCAATTTCAGCCATTAACAAACTTATCCGATGGCTTGTGAGAAAAGTGTCAAAATGTTGAACTTATTTTATTTTTAGGGATGCTTGATCAATACATACACACACACACACATACTTCTCCAAGATGTGACCAGGGTTGATGTGATGAAATGGCTTCGTTGTCGCATCGGGCATTGCAAGCCGATTATTTCCTCTAGGAATGTCAGCTAAAAGAGCTAAAATAAGGAAATAAAAGTCAGTCTTTTATCATTACAACTCATTCTTCAAGTGAATTAAAATACGGCAGTTAATGAAGATTTCTCCTTACTTGGTGGAGGGGTAGGGGAGGGGTGAGTAGGAGGGATTGAAGAGCCAAGAGGTAAGACCTCCAAGGTCGACCCTTGAATTCACAATGACTTAATCTCGGAACCCCGCTGTTGGAGAGGATCAAACCCTTCAGAGAGTGAGAGAGGGAGAGGTCTGCGAGAGAGAGCAACAGAGAGAGAGAGAGAGAGAGAGAGAGAGTGAGGTATTAGCCCCCTCCTTTAAAACCACCGAGCGAAATTCAGTTAAATCGTGCGCCCCTTCTAGCAAAGCCTCCGCCATCCCTCGCCATTCCCTCTCCCCTCCGCTGCTTCTCCAGCAAAAGGCAGGCTATGGGAAGGGGAAGCCAAGGGCAGTAGCCGTTTTAAAAGAGTTAACCTCCAGTAATCCACCAATTAGAAGAGAGATGGTTGGGGAGAGCCCCTCCCCCAGTAGAACAGCCAACGAAATTTAAACCCGGCCTTACTCAGTTCTGAGTACTTGGATCTTGAGGTCGCGACTTATCCAGATAGGCGGTTCTTTACGCCTTGCGTACTAAGTCAGAGGGGCTTCTTCCCTATGAATAACCAACTGACTGTAAAATTAGAAGATTTCTTCTCCTCAAAGAAGCCTTGATATCTTCCTCTGCTCAAAATCAGAAGCACTAAGATAAACAATTTTTCTTTTATAAAAATAACACTTTAAAAGTAATTCAATCTATATTCAAAATGGAAATATGAAGATTTTTAGATACGTTAACTTGTGTAACTTGTTTTTATTTTTGTAGCACTAATTATAATCATATATTGTAGAAACTGGCAGAACGATAGACGCTACGCTCAAGGAACACATTTCCTATGTAAAACATAGACGCACATAAGAGGCGGCATTTCGCAGACACCACCGGCCAGATACACTCAGAGAACGCCACCATCCTAGCTAGGGAGAATAAGTTCTACCGCATCCAAGCCATAGGAATCAGAAAAATTCCAAACAAAGTTAGGATAGGAAAGAAGGATTTATAAGTCAAAATTGGAAACCAGAAAAACCAACACAGCTGTATGTGATAACGGAAGCCAGACAGACTCCTCCGAAAATTAACTGATAAAAACCAAACAATGATTTTGTAGTGGCTGTATATAGTATATATAGTATTTATAGTGTATTGAAAATTTATTTGCGAAATCCAAAAAAAAAAAAGGAATATANGTAGTAGTAGTAGTAGATTGAAGGGCAATCAACTTCTAGGTTATTACGCCCTATAAACACCCCCTAATATGTCCACTATAAATCAGTTAATAAAATACAGGAATCAGGATTATTTCGACCACTATAACAACCTGATTAATTACCCAGTGGTTAAACATTTCTTTTTTGTTGATTTAGATTTTCTTCGTCCACTTTATAGTGCATTTTTGCTGAGTGTTATTTATTAATTAAATAGGCTATCAGTTAGAAGTTAGGTTTATGGCTTTTTAGTCATAGAATATTTTGTTCACGTAGGCTTTACCATTTCATCTTCCGGGTTGGACCGTGTCAAGTTGTTGGTAGTTGCCGAGCTTTCGCACATCATGTGATGGCTTCTTCAGGGCTGAAAAGAGAATGAGAGTTGTAAAAGAGAGATTTTTAGAAATCACATGATGTGCGAAAGCTCGGCAAATAACACCAATTTGACACGGTCCAACCCGGAAGAAGAAACGGTAAATAAATAGAATATTTTGTTTAGCTTGGAAAATCTGAACTATTGATTCGTTCTGGAGCTCTGTCTGATATATGTATATTTGATGTCAGTATTATTCGTATTTTAGTTTGAACTAGTTCGATCAATAGGGCCAGCCGTTTGTAACTTACAGAGTCTCAGTCTCAAATTCACCAAGAAGGGTAATGAAACAAAGGTCTTGAAGATGAGACCAAACTTAAAAGGGAGACTGGCCGAATCTCTTCTTCCCCTCCTCCCTCGGTGATCGTATTTACATTTTATTGGATCCCGAAAGAAAAGGAAGTGGATTCCGGACGGAGGTTGGCTGGGAGGGGAGAGACAGGAGCCATCCCCCGCCGCAGTTCTTGGACATGGACCCCAAGCAGATAAGGAGGAATGGAGTTGAGAGAGAGAGGGTGAGTCTCGATTCAAATGACTTCTCCCGGAGGAGGGGGAACTCGGGAATCTTGGAAGAAGAAGAAGACTTTGATTTAAGAATGGAGTCGGTAGTGGGGAGAATCCATTACTGGAAGACGTTTGGCTTGTAAATGTTTCCAAATCGAGGTGGCCAACCCGTCTCTCAGAAAGCGCAAGTCTTCTTTTTAAGAGGAAATAGAGTGTCTCACTCTTTTCCCGACCTCTCTTTCACTTCTTCTTCCCACTTGGACTTACAAAGTTACTCCTCCATATTTTCCACCGTGAGGTATTCTCTGTCACCATTTATTGCGAAAGTTAAAAAAAAAAAAAAAAAAAATGTTAAATATGTCTTTTGTACTGTGTCCTGTGAAAATAGCTTTTCTAGTTGGACCCTATTCTATGTATAAGAGCTGAAGGATATAAGCCATAACATTAATTGGTTAAACTTTATTTTCTAAGCTTTTGCACTTATGTGGGGTTAGAATACCCCAAGGACGTGGAAAACTAACTACAAAAAAATTGTAATTTGAAACTGAGCAATCCAGCAATCCATGTTGCATCTGAAAATTTCCTAGATGATGATGCTGGAAAGATGTCAACACCCAAAGAGGACGTAGAGGCAGTGTGGAAAAACTTTAAAGAGATGGTACTGAATGCTGTTGAAATGGTTTGTTGATCCTCAAAGCGCAGTGGAAAGAAGAAGTTGATAGTTGGGATACGGAATGCTAATACGATGGAGAGGATATGGAATCAAGGAAGAGGTCAGAAAAAAAAAGCTGGAAAAAGTATCCCAAGATTCGAGACAAGACTGTTCTGGCTGAATGTAAAGAGCATGTGAAGAAGGTAAAGCAGAAACTTAACCAGGAATGTGCTAGGAGGAATTTGGCCATTTTTTTTAGAAATAAAATGCCTTTGCTAATCAGATGCTCTTCCATAGAGTGCTAAAAAAAATTTTTGAAAAGGAATTCGCTCATTTCTCTAAAATCAGAGTAACCTACTATGACATACAACCCTAGACTGGCGATGAAGACAAGATTGAAAAGGAAGACGAACCTAGCTTGGGCCGAAGCTGTCATAGCTAGCCTGAAGAAACAAAGCCACAGTTTGGAGCGCCTGGAGGAAGATCTGCACAAATCTCATCACAGGACTAGAAAGGAGGAGGAACTAGGAAAGAAATGTCCTTCCTCAAACATTTTCAGCTCGAATGAGCCATCTTCAGGTAGTTTGAGTAGTAGAAGAGAAAGTAATTTCACTTTGAAGAGCTCCTGAAGATGGCTCTTACTAGCGTGGAAAGTTAAAAGGTTTTACACCTATTATGTTTTATAATTTTTTACCACATAACTATTAAAAACATTAGAAAAGAAACCCAAATCTAGCTAAATCGATATGTATAAATTTGATTCTTTAACATTTATCCTTTTATTACAAAGTTTTAGAGAGAGATGCATATAGAAGAAGATATTTAAGTATGTACCAAGGAATGTTAAGAGATTCATCCACTTTTTCCACCGAGGCACACTAGAGCTAGTGTTAGCGACTTTACCTATTATTCTCATTGTCATCTGCAACTTTTGAAATCAAACTAATCAATTTACTCAAATATCTTTTATATAAGATGTAGAATCTAATCGTTGCTGCTCCTGTAAAACGGACTGTTTTTAATGAAAGATTTTTATTTAGCTCATCAACATCTTCTATCTATATTGTATAGCTCTAGTCAACTTGAGTCTGATTTACTGTAAGGCATTTCCTTTAAAAAAATAAAATGGGGATTTATATCTATTTTTATTCTAGAGAAAAGTCAATTACAGGATTGAAGGGGCAATAAGCAAATATTAGTGGAAGGGGGCTACTCTTACCCTCCGACCACAGAGGGTTGAAGCGACGTCAGTCAATACTTGTCCGCTAATAAAGTAATTTAGTCACGGTGCCAGGGGGATGAGAAACAATTGTAACTCCGCGGACTGAATCCAAAAGCAGCCCTTCAGAAGCCGCGTCTCTTTCAGCCCTGAACGCCCCTTACACAGAGACCTCTGCCCATTCAGCGCTAAGTTATTGTATCCCCTCTCCTTTCAGACTGCATAACTCATTTATCTCGAGCCATGAATAACTTCCCTCATTAAGTAGTGCTCAATAATTCCGAAGAAATTCTGAAGTTCAATCTATACACATAGGTAGTCTATTCTTCATATCAACCTCCTCAAATATATCTGTTTTAGATGAACAGTTGTATCGTTTCTTTTGACAGTACAATACAAAAGTGACCTATGTAACTATTGTATTGTAATAAGAGACGTTTATCGTCGAACCTAACCAATATTACCTACAATTATTACTCATTCCCCTCTTCTTAACTGTCATTAAACTGTATTTAATAGAAAAGAACCGCACTTATTTCTCTAATTTATTATAACAAATAATTCAACATACTAATTACAATTAACCTTAGAACCTACTGCCCTTACTTACTAATACATAAATAAATAGAAAATTACTTATTAATAAAGTACTTATCATATAAAAAATAAATTAAATATGCTTATACAAATTTTCTTATTTACTAAGAGGCCTCAAGCTTACTTGATAAACACTTATCACTGTTACCGCGACGAGGAACACGCGATCTACCACGAGAACTGCTACAGACGGGAACTAACTTATCACTGTCTAGGGGGGCCGCTGGCGAGCTGATTTTTATAGCTTCGTGGAAGTTTCCAGAAGGTTCGACAAGGGGCTGGAACATTCTCATCTGTAATTCCCAGTAAGCCGACTCCCTTTCCAATGAGACTAGGAAGCAGCTGATATTCTTTCATTTGGGACAATTAACCTTTCAATTGTTAGACCTTCCCGCACAGGTCTGGTAGAAACTTCACCTACTTCCCTAGTCTTTAACAATATAATTAGCTAGTTCTAGATAAACATGTTATACAGAAAGCGTTGTAGTATGATTCCTTCAGCATTAATTTAAGAATTAAATCATATTTCCAATAAGTGATTTTGTTGACAACGATATCTCTGTTCAATATTTTTAACATATTGAAAGTTAAATTATACATATACTGGTTTTTGGGAATGTAAGGAAATTAACGACCGGGCCTTGTTCACGCAGGCTTCCATGTTCTGCAAAAGTATCTATAGACTCTTCCAGGCCAGTCGAAATAGCAAATTTTATTTTTGCCGAGATTTCGCACATCCTAGCGCGAACATGAGGACCTCATTTTCAATCTCCATTCGGATCTGAAGAAGCCCTCGGAATATAATAATCCTTGTTTTATGACTTCACAAGCATAATGATAAACTCCGTAAGGGAGAGTGAAGTTAAAATGTCCATATGAGGGCTGTGGGGTTGGTAAAAAACAAGTTCGAGTTGAATGTAAAGTGGGTTAAGAAAGATTGGTGTCTTGAACTGAATTTTCCATAATATTTAATTGGCATATAAAGCTTGGTTAGTAGCAAATTATAGTTGACTTATATGTTTTAGTGAGGCGGATGAATTAAATTGTGTATTAAATATTTTCTAATAATAGAACACTAATCTTCTTCAATTTTTTTTTTTACAGCTGATCGCTTTCAAAGTGGAAGATTTTATCATCAGAGCTCAGAAATCATCCTCCAGTGTGGGTATTAGAGTGCAACTTCAGAATTCTTCTATCAAGTCACAAATTTCAATTTTAGTTAATTTAATTGACTCTATTTCGTCAAACATTTGCCTGGTGAACTTAAATTTTTTGTGGACCTCAGTAATGTGCTTTTGGTCTTTTGCTTAATGGCGTGTCAACCTTTGGTCATTAGCGCCAGAGAGATGTGTTTTTTGGGTTTACTAGAATAATAAATTCTGAAACATACGTTTGAATTCTATATCTTTGCAATAAAAAAATGCACATAATATTTAAATCCAAAATTGTTTGAAATAGCTAAAATGGTGCACAGCCAACAGCATCAGGTAATACTCTGATACCGCAATGTAGTCCTCTAAAAATAAATTATATTTTTTTAAAAATGAGTAGATATCTTGCAAAATTAGAATAATGAGAATAGTATTATTATACCAAATCATATATTTCAATAAAAATAACATAGGAACTTATTTTTTATATAAACCGGAGAAATTTTATCATGTACCTTCGAAGAAAAATAATTAATACCAATAAAATAATACCAAAAATAATAATAGCAAGGATAAAAAATTAACATTTGTTACTGTGTTAGTTTTAACTAATACTAAAATTGCAACTATTAAATAAATGCTTCCGAGAAATTCAATTAGTAAAGCAGACTTGTGGCTTATTTGTACAAAAAAAAAGTTGTACAATTATCGAAGCGTGAATTGGTTTAAAGCCATGTTTGTAGCGATTTGTGGGAATCCAACAAGTGCGGAGATAGTCAAAACGCGGAAACGGGAACTACATGGAGATGCTGTAAAGATTCGCAAGAGGAGAATAAGAAGATCACCCCATTACCATAAATGCCAGCTCCACACTCGTCTAAAACTTCAGAAATGCCAAGGACAATGGGGGATGAGGGTGTATCTACCCCCAGTCAACTTGGAATGCATTACCAAATTAAAGAGAGCTTCGCTTTCCAAAATCAACTCACACACACTTCAAAACGCCCAAACAATTTTTATTCTCTTTAACAATAAGTACTTATGTACATAATTCATAATTATATAATCAAGTATTTATAGCGCGCATTTGTAAATGGATTACACTAAGCAGAACATTTTTTGAAGATGAGTATTATTAAGAAATAAAAATTTGTAACAAGTCACATTTACCTCTTTACTTATATATATANTGTCAGACTTCAACTTTTACAAACCTCTCTGACAACTAAAGTAGTCTTACAACCTCCATGGTCTCAAGGCCTAAATTTACCGGGAGTGGGGTCTTTGGATCCTTTCTCTAAGCTGCTTATATATATTTTTAGTTATGTTTTTCTAAACATTCATTTTATTTATCATAAAATCTAATTTTCAATATAAATTGCGCGTGAGCCAAAACTCAAACAATTTAGACTTTCCGCAGCGAAACTATTTGTTGAAATTTACTGGTGATCGAAGTCATTACTTCCACTGGATAATAAGCCAGATATTCACTCAATCAAATTCGATACTAAAGTTATATAACGCTAACAGTACATATTGGATTAGTAATATCAATATAATCCTTGTATTATGACGGGGAATTGAAAAACGAAACTGATTAGTAAAAAAAAAATTTTAACATAAATTTTCACAAACTTTTCCCTTATTTATTCTTTGTCAGATTGGCTATATATATATATATATATGTTTCTATTGTCAGTTAAATTATGATTTGATGGTGTATGAAGTCATTTTTTACTTTTTTCTTTGAGCTTACTAAATAAATAAAGTTATTACAGGTTAAAAATAAGTCTTTCTAGTATTTTCTGAGGTAATTTAATTTATTTTTCATTTACATGTCTTATATTTTGACCCTTTTTAAAAATATATCCTTCCGTTTTGCGCGTACATATATTTGTATGTGGGTTTCAAATTACTACTGGTACTTCAAATTGAGGACTCTTTAGTAAGAAAGTCGGACAGATAAGGGTTATGCATACCTGAAAATTCATATTTCATTAAAATCATATTCAGTTTAATGTAACCAAACTGCAAACAACAAAAATGAATTCTTACATTTTTAAGATACCTTTACAATACATTTTTTTTCTGTAGCTTCCGGCAAAAATAAAAAGTTTTACCTGTGGGCGGGGGGAAGATTTTTTAGACTTGATAAATTTTAATGTAAAAAACTTTGGAAGTTTTGGAGCGGAATTGAACAATGAAGAATTAAATTACTTTCTTCAGATACCATCTTAATTTTACCTAAAATTACAATTTTTAGTGAGATAAATTTTTTTAAAGTATTGGAGTTTTTGATTTTCCTCTCTTAAAAAAAATAAATAAAAAATACTTTAAAAAAAAATAAATTTTGAATAGTTTAAAATGGCTTCAAAAATAGTTTAAAGTATCACACACAAATTTCGAATTTTTTCCCTTTTTAAAACTTCTCTGACAACAAATAACCAATTATTGTAATGACAATGGCTACAGTTAAATGTTAATTCATAAATTTGATTGAGCTAGAGCAAATTAAACATGCCACATGCAATAAACTTTCTATTCATCAATAGAGAAAAGCCTAAATTCAAGTTTAGATGTGAAAATTTCAAATTATAATTATCGCTTCGAACATCTTAAGAGTAATTCATTACATGAATTAATTGGAATAAAGCTTGTCTCACTGATTAAAAATTGAATACTCTAAAATTGCGACCCTATTCATTATTGTCTTGTTTAAATTGTTTCTACAGTAATAAGGGCATGGAGATACATTTTAATTTTTAATAAGACCTTGAAGTATGAATAGTCTTCTGAGAAACTTTTCTGTAACCTAGAAAATCCAAAATATTTTCATATATAAATTATCAAGTCCACTAGTTTTCCACAATACATAATATTTCAACCTAAAAGTAGTGATGTGAATACGCTATTTAACACGAAAAATATTATCCAAATAAAAGTGAAAAAATATTTCTTCTCAAGAAATTGAAAATCAATGGCTGATTTATAAGGGATGAAGATAGAGAAATAAGTCCGTCACACAGGGGCTGCTTTTCTCAAAGATTTCTCACATCTTTTCCCACAATAGATTTCTTATGTTTCGTTAATGATGGATATAAATAAGGGTAAATGGGGAAATTAAGTATGCAAGCCGGAGGGAACAATGAGCTTATAAGATACAAACTCAAAAGATTGCTCAAGACTGACCGGCAATGTAGAATGAAAAAAAATCACATATTTTAAATAAATGAAATGTAATAAGGTTCTGGTCAATCTTGAAAATTCTGGGGCAGAAACCCCCCCGCCCCCCCCACCCATTACAGGGAAAACCA
Organism: Oncopeltus fasciatus; assembly: GCA_000696205.2. NCBI lineage: Eukaryota > Metazoa > Arthropoda > Insecta > Hemiptera > Lygaeidae > Oncopeltus > Oncopeltus fasciatus. The sequence continues at coordinate 209,497 of KZ807163.1, forward strand.
CAGTTTCTTTATTTATTTTAAAATATTCAGGGTCTTCCACTTAGTAACACAGCCCGTGGCATATATACTTGCAATTATATCAGGACAGTGTTATATTGTATTCGCGTCAAGTGATATTGTTACACACGGGACACTAGGCCATGATAACATATGTAAATAAAACTCGGCCGACTAACCTTATCAGAAGCTCGGTGCAGAGAGATATTCTACTATCTACTTAAGTAGATAGAAGTAATAATCTCGCAGATAACTTATACCTACGAGATGAGAAGTCGTAATAAGCGCTGAATCTCTTCTGAATGATCCCACTCTACGGAGCTGAGATTACACGTTATACAAAAAACCTATCTAAAAAAGATTAAATGAACTTGTCTCATTTGAGCTAATTAATTTGCAGGAAATAAAAAATTAAAAAAGATTACCAATTTATAGTGCAAGGGAACAGAATAAAAAATCTAACTGTCCCAGCCAGGACTAGAACCTGGATCTCCTGCTATCCGGGCCATCCGGGCTATCCGGTGCTTTTTCCATTTATGCTACGAAAATGCACCGGCCCGGAAAGCAGAAGATCCAGGTTCGAGTCCTGGCTGGGACAGTTAGATTTTTTATTCTGTTCCTTTGCACTAAAAATTGTTAAAATTTACGTGGGATTAAATACCACGGAGCCGATGTCCACTCACTGCCGTTTCAGGCCAATAAATAAATAAATAAATAANGATATCAGAGCGGACCCATGTTCAACTGTAACATCTTTGATTCATCAGAAGAAAAAAAAAAGATTTCTTATTTCCACACTATTTATTTATGTATATATATAGCTAGTCTCTCTTCACTCCTTACCAACGAAGGGCGAGAGATCCCCAAAAATTTTACTCCTAGTGATTTTTTATTTGTGTGTGTTCACTGCTCTCTCTAACCAACTTGTTCTTGATTACTATATATCGCAGCCGCGAGTGAATTTCGTTCAATATATTTCAGCAGATATCACATAGGGAAATGAAGTTATTCACAACTGTGCAGACAAATATGCAAATAAACATATAGATATGTATATATTTATATATCAGCGAATTTCGATGGTATGTTGGTATGAGATAGCTCAGAGTTTGAAAACTTTTTATGTTTCTCCGATCCTAACATAGGAGTAAAAAATGTATTTCTTGAAAATAATAATAAAATATTTCAAAAATACCATTATAATATGTGATAAATGTAACGTAGTTATTATTTAATAAATATGGTAACAGGTGAGGTAATAACGGAATCAGTCGTTGCAGTAATACAGAGTCCATCACTGCATTTTGCTATGACAGAACAACGTCTAAATCTGACTAGAATTCATGAAGAAAATTCAATTAAATTATTATTTAATTATGATTTTTTAACATATCAGCCAATAAACGATTCATCGATTATTGACTGATATGATACAACCAGCCCATATACTTAAAAATGAGGTACCAAATATTTAAAGAACTTATGATTCTGTAGGACTTTTTAACGGGCGAATTATCTAACTAAAAATAATTCTATTCTATCTTATGAAAAACAATTTCTCTCAAGAGAATCTAATGGATCTTTTCAAGATAAAACCATTATAATTGCATATTTCAACGGAGAACGAGTATTTGTTTATAAGTATATTTCTTTGCTTTGGCCAATAAATCAGAATGAATAGATAATAGCTCATTTTTAATATACAACTCATCACTGGAATAATGTTGATCGCGAAATAGAGTGTCGTCCTCCAGGCAGTGGCTTGTAGATGCCCCTAAAGGGTGAAATATTGGAAGCAATATCTGGGAATTCAATTTGAAGTTTGAGAACAAGTTAAAGTAATAAAAAAAGTTAGTTCAGTAGCCCCACAAACTCTTTCTGGATACAGTGTGGCTTAATTTACATATTTGCAGAAACCACAATGACTGCTCATAAGCCAACAAAATTGATGGTTATGTGAAAAGAATATCTTAGGGGACTTGAAGCTTAGAGTAAAGAAGTTAAAGGATTTCCTTTTAAAATATAATGCATATTATTTTTATGAAATAAAATCGAAGTAACAATGAAAAGCATATTTTCTTAAAAAATAAATAGATTTTTACTCTTATTTATGTCCATTAATAATGAAACGTGGGAAATATTTTATGTTTAAGCTGTTCCGTCAGTGCTTAGTGCGCTAAGAAAAAATTGTATTCTAAAGAAGATAATATTTCTTGCCAGGTCAAATACATATA
>KZ807163.1:235980-246458 GCA_000696205.2 Oncopeltus fasciatus
TATATATAGAATAGAAAACATTTTTAAATTATCCTGAGTTTGATGAAAAATAAGGCTTAAATGTCAAATTTGGTTTCTTTATTTTAAAAAATACGGATACAAGAGCTTTTGAAGGCATACACACACACTTACACACAGATATATATTCTTATGTTCATACATTCATTAATAACTGTAATTAATTTTTTATAGATTGTATTTTAGCTGAGAGAATTATTGTATCACGATACAATAGTGAATAACTTCTACAAAAAATCGAATAAACCTATATTTTTTTTTCAGTGCAAAAATTAATCAGAGCAAAATATTCCATTAGTTATTTTACGTTATAACAGAAACAACATAACAAATCGCCAACGAAGACAAAAGTTAGTGAGGCAAGAGAGCTCTCCTGTAATACGGTAGTGACGTCAGCTTAGTGGACAGCTGGACAATGGGGTGCGGGACACATACACACACACATATGTGGCCGCAAGGTAAATAGAAAATAATTACTAATCTCCACCCCTACAGCTGTATAATTACCCCCAGGCAATCACGACCTGTCACAGCCACTCCCCCCCTTTTTCAATATAATGGGAGTATTTTATATAGAACACCATGTCTGCTGGTCTTAATAACTATTTCCAGAGATTTCAACTTAACGAGTGTTAACTAATCCGACCTGGAGGACGACCATTTTCACCTGGAAACAGCTCATTCCTAATCAACTTCTACTCCGAGGGTATGGTCCATGTCAACTGACCGTAAGAGAGAAGTGGTATTAGCCAGACTAAGAATAGGACTCACAAGACTTACTGATGGCTATATAATGGCAAAGGATAACCCACCCATGAGTTAGGTCTGTGGACAACTTCTTACCATTAAATATATATTTACAGAGAGCCTAAAATATAAAAAAACAAGGAGAAAATATAACTATCATACCTTCTATTATCCGTCTTCATTGGTTTCTGCAAAACATCTTCTGTTGGCGAGCGCTTTCGGACATTGTCCATCTTCTTGGCCGAATACATCTGTTCACTGTCACTGTCTGTATTCAACTCGTTCGGTTGAATACATACAGAAGATGGTTTGCAGAAACCAATGAAGACGGATAGGTATGCTAGTTCTATATTCACTGGTAGTGAAAATAACCTTTTAAAAAATATAACTTAAATGGGACTCTAGACGAAATTTAATTGGATGACAATAAAGTCATCGACTATGTAATAAACTTTCTGAAAGAGGGCAGGCTATTAAATCTTATGTACATTTTCAGTATGCGTTCCTTTTCCATTTTATCTCGATTTTTTTTCTTATAAATTTCATAGTTTCCAAGCACAAAGAAATTACTATGTACATCCACATAATAACTATTCGCATTAACAATACATTACACCTCGCCATGACCTATTGCTAAGAAAGTCTTTTTCTTGAAATTAACTTCCCGCTTCTATCACATATATCTCCCTGGCGTTAATGACCAAAGGTTGACGCACCAATTAAAAACAAACCTTTTTCAGATTTCGTTTTTTTGGCCATCTATTAAATTTATTATTTATGGAAAGATAATACTAAAATATTGTACTTAATACAGTATGAACTTACACTACATTCTATAGTTATAGAAGCCAAGTAAAGTAAACTCACAAAAAGTAAACAGGAATGGCTCTAATGCAAACCATCTACTAATTATATAAGAAGTTAACTCTTTCTATTAATATATAGAATTATATTATATGGGGCTCTTCAGTTCCCCATGTTGTCAGAGTTTTTGAAAACTTTCCTTTTTTCTCCGATTATCCGATATATATATNTCATTTTCGAATATAAAATAAAGTATTTCAATATTTTACTTATACAGGTAGCTTTTCATTAAAAAATCATATGTGGAATTAGAATTTTGAATCTATTTTCTTTTACATTTTGCGCAAAAGTAATTGAATTATTAAAATAATCGTATTTTGATGTGATTTCATTTACTTTTACAGATTTAAATATATATTACTTTTATATACAGATTTTTTATATATTTGTGTGTGTGTGTGTGTGTGTGTGTGTGTTTGCGTTTGTGTCGAAGATCAATAGGCCACAGTCTATCGTTTTATAATTTGGAATGATTCTTTTAAATGCAAAATGTTTTTTTTTTTGAGGGGGTAATGTAATCAGCTATATTTCCCAGTTTCACATTAAAAATTTTAAATAATGATCTTAACAAACATTGCAAGAAGAATCTTTGAGACTAAATGGAAAGATGTAATTTATAACACGTTTTACTCTTGATCTAAGAGATTTATTTATTGAAAAAAAAAAAAAAAAAAAAAAAAAAAAAGTCACAGCTCATTGGTTTTTTATCAGCTGACGTTATACCGCTAGTGATGTGATGCACTATGTTTTGTAACTGTTGATTATTTTTATCATTTATTGCAGTAAACCATGAAAATTAACGTTATGCGCGACAATTTAATGGGCAGCCAGTAAACGTTATCGTTCCGTTATTTCACTGGTTTAAAATCTTCATCAAGCCAGGTCCATTTAGAAATTATATTACATATATAATGTACAAATGTCTTTATATTAATTACATTCCGATGATATTTGACGCAATAATACAATACTGTAACAAGATATAATATGAAAGTGTAGGCAAGATTGATACAATATTGTGTATGAGATTATTTTAAGAACATAACTTAAGAAAGGAAGGAAGAGGATAATATTTTTTATAAATTATTCACTTCGGTTTATAACTTTTTTTTTTGAATAAAATAATTATTTTCTTTTAATTAATCTTCTTATTGTTTGGTTCCAAGTTTTTTGATTATAATAATACAATAGGTAAAAATTCTGTTGGGTAAATATTTGTCAGATTAATATTTACTGTTTCACATCAAATAATAATCAAGATTTGCTTTATGTCAAAAATGACCTCAAGCGAGATAAACTGTCAATAGCAACAGGATGTCAAAGATACATGTATGTGTAAACAACATTAAGGCCAGAGAATGAAATATCGGCCGTTTTGAAACCATCCAACCTCTATCTATAGATCAACTCTTATTCAGAAGTCAAAAAGTCAAAAGTAAAAGCTTCACGCCATACAGTCCTCGCTAGACCACCTAGCCCACTGCATTGCGCTGGCAGCCTTCACCTTTTGGGACACTCCAAGTAGCTTCCAGGAAAGCCTGAGATGCCCACAGATTTCATAGGACTGCCGCAGTGTGAGGAGGATCTCCCAGCACCCATCTTCATTTTGGGACTCGTAGCCGCCCTCTTCAGACCGATAAGTACCCTTGGTGCACATTATTTGAGAGAGGGGCAATTTTCTGGAGACTTTATTAAGTCCCAGATTGATTATTATGCTGCATAATTTTGTATTATACTTAAATCTTTAACTTTCATATTCCTTATTTTTATAATTCCTTTCAAGGCCTTTAAAACATTATTTTTTATTTATTAATAATTGGGAAGAAATTATTCAGACCAATTTTCTTGTATTACCAAAAAGGTAATACTTATATTAGTAATATAGCAGTAGGATAATATAACTAATTGTATTATTAATTGGAAAACATTTCTTTTTTTTTACTATTGTCATTATACTGTGTTAGAAATTAATATTATTCATTATCATTATTATTCAATATTATTCATTATTATTCAGATTAAATATTATTTTATTATTTGTTTGTTGGTATTCAAAGGAACTACTTAAGGAGATCATTTTTTCTCTTATGTTTATATTAATAAATTTATTGTATTTATCGCTCTAATAATGCTGGCTGATATTTCCCACTTCTCCTATGGTATACAGTCCCCATATTACTAACATAATTACATATTATAATTTTTTTTTTATACCGGAGATATTTATGCCTTTTCCCTATCACATTTATCATGGATTTAAGCCATTAACGAACTTATTCAACGGTTAGGGAAAATAGTTAATATATAGAGTTTTGTTTCTATATTTTTAATATTGCGAACGCTGGAGAACACACATGCACATATCTAATTTTAGACGGGTCATTATTTTAATTGAAATTTTCGTAGAAAGTAACATGATGATTAGCTTGTTTTTCTTACAGAAAACACGATTAACTCGATTTTATAGAGAATGTGATGTGAGTCATTCCTTCATTTTTAGAAAAAAAAAATGAATGCCCCCAGTATTAAACTCTGAGGGTGGTGGGAGGAGAGAGAGAGAGAGAGAGAGAGAGGTGATGCACTATGTTTTGTAACTGTTGATTATTTTTATCATTTATTGCAGTAAACCATGAAAATTAACGTTATGCGCGACAATTTAATGGGCAGCCAGTAAACGTTATCGTTCCGTTATTTCACTGGTTTAAAATCTTCATCAAGCCAGGTCCATTTAGAAATTATATTACATATATAATGTACAAATGTCTTTATATTAATTACNTATATAGAGAGAGAGAATTTCCTTAACTAGTCTTTCTTTTATCAATTACAGCTTTAAATTGTAATTAATTTTTTGTGAATTCATATAAATACTAATGATAATAAATGCATTTTGTCGATAATTTATACATATTTTGCTTCATAACGCTTTTCCTTAACTATTTCTGCTTCAATGGTAAGTAAGTAGTATCAAATGGCATTGAATAAAAACTTATATTTAACAAATTTGATTTATAATTTCAACAATGCGAGTTTAACTGGATGGATACACGTTAAAACTTGTTATATTGAGCTAACTTTGTTGATTATTTCTATATCTTGTGCTTAATTGCCACGTTACTTTGATTAGGGAGGGAGAGATTGAAAGGGGAATGAAGGAGGATGGAAAGGAAGCGAATGAGATAGAAGGTAGAAAGAAATTCTATAATTCTACACCTTTATACTCAAATAGTGTATTTAAACAATGGAATTTAGAATTTTCACTCTTTCAAAGGTTTTAGTGTATTTTACTATGTTATGCTTCCAAACTCAGCCACTAATAGAGAGCCATAGAAGTACATGATACAAAACAATCAAAACACTTTTATTTGAAAATTAAAAATGTCAATCTTACGTTTGGTTGAAAAATAGTATCAATGTAGAGATAAATACTAATGAAGGAGTAGTTGAGAATAATTTTATACTGGACCAAGTAAAATGGATTTATCCCCTCCCTTCTATCACTCTCTCTCACTCTCTTCTGGACTCTTTGTTTGGTCTGTGTAAAGTTTCACAATACTTATAATTAACGAAATCACTCAATGAATCTTTGATTTCAGGTTTTGCGAAACGTAAAAATGCCTTATGGCTTGTAGTAGTCCCCCAAATCCAAAAAAAAGGCCAAGGCAGAAGGATAAAAAAAAAAAAAAAAAAAGAAAAAAAATTAAAGATAAATTAGAAATTTACAATATAGGGCCCAAGTTCTGCAAGAAGTGTTCCAAGTGCCTCGTCCCAAAAGACTTGTAAGATTTTGTTTAGATGTGCTTTGTTGGATTCTCAGTAACAAACCATTACACCTAGTAGTATAGATGGCGGAAACAAAAATGAGCTCCGTTTATTTTATCAACAACCAATTGTCACATGTTTATGTGAGGTTAGTTGTGACTCCTTGGTAGTTGACATGGCGTTGCAAGACTAGGGGTAAGAACTCTAGTTAGCTGCGTCAAGTAACTCCCTCTGCAAAATAATTAGAGCAATAGAGCTCCCACTAGTGTTTTCCTTATTCAACGTAATACCTCTATTAAATGTATTTCCGCTGTTATAGGGATGTTTGTATGACTGACTAAGGACTTACCTTGAAATACTTCAAGTAGTCATCTGTCGAGGCCGTCTTGGCTTGCTCGAGTGCCGTCATGAGAAGCTGCCTTTCTCGGTAGCTAAGGACGAAGGAGTGCGGGTCGTAGGCTTGGGCGGATTCTGGCCCGTAGCTGAGTCGCTGGTTTGCTCTCCGGCCGTACACGTGCGGCGAGAACACGGGGGAGGGAACGAACGAACCCAGTCCGGATATCACCTTTAGAGTTCCATTCTCGTAGCACACCCTGCCCTTCACTATCACTGTTTCAGGGGCACCGACCACTGTCATACCTTCGAAGATGTTGAAATCGCAAGCGTGGTTGTGCGTGTCGGCTGAAATCGTCCTTGTTCTCTTAGGATTCCACAAAACAATATCCGCATCGGATCCGACCTCTACACACCCTTTTTTAGGATATATGTTGAATATTTTTGCAGCATTTGTACTAGTGATTTCGACAAACCTTTGTGGGTCTATGATCCCTTTGGAGACACTACGATCCCACACGATAGATAACCTATCTTCAAGTCCATTCACACCAATGGGTATTTTAGTAAAGTCATCTTTTCCTATTGCTTTTTGTTCCTTGTTGAAGGTGCAGTTATCAGAAGCAGTGACTTGAAGTGAATTCGTTGCCAATCGCGACATAAGTGCGGCGGGATTTCTAATGTCTCTCCGAATGGGCGGACTCATGACATGGGCTGCTGCTTCGTGGAAGTCGCACGGCATACTTGGGCCTATAGTGCCAAGAGCTGCTGCCAATGTTTCGCCATAGAGATTTTTCTGCCCATTCGCTCTTCTTTCGGCAATCACTTTTGCGGCCGAGTCACTCATCACATGGACAACATAAAGAGGAGCGTCTACTTGACCTGCGATCATAGCAGCTCTGTTTGTAGCTTCGACCTCCAGATCTTCAGGCCTAGACAATTCGTGGCCTTCTGGCCCCGTTATCCCAGAGGCCTTTAATTTGTTAGTAATTTTTTCTATAACATGTCCATTTTCAGCATGGACCATTGCAATCGCACCCAATTCTTTACACCTTGTGAAGGCTTCATACAAATCACTGTCGTTTACCATAAACATATCCTTGTAGGCCATAAATAGCTTGAAAGAGTTAATCCCATGATGAGCACACATCGTCTCCATCTCTTTTGAGACCTTATCTGACCAATATGTTAGTCCTAAGTGAAGGCCATAGTCACAACATACCTTCCCGTCAGCCATTTTACGGTATTTCTGGTAGATTTCGAGAAGAGATTGCCCGGGCTTTGGGATGGCGAAATCAATGATCATAGTCGTCCCTCCGGCGATAGCTGCTCGAGTTCCAATGAAAAAGTCGTCGACAGATTTAGTGCCCATGAACTCAAACTCCAGGTGGGTATGTGGGTCTATTCCTCCGGGTAGCACAAGCAGGCCTTCAGCAGAAATAATCCGGGCCTCGGGTGGCGGCTCCAACTCGTAGCCCATGTCTGTGACGACACCATTCTCAATAAGCACGTCCACATCTTCAGTCCTATCCCAATTCACTACTTGACCTCCTTTTATTAATATAATTTCAGTCTTCTTATTCCCTGAACGAAAAAACATCAACAATTAGAAAAAATATATCGATATAGAATGGTAATTGTAGAAACAATTAAGTAGTACACCTGTAATGTTAAAAATAGAATAATGTATATCAATTTAAAACTATTAAATTGATAACGTTTTATCTCTATTTGGGGGTTAGATTTTTATCTTAAATATATAATAATTAACGTAGTTAACAACTTAAGATGAATAAGATTCGAGGATACCATGTGTCAGTTTATTTTATACCTTAATTATAGACAATACTCTCAGAATATAATTTATGGCATGTAACTTCAAATTAAGACATAGTGGAATATTGATAAGCTGATAATAATAAGCTAGGATATTTGCAGACGGACTTAGAAAAACAATATTCGGTGACTGACCGTTTTTTACTTTATCGAGTTTGGTTAACACCAATTCAGAAAGAAGATGAAGAAATGAAATCCTTTTATCGTGCACCGAAAGGGGGCCGTATTTAATTACGTATTTTAGTAAGTTCTTCTTAATTCATATATACAGAATGTAATGAATAAATGTTTAATGAGAAAGAAATTAAAAAAAAAAAAGATGTTTTCCTGATTGCATAGACATTTATTCTTTTGGATTATTTCAAAAGAAATTTGTTATGTTTCATTAATACAATAAACTTATATAATTAAAGTTGGCCTTACGCCAATTTATCAATATTTTATAAAAATATCTCTTGAAAATCTATAAAATATAGTTTTATATACATATACATTGATTTATATTGGATGAGCCTCTTCAAATTATCTAAATAAAAATTTCTAATTTTTAAATATTTAGAGTGCCAACAGTATTACATTATCTTTTTGAAATAAAATATAATTCCGTAAGGATATTGCGTACAGCATTCCATTATCAGTCTGAAAATAGAAAATTTTCATGTGTTTTAGCTAAGAATGGAATTGAGGAAAAAATTTATTTATGTTTTTTTTTTTGGCATGCCAAGCACTTGGGTCATTAATGCCATTTATGTGGGGTATCGATGAAAAGAGTGCGAAAGAAGAGAGCAAGAAAACAGAAGCAAAAACATGATGGAAGTCGCGTTCCAGAACGCTATTGGGATGCAGCCATGAAGGAGGAGACACAAAGGTAGATGCCCCAGCAGGAGGCAACCAGCGACGCAGAATTGAAAGATGTTCAACACTTAAAATATTGAACAGCTGAAGTACTAGTTTAAATATAATTTTAAGAACAGGGTAGTTAGATTAATCAATATAGAAGCTGATATTTAAGTAATGAATTAATAATTGAGGAGACAATTAATGATTTCTTTCTTTAATTCATAGAATGGTCAAGTGCCCTCTTAGTATTACAAATAAAAATACGTAAGTAACTACATAATATATATCTAATTTTATGGGAACTTTTCAAAGAAGATCCATCGCGCAGAAGCTGCATAAATTAAGTATATTTAATAAATTAAATGAATGTGTTTATTAGAATTTTCATGTCATGTAATCCTTCAAAATTATAGAAAATAATTTTATTAGTAATTATCTGCTGTGAATTTCGTAACTCCCTCTTTACGCTAAAAATATTGAAGAATTTTTTGTACTCCTACTTGAAATTTCAAGTTATTTTCCACTTATATTTTCCCCACTTCGTCTAATAATTAACTCCTATCATTTAACATTGAAAAGGGACTCGCAAAATTTCATTAAGAAAAATAACAAGCAGTAAAATTAAAATATTTGTTACAGATTAACCTCCACTCCTAATTTCTCTGCTTAATGCATAAAATGCTTCTTTTATCAGGAATGTAATTTGTGTTGAGTTGCATTTCTTTCAACCATATATTAGGCTGAGTAAATTGAAGGTACTTTCAGAACTCCCTCTTGGCATTTCAGGTAACCCCCCCCCCCTCTTATTCGTTCCATTTTACTCAGTCTGAAAAGAATTTAATCTTTCAAATTGCTCTTTAAAGCTTTTAGCTCTTCATTTCTCTAAACGAAAAATTACGCCCTCTAGATCGCTGAAATGTATTTAATGCGCACTTGATATTGATGATTATTGTCCTCAACTGTATAAAATTTTGCTCAATAGACTTTGCCTTTCGTTTTGAATTTAACAGCTTTTTATTAAATTATATTAAGAAAAACAGAAAACTGTGCTCGAAAAACGTTGAAACATACACACACACACACACGTACACAAACATATAAAACTGAATAACTATCGTTTACAGTGTCTACTTGGTAGGATCGGTAAAAATATCGAAATATTTTCAAAAAATCTTCAGTCAGGAAGCATGCTTTAATAATTTCATTTCTTGGAAATACGCTATTATGTGCAAGGCACTCTAGGAGCAACCGATTGTGGTACTTCGTACGCTAACATGATAAATACTTTACTTACTATCTATTGCTTTTGGTATTTAAGAATTCTGTATATGTATTAAGAAATTTATAATTAATATTTTTTTAAATACTGATATTTATTGTGGCATTTTATCCCATGTTGATTTTATATAATAAATGCAAGGGAATAGAATAAAAAAATTTACCACCTCAGCCGGGACTCGAACCCGGATTTCCTGCTTTCCGGGCAAGTACGCTGGCCATTACACAACCGATACTAGCTAGATAATTCATTCTATTCCCCACATTAATAGGCCAGCTATGCTTGCCCGGAAAGCAGGAGATCCGGGTTCAAGTCCCGGCTGAGGTGGTAAAATATTTTTAATTTATTACCCTGCATTACTTGTTTATGATTAATCCCTCTGTACCTCAACATTCGCTCATCTCCCCCTTCCATTCTCCCCCCTCCCTTACTCAACCTTTTCATGTTCTCCAACCCGTTACTCGTTCAATTTGTACAAATTTTTAACTTATCTAATGTAGGATCAGATAAAATTCGTTAAAATTTTTCAATAGCCGTATCACAGAATTAACACAAAATGAATAAAAAAAATCCTTAAATTATATATAATTTAATTTAAATAGCTTCATTTACCAATGGGAAATCTGCAAATAATTGTTAAAGAATTTCACAATGTACTTGGATTATTCTACTAAATGTCCTTGCTTGATTACAAATTTATTTATAATGAATGTAGTGTATTTATTATATTTTGCATTATACAATAAAAAAATTAAAAATATTTAAAAATTATGAAAATACATAAATAAATGTATATATA
>KZ807163.1:270862-312679 GCA_000696205.2 Oncopeltus fasciatus
TGGGCCCCTTCTCCCTACACAGTGATGAGCATTTATTTGTTTTAATCTTTATTTTATTATATATTTTTTATATATGTATATTAAAAAAAAATTATTGTACCCTTCATCAAATGTTAAGTAACATATTTAATATATAAAGATTTATTTGAAAACAAAAAGGATGTTACTGTTAGAAAATTAAATTTTACACCTATTATATATACTACGGTATAGTATAGTATCGTATCGTAAGGTATTACGATATTCCTCGTAGGTATGATTTCCTCTCCATGCTCTTCACGTACACATATGGTAAGAGCTAACACAAAGAATAACTATCGAGTAAAGAACTAGAGAGACTTACGCGTCAAGTAGCGTATCCATTTCCTTCTTGGTCAGAGAAACGCCACAGCTGTCAAGTCCCCGAAGGAATTCGTCTCGACTTATGAGTTGCTTGTTGTGCTTGTCAAAAACTTTTAGGAAGTCCATTATCCACACTCTTTTGCAAATAAGCTGGAATTATTTCATACATTCAGTAGACATTTTAAAATTAGGAAAATATTCTGTAAACATTTTAATTATTATTAAACATGTTTTCAAAATATTAAATATGAAGTCTTAAAAAATAATAATATGATCTAAAAGAAAACTGTCTCAGTAAGGGCGATATATATATAATAGAGCTTCTCTTTTTGCTCTAAGTAGAGATAAATTTATTTTATCTTATCTAATCATTAGATAAAATAAGTTTTTGTATTGGGTTTGGCTATGGAATATTAGACATGCCATATAGTCATTTAGACCCCAACTTTAAAATAGTAAACTCTTGACAATTCTGATTGTACCTTAGAATATATTACCTTTAAAATAAGCGGGAATGTTATCGGTGTTATGAATGTGGTGAGGGGGTTGGGGGAGGCTAAGCCTAGGGGATCCAATTGGGTTTCAAATCCTCGTCCTGTGGGATAGAGTTCCACTCAGGACAAGCTTCCATAGAGAAATAAAAGTTTGCCTACGCAATTGGTGTATAGAATAGAGTGGGTACTAATAATACTACCCTAAGTGGGTGGATTATTTAAAAAAAAAAAAAAGAATAAGTGACTAAATAGCAACACCTTCGTTNTATATATATATAAATTAGCTCAGCAACATTTCTTGAATAAAACATCCGTCCGCAGAACTGCGTAAACTAAGCGAATGGTTCAAAATAACTTTCAGGCCATATAAATAAAATTTACGGTAATAGCAAACCTCCACTCTTAAGCACCCAATTTCACTAAGTAACTCCTAGAAATATGTTTTAACGACAAACAAACTTATGTTAAATGCCATTATTCTAAACTAAATATTAATCCTGCTGCAGCTGCAAAAGAAAAAAATACTCTTAGTACTTAACTTGACATTTCATTTAATACCCCACTCCGATTAGTCTGATTTTTTTCAGTAACGAATTGGGTTTATTTTTGAACTTAAATGTAACATACCAAATTTCATAAAAATTTCAATGAACGTAAAGCACCCTCCTGTGAAAGCGGGCGTTCCACAAGGCAGTGTGCTCGGACCCATCCTATTCATCCTGCACACTGTGGACATCCCCACCCATTAGGACATCCTAATAACCTCCTTGTCCTCTCTGCTGAAAACAAACTGATCCTTTCTTTTCATCCTGATTGCAAAACAGCTTCCAGTATCTTACAAAACCATCTTGATAGTATTTAGCAGTGGTGTAGCAAATGGAGAATTAAAATAAACGAGTCAAAATCCGCACAAGTAAATTTTCAGCAGAGAAAAGATTCTCCTAATAATGTCACATATAATAACATCCCTATACTCCTATCTGATTCAACCCGTTACCTTGGATTTTACCTTGACTCTCGACTTAACTGGGACGAACATATTAAATTTGAGTGACAAGAACTCAACAGACGCTAAGGACAGACTTTTAAGGTGGTGTTGACAGCTTAGAATAGAAAACAAACTGACAGTGTACAAGGCACTACAATGACCGATCTTGACATATAGTACAGAACTCTGGGGTGCAGCTATATGAAATAAATCCGATCCAATTGAAACTGATGATCCACGCAATTGAATAGATCCAAATTACTTAACGAAAGAACGTTTTCAAAATTAAATGTAGGGCTAGTACACCAGGGTAGCTCGTGAAATTCGTACGGGTCACGCAATTATGGCGTTGCGGGGACAAATACATTAATTGTCAATAAATAAAAGCTTTTCCTTTGACATGGATGTTTATAATGGGATGACAACCAATAAATATCCCCTCTCTCCATGACCCTGAGTGGTTGAAAGGGTGGCTAACACTTGGAGAAAAAAATTGAGGGCTCTCTCTCTCGGATGTTCTGCACCGTTTCATAGATAACATTTCAGTAAGCAAGAATGCATCTTTTAAAACTGAAAAAATAAATGCCTGATCGTCCACTTACCAGGACCACGTTTTCCTTCATTATAATATTTATAATCTATTTTTGGGTTAAATACTTAATAAACTCAAAATAATAAACTTTTTCAAGTTTTTTTTACTAGTCTAACGTAAAAAACTAACAAGAAAACCAATTTGAACATTAAAATTTAAAATATCTTGCTTACGATCACTTAAGACTTAGCTGTGGTGGCGCAGATCTCTAAGTTTGGCATTAATATTATTTTAATTTTATTAATTCAATTCCTTTTATTTATGTATATATAGGTATTTTTTTTTAATTTTCGTTTATTTAAATTTTTTTTTGCTGATGTTTAAATATATGTAAGTTTTTCTGTTTTAAAAAAAGCTAGTTTATCTAAAGACATAAAAGTGTCAAATATCATAAAATTCGTTGATAGAATATCTTTTGAACTTGTTGTCCTCTTTATAATTGATGTGGGTGCATGATGAGTACAGAAGCACTGAATACAAAAAGAAAATCCTCACCGAAATGGATTCCTCGTGCGCCTGTAGCTCCTGAACGAAATCTCTCCAGGTCACACCACACTCCGTGACGTATCTCTCGTGGAGACGTTCCTTCTCGCTGGGATTCAGGTATATGCCGTTCTCCACAAATGTCCAGTCGAACAGCTTTTCCTCTATGTACCCCGAACCCGTCCTGTACATGAATCCCACTTCAACAATTAGGTTACTTGAAATATCCTGTACATGAATCCCACTTAAGGGGTAACAATTAGGTTACTTTAACTATCCTGTACATGAATCCCACTTCAGTGTTAACTATAAGGTTACTTAATGAACTATGGAAACACGTACAAATTCTTCCTAAAGAAAGCTTTCCCATTGCTTTCATTAATTGAGTAAGGAATTTTCAATAATTGTTTTACAACAGTTCTGTCCGGCTGGATGAGGGTAATGTTTTTGAATAATTATTAGAATCCTCCAAATTTATTGATGCTTAAAAATGCATTTAGGACAATAAATATTTATCATATTGAGCTAACAAGAAGGTTTAACTGCGTATAGTATTTGCAAGTTTAATACATATATCATTAATACAAATCAATACTTTAATAAGTTTAAAATATATACTAAGTACTACCTACATAGTACTTAATACAATCAATATAAACTAATCACTAACACAGAACGTTTATGAAAGTCAGCCATATCATTATATATGTTCTTAAATAACTCTTAATATTATCCTAAATATTTTCCCATACACACACACACACACATTCTATTAATCTCATTAAATGTCCAATCTAAAATGTACATTACGATACACATACATGAATAGACACCCTTCATCATACATCAATATGACAACTACTTACTTAGAACGTATTACCGTCTACTTTTAAGCAGCTGTTTGTTATAAAAAAACAATTTGAATTTAGAATTTATGGAAAAAAAAATTATATACATATATATATATATTGATNTATATATATATATATATATATATATATGTGTGTGTGTGTGTTTTTACTTTTTCAGTAGGCTGACGACTGTGTTATAGAAAGCTGATTGGGTCCTTATAGTTTTTAGTAAAAAAATATAACTGCAACTTCTGGTCTTTGCCATAAACATTTTTTTATCTTTCAGCTTTTCATAAAATCCGCGTTTAATTAAATAAAATATATTTAATATACATTCTGTATAAGAAGCCAGACATTAGAATATAGTGTCAGAGGAGTGGTGGGTGTGGAAGGGTAGACTGAGGAGAGTAACCATTTAACTTTAAAGATAATTATGTATGAAATCTTAAATATTCCAGGAGACTTTTCGAATAGTTTTATATAATTATTATTCCAGTATTAGAAAAAATAATTGTTTCGGAAATCTTTTGGAATCAAAAATGGTAAAGTAAAACGAACATAATGAATACATGTTTTTTAGGTATATAATCCCACGTAAATTTTAATAATTTTTAGTGCAAGGGAACAGAATAAAAAATCTAACTGTCCCAGCCAGGATCTCCTGCTATCCGTGATCTCCTGGGCCGGCATTTACCAATTCTGCTACCGGGACCAGTCTGATAAGGTTAGACTCTCGACACTAGTGCGGAGAATTTAATAACTTATCAGACTGGTCCCGGTAGCATAATTGGTAAATGCACCGGCCCGGATAGCAGGAGATCTAGGTTCGAGTCCTGGTTGGGACAGTTAGATTTTTTATTCTGTTCCCTTGCACTGTCGAACATAATAAAGATGAAACGAAAAATAACAATGACTTTTTACTAAGAGGGATTGTAAACGAAATATTATAAAGCTACCCTAAATCTATATCATCGTTATTTCTGGTCGGGAAAACTGTAGAGTATTGATCATGCTGCAGACTATTGCCTACTTTCCCGACAATAGAGGAATGACTGAAGGTTATCAAATCCATTCCTGACATTGGGTTGCGACAGGAATTGACAGTAAAAACTCTGGGATTTCTCACTTGTCGTGCTGAGCCAAGGCGGACAGCAGCCTGCGTGACTCCGGCCTGGCTTCCATGCTGGCCCTGACGTGCTCCAAGGTCTCCCCGAGGGTCGAGTCCTGGCTGGCGGGCGGGCTTGGGGGCCGGTACAGGGCTATGAAAGGGTTGGCTGGGGTACGGTGCTCTCCTCTCCTCGGCCAAGAGGACAGCTCTTCCTCGCTCAAGTCTGTCGACATGGGAGGAGTCATTCACTGCTTAAGACAGCAATGGTCACGGACTTGTACATGATTGGTTAGTGCTTAGTATTACTACTTGCAAATATCTTCCTATAATAGATTTAGACTTAATAGTTTTCTTAATTTATCAAAGGGTATAAAAAATTACTTGATAATAGAGGCAGTAGCTGCGGTTTGGCCTGAAAGAAGTAAAAAAAAAAAGGATCTTGTACGAAAAAATGAGCTAGAAGAATTTATTTTTGAATGCTAACACTCTGGCTTGCAATGCAAGCCATAATCAGGACTGAAAAAAAAAATGCAGATTCGTGAGCTAATGTTTTGTACAAATTATCTATATATTTATTAATAATGCTAATAGCTAGCAATATCAGGAGCTAGTTTCTTAACTAAGGCAAGTCCCAATATTTTGAGAAAAAACGGGTCTAGAATGTGAAGGTAACTAGAGTTTCAGCGGTGGGAGAGAATGGTATTCAATGGGGGATGAGCTAGATAGGGCTGTGTGGGTTCTAAAATTTTCTGTTTTGATCATCAGTGTGAAGGGTATTTTTAACAGCGACATTTGTAAATAAAGAAACAGCATCCTGACGCCGCGATAATTAAGGAGAATATGAAGACTGTGAAGTAAATAAATTATTTCGAAGAAGGCTTTAGGTCATTAGGATTAAAACGGCTAAGCTGTTGGAGGGTAAGAGAGAAGGAGTTTACTCAAATTCCAAGCAAATGAATTAATTTTGGAAGCTGTAGGACGGAGTGGTTCATTGGTTTTTACGGATTTTATGTAACTTGTAACAGCTCTGGAAGCTCCGAAATTCAATAATAGTAACTTAAGAGTTATTCTGCAATGAGTTTATTGTAATGTAGGGCTTAATAAGGCTGAGAAAACTAGTATTACTAGAATCTTCGTATGATTCACTAAAATCTGTCCGAATTCCTGTCTTTGGAAAGAAGCGATAGAATCAGAAAGTAAAATTTACTTTTTTTTGCACATTATCCGGAGCTATCGATGACAACTGTTTTGTCAAATTTGTCGGAGCAGGTTATGATGACTTGATTAGGGTCATAAGGAAAGAACGGGTGGAGTCCTGGATGAAATTGTGAGATAAGTGGGTTGGTGTGTGGTCGTTACATTGTTGGTATTGGTTGATGGTATGAGGTAGACAGTGGTAGGTAGACTCCGCGTTCATTACTCTGGTATGGTGGGTGTGTTTTCAATATCCACAATGAGTTTAGATAATTCTCTGACTGTATTACGGTTAGGAGTTGATAAATAAGGGTCTAAAGAAAGTATATCTGTGGCATGGTAGTAGTTGAGTTATTGTGCACCTAATCCAGGTTGATGAGAGGGGAAGATATTTTGGGAAAACGGAAGTACCTTAGGAATTTCATTATTTGATGATTAGGTGTTATTAATTAATTAATTTATTGACCTATTTCTATTTTATTAATTTAGTTATTTATATCTATATCGTGATATTAATATAATATATTGACTATCATTTCTGTTATAAATCAAAGCAACGTCAAAATAATGCTATTGAAATCTTCAGCTCTTCAGTAGACCTCACTGCCAGCTTTTGTAACTGTATTTATAAGTATAATATTAATAATTATAGATTCACTGATTTTACAATTAAAAAACATTATTTTGAATGAAACGACGGTGGGAAGGGTGGTATGTGGTTTAATCGAAGGTCAGTAATATACAAAATCACCTTTTTTTTTTAAATATATAAGTAAGACATGTTATAAATACGTTTATATAAATTCTTCAAGTATGATGTTGCGACAGTATGGTTGTAAAACTAGTGCTGTCAGTGAGGATTGTGAGGCTACGTTATTGATAGGCTGAATCTGGCATCCTTTATGAATTCCTTTGAATTGATTTTATTTATAGGCTAAACAAAGAATCGTCTCAATAACAGAGTCAAACAACGCCATTATAACATTGAAAATCTCGATATCAAAGCTTCTGCACTATCCCACAGCGCTATCAGATAAACTGCCGATCCACATTTGTTGGAGTTATTATCCTGGTTTTTAAGCCTTTATCTAACAAAAGGTTGATTTCAGAATGTGTGTGTATTAAATAAAATGCGGTCTCGATGAACAAAATGCAGGAAAAAGCCAATATTTTCTCAGTCCATTCCAATATTTTCCGTTTTTTCAACGGAAATAGTCCCACTAACAACATTCTGTCTTTAATTGTAATCACTTTCATATCTCCTCTTTTGCTATATTTGTTTGTAACCATATTCAATTACAATGTCAACTCCCTCTACTTCGTTGTTTGGTTCTTCCCTAATGACTTCCTCTTGAAAAGTCGATATCTCTGACAATGATTCTTCATTGGCCACATCATGACCACATACAGTTACATATATTTAGTGCTTATTGTTGTAACCAATCCTTACACTTCATTTGAAATCATTCTTGTTCTATTTTTATAATAATACTCTTATTCCCAAATTATATCGCCGAATATATATAGCCTTATAGCCTAAGGACTCAATTTTTTCTCCTTATAGTTATATGATTATAGTTTTATTTTCCTGTTTATAGTATGTTTATAGTTCTATTTCCCTCTTTATATTTAGATTTTGTTTTCCGTCCTGATTTTATTAAAGTGTTTAAATAAAGTGCGTATACTGCTATTTACCTATAACTAATAAATGAAATAGTATCTAATATTTTTTGTCTGTGTACTTATTTTACGAAACCCTTGTCAAAATTGCAATAGTGACTTTTGGTGGGTAAGTAATATAAAAAAAATTGTAAATTGCTTAATTTAACTTAATGTTAGTATATTCTTCTTTAAAAAAATACTTCTTAGTGACAAAAAACAAACTAACTCGACTTCATTGAACGCAAAATTTATTAATTTATACCAAAATTTAGGCTTTCCTATATCAGTAGTTCTCAAAAGATGCATAACTCTATTTTATTTTTAAAATAAATCTTTTAGTAAACCTTTAATCGCCAAAACTATGACGATGATCGAGTGAAATTAATTTAAACAAAATAAATGTAGAAATACTTTTCATTTAGAATCAAGGTCAATATCATAGCTGGTTAAGTGGTTATACATAGCTCAAGAGAGAATGCTATAGGTATGCGTTTACTCACTAAGAAATGTATTATTATTCAATTGAAGGCTTTAGAATTAAAATAATGATAGACATCCACCTTACATAATAATTATAAATTCGATAAAATAAATTTGAATCTTCTAGTTTGGGTTTCACACTGCTGCAAAGTCTTAGTTACAATGCTATCTTTATATTAATATTTATGATTGCACTAAGCTGATGTATTCCTCATACCTCTTTGCACATCATCCATGAAGACCTTCCAGAGTACCTTGTCCTTACAAGAGGTGTCGAGGTAGACGGACACGAGGAGTTCCAGCTCGTGAGGGGACACGTACAGATTGTTGAAGCAAGCCTCACTGACGCATATCCACTCGTAGACACACTTCTCGAAGACGACCCTCGGCACGCGTCCCGAGTCACTCTCGTCGAAGAGCTGGAAGTAGTCCTGTACCAGGAGGCGCTCTCTCCGCACGTGCTCGCGTATCTTGTTGAGCGCTGCTGCAGCCTCCACAGCCAGGGCTGGCCCCAGCCACTCCCGCCCCCAGACCTTCTGGATGCCGTGTTCGGGGCCCCTTGGCGCGAGGGTCAGTTCCGGCCGGGGTAGGGTGCCTACAGTGCCGACTTTCTCTGGTCGAAGTCTCTGCAAGTATTGTGTAATCATAGCAGCTTTAAAAACCTATGTTACCTTCGAACAGGTAACTGAAACATTGTCATAACAATATGAATTAAAATGGACATGAGACCATGGTACTACATATTCTTGGAGTTGTAGTACCTCATCAAATGTATATTGAAATTTGCAAATTCTTGCATACTTCGAATTTAAATACAAAAACCAGTGTGCTGTTGATGATAACATCTTGGCTAAGCCGATCAGGCAAAGAGACATCTATAATTATTAGTCCATTTTGTTCCAGAGACCTTTTATTGCACATAACATTAGAAAACTAGGTTTACAGAGGAATTAGATTGTATCGAATAAAAAAATAAAAAATGCCCATCACTCCTAGATCAAAATTCTACGTTCAACCATACTTTAGCTAATAACCAGCATCTCAATGACTTATTAACTAATATTTCAAGATTTTTTAAAAATAAAATATTGATTGTGTAATTATAGTAGTAAATTGTGATTATTAAATTGATAATATTAATTTAGTCTCGCAAGAGTATTCTAAGCAAAATGCCCATATTTTCTTTAAATGGATGCAAATAGTGTAGATGAACTTAATTTAAAAGCCGTAAAAACCGCTGAACCATAGTATTTATATAAGTAAATTTCCACCTAATAAATGTTTTTGTAAAAATTATATACAATATAAACATTAGAAAAAGACGTATCCATTTGCAAACAATTTATGACTGAAATTATGATGAAGATATTATAATTATAAATTTTAGTCACATTTAAGTCCCTATCATTATTAAAATAATTGCTTTATAATCATTGAAAATATTTATTATGAAATATTGGAAAATAACCAAGACCTACCACTGTTTAGTACTTATGATATTTTTATTAAATACATATCTGATTAATTTAAGTAGATTTTCTAAAATAATATCCACGTATTAACGTACCATATAAAAACATTTGACAATATTTTACAGATTTTCATCGAACATACGGAGTAGCTGGTCCTTAAAAAAAGTATATATATATATATATATATATATAAATGAAAAGGAGGAAGAAAGGCTTATCTGACGAAGGGTGAGGTCCCACAGTAAAATTTACACTCATTGTAATTTTTTTTTGTGTGTTCATTAACTCTTTTTTCCTCCCATTCTTATTTATTATGTTCATCAATAATTAGATAACAATTTTTTTTTTAAATTAGGAAACATTCGTTAACACTATGAGTATAAATTTAAATGAAAGAATGAGTAATGAAAGTAACTAGTTATCTTTTATCAGAGAGAAAGAACAACTTTTTCCCCTGAAAATTCAGCATTTTTTATCTATTCTATACATTTATTTATCCTACTTTTCATATATATATATATATATATATATATATATATATATATATATATATATATATATATATNATTCTTACTCACTTGTCCTGATCTATATATATAATATACATATTTTTCTTCCCTCTCTTCAGTGGTATTAGCGAAGAAACAAACAAACACAGAACGATATTTGTTTGTGATGTAAGTTTTAAATTTATATTTCATGAAAATTGAGGGAGGTATTTAACAAATAGCTATGAACGTTGAGCGCTTCCCCTATTCTAGCCTCTCACAAATTCTAGATTCAGCTTCATTGATCTCACCTTTTGTACTCATTTCTCTCTATTAAGAAAATATTGAAGAATGTAACATCGTGGGTATGGGGAGCCCTCTCATATTTCAGAATATACAAACCAAATTCGACTCCTTTGAAGTTCAATTGCGGGCCGATTGTGTCCTACCTCCTGCCTATTGATTGGTCATCTTCCCAAAGAGGAAAGGATCTGACTCCGACAAACTAGGAACGTTGCTAGCTAGGGGCAGAGGAGAAATAAAAGAATGGCTATGTGCTGCCCCACTCTAAAAAGCACTAAGGGTGATGCGAAAGAAGAAGAAGCCATCTATTCTGAAAAATATCGAAGAATGTAGGTTTGAGCAGGCACCCTTATTTTTAAAGCATAGAAAATAAATCAAGCATTTAGAATATCTATTACAAACCGCTGAATAAATTAATTTTGGCTGAAATTGGATAAGAAGGAGGAAGGTTTAGCGGGAAATAAAAATTTAATATCTTCTTTCTGAGAGTGGTGTCATTGGTCACCTTCTCTCATGTGATTGACATTGAATGTCATTTTTATTATTCACTGTAATCAAATTACGAAATGTTTTTATTTAACAGAATGTAATAAATAAATAAATAAAAGTTTATTAAAAAATACATATATCTTTTTTATTATTAGAGTTACGAATAAAAGTATTGGACTAATTTTTTATGAAAGTAATTTTCTTGCATTTTCATTTTATAAAAGATTTGATAAAATCTTTTATTAGGTTAAATAATGATAAAATTAACTGAGAGGTGAATAATTTTTCCCTTATTCCAAAACATTCCTATTGAATAAACATAATTTATTCATATTTATGCCTAACCTTAATGTATAGTTCGAATAGTTATAGTTAATTTGTTTGCGCATCCACGGGATTTTTATTAATCTTTCAGGAGAAGTATGAGGTATTCATTTATAAATAAATAAATAGTTAAGCTTGAGAAAAAATTTTTGTTTAATATCACTATTAATCTCATTATCATAGGGGAGAATTTTAGCGTCTGTCGAGACGAAATATATTATTATGAAATGAAAAATGGCTTCATTTGTAGAATAAATAAAAATATGAATTAGGAATTGGAATAACTGAATGAAACCACTTTATAGAAAATAATTATTACACTTATTTTAAAGAGATGAGATGTTATTATCTTTACTTATATAAATTTCCACCAACAGACATCTGTTCAATGACAGGGGAAAACAACAAATTACAATTTAATAGAGACCGTTCTTTTGAATTTAATATTAAAACGGCTTTTGTGAGAATTTAATTTCCTTTAATATTGCAGAGGTTCATCACAATGGACATTACAAGAGTATTCTCTACAAGGATTACTTTTATGATTTTCCTTTCCTAACAAATGCATATTTAGAACAGCGCCAATTTATGGAATATTTTTTTAAAGTTAAAAATAAAATAATATATAACAAAACTATAACGTTTATTTAAGGTTTATTTAAAGTGCAAAGGTTTGAGAAATTTACATTTTTGTTATTTTTTAAGTTGCCTTACAATACAAAAGTGTTTTAAAATAGAAATATGTTAATCTAATAATTTTTAAAAATATTTTTATGTATAAATTTTCAAACAGAATTGGATTTTAATTTTTCTTTTAAAATAGACGAAGAGAGCTTTAAAAAAAATTTACCAACCCTACGGAATTAAAAAAAGTTATACATTTCTTAAATAATTAATTTAAGTATAGAATACACCGTCTTACATTGAGTTATAGAAAAATTACCTTTTAAATAATAAATATTACTACGAATTTTAAATAATAAATATCACTATATAAATGCATCTCACTATGAAAAATGATTTTACAAGTAATATGTAATATGATGCTGCTATAACCATATTTGATAGAACAGAGGCGCCATCTATCGGCATACAACCGAACTTCTAGCAAGTCAAGGATCAGGTCGAGTGGACGTTGATGCAGGTTCGCAAGACATACATCTGAGCAGCTGCTCAGTACTTGTTTATAGTTGTTCCCGCTGAGAATTTGTACTAATTAGTATGTCTACAACTATGGAGGAGTAGAACCACAAAGGCCCGCTGGACAAAAATTTAAGAGTTAAGGAAGATGTAACCCCCCCCCCCCCAACCCACACACACAAACAAATTTATAAGCACCGTATGAGCTCTA
The DNA here is from genome assembly GCA_000696205.2 of Oncopeltus fasciatus. Lineage (NCBI taxonomy): Eukaryota > Metazoa > Arthropoda > Insecta > Hemiptera > Lygaeidae > Oncopeltus > Oncopeltus fasciatus. Next base: position 283,484 of record KZ807163.1, read on the forward strand.
CACATAATTGAACCCACTCTGCATTCTAATAAAAATATCATAAGTTAAAATCCAACAACAACTCAAAATTAACTTAACTAAATGGGTATATTCTTATATTAAGAGATATTTGCTTACTTTTCCTTTTACAGTCCCCAGAACCCAAAATATCTTGTTACCCAGTCCACAGAACCAGTCTCCAAATCTCATCAGTCCATATCAATCATCCCTAATCTAGGCTATATCAAATCAAAATTGATGATATTAGGACGAAAACTAACTTTAATAGCTGAAGTTAATAGTTAACTAACTTTAGACAAGTTTATATCTACATTCACTTTTTATTCTAGGGTGAATAATTAATCAATGCTAAAACTTCTCAAAGTAGCACTCCATTTGCTATGATAAATAAAATAATTTTTTATACTTACACCACTGACATCAATGTAATTATGTTTCTTCAGCCACTGTCGGACTTCCTCAAGTTCATTTAGGAATGCGTTGTACTTAATAGTGAAAGCGTCATATCTATATTTGTTAAATAGAAGATTAAACTCATCAGGGTTCAGTTTCAGGCCGAGAAAATTCATTACTCTCGCAAATGTATTCTTACTCACTTGTCCTGATCCTCTTCTGATCTGTAATGCAACACATTAAATTCTACAGAGAATTTAATTAGTAAATGACTAAATTTCTAGTCTCTTGAAAAAAAAGAGTCAAATTCTACTACTGAAATGTGGTGTGATGAACTAACGTTCGTGAAGATTGAACTTTCCTTGAGTAATAAAAATATATCTATAAATTGAAAGAAATGTGGTTATAAATAAAATAAAATGCTTAAACGTGTAATGCAAGTGATATTTTAATTAACTAACCAAATAAATATTAGTATACCGATATTTAACTTAATTATGAAATATAATAATTGATATTTACTATTGTCGTAGAAAAAGTTTTCATCTGCCTCTAAATTAGTTATTATAGTCTCAGGGATTTTGCAATTTCAATTATTTTAAGTAATTTTCTTTAAACATTATTTTACTTTTAGTAATTAAAAATACTGATATTTTTAAAATTACAATAATGAAATAATTACTTGAATTACAATTATATATTTTCCAATGAAGTTTTCAATATACATAAGGCAATCTAATTTGGAGAAACTTTTTTTCTTTTTAAATTTTGTGGATTAAAGTTGATTTCAATAATGAAAATTTAAGTCTATTTTTTGCGATAAATAGTATATTTTTGTAAAAATTTGAATGCTTTTGAGACCAAAGGACCCCAATAATAAGAAAAAATTGCACAGTTATGTTTTATTCATGACCGCACACTGTAAAGTTTGTACATAAATTAATAATTCGTTTTGTTAAAATAATTAGAATTTTTTTTTAATTATTTCAAAGCGACCAGTTTTGAAAAGGGGTGTTTAGTTTTGACATAAAATTGTTATCATAATGTAATAACGTTAATAAAACACACTTTTCATGTGCTGTATGTTGTCATTTTTAAATAAGATTTGTTACGAAGAAAGCAACCTTAAGGAGTATTTTAAGTTTCTTTAATATATTAGAAAACTTAGTAACTTTTTACTTTACTTCATTTATCTGAGGTTTCAAATTTTAATTTTGATCCAAAATTAATTCCATGAATTTAGTATACTTTAATGATAAACCTAAAATGGAGATGGGTTATGAAGGAAATGGTTGCTAGTAGATTATTAATGAAAACTGAGAATTTGGGTAATTTTTGCATTTTATTTTGATGTTAAGAGGAGAAGCAATGGAAGGGATGCTTGCTGATTAACTGAAAGTCTTCATTCTTATGGATATTTAATTCATATTATATGTCAAAGAAAATAGTTCGAATTGAGAGTTCCATGAGAAATCTGGATTAACTTTGCTGGCTTGTCAAATTATTTTAATTATTAGGAGGTGGGGTTCCTAAGAGCTGCTAAGAGCTCTAGTTCTTTGAAGCGTAGAAAAAGTTCTTCTAAAGCCTCGAACAAACTCAGTTGCTCTACTCAGTCGATAGATAGCAGCATAATCTCCGTGCGCGTACCTACTCACTAGATAGCAGCTGTGACAGGAGAACCTTCCAGAAGTTCGCTAGCCGTGAATGTCGTAAGGCATTCATAGCACATTTATAAAAACTTCCATAGTAGGTAGAAAGAAAGGCATATGCTACTGAATCTAATTATGACCGGAGTTGAAAGGATCTGAGCTAATTTTGTAAGTTCACAGAACCGTGTATCTCTATGGAGTTCCTTTTTCTCTATGTAGCCTGAAACAGAACCCTTTATAGGCTTTTCAATGAAGGAAGAACAATTTTGTACCACTATGAACCTATACCATTTTTCCTTTAACCATTAGGCCCTAATTTCATCGCATACACACTCAAAGCAAAGATACACAAACGGAAATCCATTTCTATCCATTTTCCCCTCTTCTATAATTCTCAAACACAATAATTGCAGGGGCGCCAGGCCAGCTCAGGGGATCCGTACGGGTCTCGCAATCCTGACGCCGGTGGTTGAAATCCCGCCCAGGTATAAAGAAATGGAAGCTTGTCCTGAGCCATGTGTGTTTAAAATGGAGTGGCAACCTGCAGATAACCTCTCCCTCCAATGGCCCTAAGTGGTTGCAAGGGAGGCTAACACAGCAAAAAAACAACAACAAAAAAAACAAGAAATTGGGAGAAACAGCTATTCGTAGAATCTATGCTTGGTTGATGATTTCATGACGCAACATTCCGGGCATGCTAGTTTTTTTTTTTCTTGTTCACGGTTGATTTATTCTCTTACGACCATGCATGAGGAGACCCCTTTGATCACTAGGGATTTATGAAAACAGTCCGAACTGAACTATATCTCTTCACAGATTTGATGAGTTGCATGAGAAGGTATCGTCGGTTCTCCTGATTAACAGCCTACACCATGGAATGGGATGTCCCGTCCGCCGCAGAGCCGGGAGATTCCCTGAGAGCGGTGGCGTCAGAGTCTGTCAGAGCGCTCGTCTCCTTAACAAGAAGTTGAGATATGATAAAGCGGTTTTTCCGAGAGCTCGTTAAACCTCGAAGGGATGGGGTTTGTGCGCTCTTTTTCAGCAAGAGCCTGCCACTCAGAGATACCCTGACAGTCTCCTCTCCACTTACATCAACTAGGGCTTGGTGGTCCTTCTTGATGGACGGAGCCCGGAATTTAAATTGATATGTCTCACGGACAAGCAGGGATAGTAGCCGCATTCTCCCTGAAATACCATTTGAAGAAAACCTTTATATTCTATTTACAATTTTCTAACCTTAAAGGGATACGTTGTTGGTGGTTGATTGGCCGTGGAGCATAAAGCTCAGTAATTAGTCAGTATTTTAGACTTATAAATCATCACCAGATCATGAAAAGTTTATTAACACTAGATACAAGTTAAGTCAAAACGTTGGCAATAATAAAATAATGTCTTAATAGTTTGGTAGTATTTTATTTTTTTAATCCTGGCCGAAACGCTAACTACTTTCTACAGCTTATTGGGATGCAATAAAAATACTTCCTTAAAAGAATATAAATATGTTCTAGAAGAAAGAAAGCGATAGTCTAAATAAGGTAAATTCTACAGAGTCAATTTTTTTATACTTTATTAAAACTTTCAATTTTGCACAAACCTCACTATTTGTAAGTGATGTCATTAGTAACCTTCTCTCCTCTTGCCATTGTAATTTTGCCATTTTTTAAAAAAAAGTTAAATTATTAGGACAAGAGAAGCACATATAAAAAAATACAACGTAAAAATTGTACTAAAAACTCTTTTATTGTCGGTGAGGGGCAAAAATTAAATGCGGGAGAAAGGATACAGGTGAAAATAAATTGAGGAGATAAAGGAAAGAAAGTCGAGGGAAGAAGTCATATCAAGGGAGAATATTATTGTCGACAGAACCGCGGTCAAACAATTTCTTATCAGCAAGATGTTAAGAGTACGAGAGAATGAGACATTAGACATATCAGAGTATGACCAGAGAACATGAGAGATGTGTCATAAGTGAACATGATCTGCTAGCCAATCGCCACATTCCACGCTTAAACCAATCCTTGGGATGGGGATGGAACAAGGAACTCATGGAACGCAAATTCAACTTCCTCAAAATTATCAAACATTTTCACTCTATAAAAGACTGACATTCAGGAAGTACTCTAACAAAGCAAATTCCTCTGCGAATAGCAGTTAATGAATATTTTAAATTGAACTTTCAATGCTATGTAAGCCCCTACTGATATAAAATATTTCATTTGTCAATAACCAAAACTTTATTGCTTTCCCATTTAATTTTTCATTAAATGAACAAAGCATTTCGCCTAGTGCATCAACACTTTATTTTTATTGGTACTTGACATTTACCAATATTAAACTCAGCGTTTCTTTTAATATTTAAAAGTGACTCAGCATAACTTTTATCAGAAAAAAACAAATTTTTGTAACTATTAGAGTGTAAAATTAAAATTATAGATAAAGTTATAAACTGACCCCTAATTATTAAATTTCGCTAAGTAATCTATATATTTTGTAGAAAAAACAATTATACAAATTTGTATCGAGTCTCATTACTAAGATCTATATATTGCAGCCGTTACAGTATATGGACATTATTTACTTATACTTGACATTTAAGGCCATCATCTACTCCTGTTTTATTTAATAACGAATTCAGTCTTTTGTCCTAAATTAAAACCTAAATGCAAAATTATATTAAGAAATACAAAAAACTGTGGCCTCTAGTCCAGGTGGTATATTACAATATATGTATATTACATATACCACCTGGATTTAAAAAACAACTCTCATTCTCTTTTCAGCCCTGAAGAAGCCATCACATGATGTGCGAAAGCTCGGCAACTATCAGCAACTTGACACGGTCCAACCCGGAAGAAGAAACGGTAAATACTTATTATGTTGTTAGGTATACAATTTTAATGCTTTTATGCGATATTTTCTATCAGTAAAGTGTATTCCATACCTCAACTATGCCGATTACATATGTATTGTTCTTGTATCAATATAAGTGAATGAATCAATTAAACTTAAAAATGTTAAGCCAGGTTATGCTTAAAATATTTCTTATAAATGCTTTTCATTAGCTTCTTTCAGAATCATGTGGTAATTGTTGGATGTTTTTTCATAACTGTTATCCAAAGAGTTTTTTAAGCATTAGTTTTTAAATTTCCTTCCTTTTTTTTCCCAAAAATTTTGAAACATTTTGACTGTACAATATCTAATAACACCAGACTACTTAGGAAAACTGATATAAATAAGAATAATGTATGTTATGTATGAATTACCAGTTCAAAATCTTGGAAGAATGGCCTTATGAGCATTTTTCTGGGGGCCACTGCAATTGCTATCCTAGTCAGGATTTCTAAGATGAGGTCTTCTTCATGTGGCGTCAGCTTGTTCGAAGTCAGGGAGTCTTCTCTCCGGGCCTCGTCTTCAGAACTAATATTGGGGTTTTCTGCAAATACATATTATCTGTTTATTCTACAAGATGTATTTAAATATATATATACATATATATTCCACTAATATAATAATATATTATAAATTGGATGTGCCAGTTATGTAATATAGATACATATAATTTATATACTGTACATTAGTGATATACCACTATTTCATCATTAGGGTAAAATCCTCAAATTAAACAGATTCACACAACATGTACAAAGAAATAATATTAACATGACATGTTTCTAGCTATGATATATCTTATAATAATATGAAACACACATATAAAGTAACTTAAGTATATTTATGTAATATAATTTAACTTATACTAGTATCAGTAAAAAAATCACTTCTTTATAAAAATGTTTAATTTAACTTATATCGTTAACAGATGAAGGCCATGTATTCTTTCAAGTTTCTTAAATACACATGTAACTTTAAGTTTTGTAAATAATTTCGTCCTCTTCAATTTTTATATTTATCAAATAATATCAAAATGTGTAGGTTCATCACCTTTCATTCGTAAATCATGTAATACGTCTACGAAGTATTAAATAACCATATTTAAATTGAATAATGAGTTGTGTATCATCTATTTTTAGTATCATTAAAGATACTATTTATATTAACTAATAGTGAGCTAATATCATCCGCAAATTTAAAATTGACGATAGTCATTTATATACAATGGAAACAACAGTGGGCCTAAGATTGATCCACGAGGTAGCCCACTGTTTATTCGGTTGATTTTTAGTGGAGTAGTAGATAGTCAATGGTAAATAATACAACCCTTTATTTAAATAAGTTCATATTGATTGTAATGTATTTTCTATTATGGCTTAATTATCAAATTTATCTATATAAATATGATGTATTAAGTAAAAGTAAGTCAGCAAACAATTAAAAAGCCTACACTTAACGTTATAACCAACCTTATGACGAATGATAACTATATTTTTATTGTGCTTTAGTAGTGGATTTATTTATCTTATAAACTTACTAATTTACCGTATTTAAAATTTTAGTTTCAAATAACTTTCCTAACAAAGTATATACACCTTTATTAAAACTTTAATTAATCTAAGTCGAAAGGTAAAATTGTTAAGGGCCGATAATTATATATTATTTGGTTATGCTAATTTTGTAAAGATTTATACTTTTGCAAAAATTTTTTTGCATAAATCAATTTACCATGAAGTATGATTACACACTTTAAAGCAGCATATAATGAATTTGGTCAAAATTCATTATTTATCGTCATCATTATATGATATTATTATTATTATATGATGACATATGATGATATGATTATATTATTATTTATTTTATTATTATTTTATTCAGGGCATTGCAAAAAGATATGAATTACATTTTTTCGTTTATAGGCTTCTTACTATAAAATATATTTCTCTAACGGCAACAAGTGTAAAGGAGAAGCCTTCCTCCAAAACATTTTTTTTATTTTGCGTGTTAGCCTTCCATTCAACCACTTAGGGTCATGGAGGAAGGGGCTATCTACAGGTTGCCACCCTATTTTAAACACCCATGGCTCAGGACAAGCTTCTATATTATAAATAAAAGATTGACCTGGGCGGGATTTGAACCCGCGGCGTCAGGATTGCGAGACCCGTACGGATCCCATGAGATAGCCTGTCGCCCCCAAAACATTTTTGTTTATTTTCGTGGAATCTTTCTTATTCTGAATTTCTATGTATCTCGTTTAAACTACCTTGATTTACTGAATTTCCACAAAATGTTCTTTTTAAAAATGATCATTTTCTTTTATGTAAAAATATTTTCATTTATTTTAACTTTAAGGTAATTTACTTTTGTTTTTCTGTTTTTTGCAGCATTTATTAAGTTTCGATACTGAAAAATTATTGAATTTATTAGTTCTGTATACTGATAATACTTTTGCCAATTTTTAGCATGGTTTTTATTCTTTTTTAAAAATTCTAAGTCATATAATTTATTAAGTTTGTCCTTCAGCTTTGGACAATAGTTAACTCAATAATACTTCTACATATTACTCATCAATATAATACATAAACCCAATGTTTACCTATTCCTCTATAACAACTAGGTATAACTAGGTATAGTTACAGGTATAATAGGTGTAACTATTAGCTTATTAGTTTGTACGTGAAAACGTTTTCACTTCGCTCTCAATTCAGTCATCAATTATAGATATTACTTAATATTATATCACATAAGTTTATTGTATGAGCTACTTTATACATGAAATTACTTGCAGTATCTAACCTGTTTCATGGACGAGCTTGCAGAGCTGAGTATAAGCAATGCGGCCATCTTCCTTCTTCAAGTACTCCGTTAATTCGGCTATTTCCATCGTCTCCAGGCCAATTATGTTCCTCAGAGGCCCCATGAGAACAGATAAAAATTTTGATTCTGAAAAAAATTAATAAATAAAAAGCCTTCATATCATTTCGAAAAGTAATCTTTGGGAGTAAAGTTTCAAAGGAAAATGTTTTATAAGAAAACTGTCTTTTCAAAGTGAAACACGCACCACATACACACACAAACACACACACACACACACACACACACACACACACACACACACACACACACACACACACACACACACACACACACACATATATGTCTGATTACATAAGACGGATTTTTAGAAATAATTTTACTTAATATAGAATGATGTTATTGTCATAATTTAATGATATAAACTTACATTACTAATTAAATTCAGCACTCTTGTAATGTGTTGGTAGAATTGTTTTGTTTTGATAACAGTAAAAATGATTTTTTGAGACTAATATCTGTTGAGAATATAATATTTATTTTTACGAAATGATTTTTACTATTTGTGTTTTTCATGTATTTGAAAGGTGAGGAAATACTGTATTGTTTTAGACAGGTTTATATCTTTTTGCAATAACTTTAGAACTTGGAAATAGTATACATGAGAAAATAATTGAGCATTCTTCAGAAATGTGATTTTTAACAAAATTCGCTTAGGTTGTTCTGTCCCCTTTTTGAAAACCAAATATATCGCTCCTACAAATCCGATAATACAAGGTGCTTGTTCAATGAAAAACACTGGTGCTTCAACACTTTTTTCACATCATACATGAGAGCAGTATCGCTGCTCTTTTAGAAACGCCTTCACGGCCTTCACGCCTTCATCATTCATCATTCGAATTGTTTAATTTAAAGACCATGTAAGTCCTTAAATATGAAATATTTTGTACATGTATGCTCATAAATACCTTCTTCAAATATTTTAAGATTGTATCTGATGTATGGAATTGCCCAAGACTGGACTTTGTGTTGTATCTTATCCAGTTAATCCTGTACCTGTTTATATTCCCACCCGTTTATGGAGAAAAGGATCAGTTAATCCACTTCTTTTCTTTCTTCCTATCAGTAAATGGTTAGTTGTTAGCAAAGATTCATCTTATTGAAGACTTTCTAACATTTAAGAGACTTTAGTTTTTACTTGTGAGTTTAGTAAGAACGTTGTGATGGCCAACAGAAGAGCTTTGACCGAAGAGGAATCAATTCGTGCTGTTGCTTTGTGTGAAGAAGGGTTTTCTCAAAGGCATATTGCGCAACGGCTTAAGCGGTCACAATCTGTAGTGTCCAGGGTGCTTAATAGGCACCGTTGAACTGGAGAGCATACAAGAAGAGTCGGAAAAGGCCGTCCGAGGTCAACTTCCCACCGTGACGAGAGATTTTTGCAACAGCATACTCTTCGGGATCGCCGATCAACTGGTAACAGTCAGCGTGGTCTTCTCCAGAGGTTCAGGAATGTGCAAATTTAAGAGCGAAACGTGAGAAGACGACTCATCGATTATTGATTGACCTCCCATCCTTCAGCTACTGGACCTCTACTCTCCAGGGAACACCGAGTTGAGCGCTTAAGGTTTGCTCGGAAGCACCTAGGTAAACTGGACTCAGGAAGATTGGAGCCTCGTATTATTCAGCGATGAGTCAAGATTCTGTCTCCTATCTCCAAATGGCCGGGAAAAGGTATGGCGAAGGCGAGGAGAGAGGTATGCTCCATGAACTTTTTCTCCAAGGGTTGCGTTTGGTGGTGGGTCAGTGATGTTGTAGGGGGGCATACATTTAAACTCCCGTACAGAGTTGGTTCTTGTAAACCGTGGCTCTATAAATGCTGACAGGTACATTAGGGAGGTACTTGAGCCACGTGTAATACCTTTCGCCAGAAATATCGCAGGTAACTTTATTTTTATGCACGATAATGCCTGACCTCACGTTGCTCGATCAGTGCAAAATTTCCTCAGACATGAAGAAATTGACGTTATGGTTTGGGAAGAGTGGAACAACATCCCAGAACAACATGTAAGAGCCCTGGTCGCTGGAATGGGCAGGAGAATGGAAGCAATTATCAGAGCTAGAGGTGGGAATACCAATTATTGATCGTTTTCCTCGAATTCTTCCTTTTTATTCAGTTTTGTGATTTCATTTCATTTCAAAGATTTACTTTTTCATTTCGAGACTGTAGGACATTTTTTTTATTTATTTGTTTTCCTATTAAAAATTTCTAGAAAATAATTTTTTATTTTTTATTACCCTTATAATAAAGTGTGGCTTCCAAAGAAAAAAGAATATTTTCAAAAATACCCTTTACAGTTCAGTAATTTCAAAATATTAATTTTGTCCGGCAGTGTATACAGTATGATACTAAGACCGAAACACAGTTCTGTTGTGCAAATTGCCTATATTACTTAAAAATACTCGTCGGGGAAATCAGTTCAGTTCTACAGGCTTTAAACTTGCTCTTATCTTTCAAAATTAAAGTCAAAAATATGGCCTATTGAAAATTTGGCTCTCCTTTAATTTTCCTCTTGTTCTTTACTCCTTTTAATCCACATTTTACAAAACTTTATTACAATATATACTATATAATAATTCACAAATAAAATTATTCAACTAACAACTTCTCATCCAAAAAGAGATTTAGTTTTAAAGTTTTAAGATATAATATGATATACAAAATATTACCTGAAATAAAGTGTGTTTTGTGCTCATCTACATCTTTAAATATATCCCAGAGATTGAAACCGACCCTGTAAACTGCAGCTTTGAATTTTGCAATCGTTCTGTCGACATTTATAACAGGTTCATCACAATTCTGAAAATTAAAAAAAAAAAAAACTTCATGTCGAGTAATACAACTTTAAGAAGTTCATGTTAATTTAATGCTCAAGTTTCTTAACAAAGGTCAAGTCTCAAGTTTATCGTAAGGCCAGTGAAGCGGTATGAAATAAGAATTTTCTTTTAAGAACAACTTCTTTTCTGGAGATAAGATTAACTGGAGTCTTCCTTGAAAACATTTACTGCAAGTTTTATCAAAATCGCCAGAGATTTTTTTGCTATGCTATTCACAAATAACTTCTATTATGGAGAGGTGAAAATCTCATCTTGATATGTATAGCTGTTTGTGTAGAATATTTTTAAGAAAATTCTTACATGCAGCATAAATATATATTCATAATTACTAACTGACTTTTTCTCCCTACTCCTTCTCTTATTCTCTTTTTCTCTCTCTATCTTTCAAAATTTTAAAGGTAAATTTTTTATTTATTTATCGCAATAAAGAGTAGTAAGGATTGATTTGCATAATTTATTGGATTATGAAGTATTTTTTTAAAGTTAAATTATTCATTTATAAAAATAATAATTTATTTATAAGCCTCGTTAATGCAATTTTTGAGAGTCCTTTTGAAGAATTCTTTTATATTTCTTATTATTTTGAAAAAAAATTAAAGTTAAAAAATGATGTTTTACCTCCTAAGCTGAGTTGCATAAGAAAGTAAAGGATTTTTTTCTGCCAACTGCAAAGAATGGCAAGAGTATAAACAATTACAGCAAACCTAGCCTACCGTCAACCATAGACGGCTACTCTAGTCCAGAGACCAGTGACACCCTCCCCCCCACCAGCGGTCAAGCCAAGATTTAGATCCTCTAAACCTTTTATGTATTATAGGGACTGAGTTATTTCAAGGTAAGTAATTGTGTATGTCCTTCCCACTCAGGACAGTTACGCCATCCGAGATCAAATAAACTATCTCTCATCTACTTCAGCGCAAAGCATTCGGATGCAATAACCACCTGTGAAATACTTCAAAACCTACCCAAGAAGGCAACCGTATTCTTGAACTATATTTACAACCCACATTTCACTTCTTTGGAAATATAAAATGATATCCCAAACCTGGAAAACCTCTACTTATCCTATCGTCCAAACGTCCAATCTTCTTTTCAAGGTCTTGTAAGAAAATCTGTTAACACGAATGATGCCTTCTAATGAAGCATTAAATATTTTTCCTAGTTACTAAATTGTCTTCCAATGTAAGTATTCAACTGTTGAGCAGGTGGACTACATTTCCTCTTTCCTCGAGGAAAAAGGTACAGGAAACCTTTTTTAAGTTTTTCAGTCGTCCAATCGAGCCTGGTATGGAGGTCTTATGTTTAAGCTCAAATCCATACTTCTTTGTAATACTTACCTAATCCTTAAGTCATGCTTAAGCAACTCAATCATCAGGGCCCGGAAAAAATTGGATTACTCTATTTACTACCAAGTTGAAGTGGGAGTTCCACGAGCTTGCGTACTAAGACCCCTCCTATTCATCCTAAACTTGCAAAAATTCCTTAACACCCTAGTACTTTTCTAGCTCTAATTGCAAGGCTGTCCTATCTTCCCACTCCAATCCCAAAACTGATTCCAAAATCCTACAAGCTAATTTTGTTTTTATAATTCAGTAGGGGTAAAGCAAATGAAGATTCAACATGAATGAGCCGAAATGCCTGCAAGTTATTTTCTAATCTGGTAAAATGAACCTTACTGACAACGTAAATGATATTTAAAAGCGTATCTAAACTACTCTCACACTCCGTTCCTTACCTTTGGTTCCATCTCGACTCAGAAGAAGTGAGCAAGCTTAAAGGACAAGAACATAACCAATGACAAAGACTCCTATTGAGACTAATGAAAAGAAACTCTAAACTTTAATAGATGAAAAACGAACGCAGTGCAAGATCAATCTTGAAACAAGGAGCAGAACTCTGGGATGTTGCCAGCCCTTCCGACAAAAATCGCCCAAGAGGAATATATCTTTCAATTCGAAATTCTCAAAATATAGCTTGATAAAATAAATGCTTCCTATTAAAAATCCAACCCATTCCTTCACCTTTCAATATCCATTCAGTTTAAGACCCCATTTTCTACCAATCCTCCCTTTTCCACAGACAACTGACATTCCACCTTAACTTATTTGCAGAAATCCTGTCATCCATCTGAAATCCCTACAAACTTCTCCTGTTCTAGCTATGGTTCTTTATCAAATTTGTTTTTTATTATCGTAAGGGTGTGTGAAATTAAAATGTCAGAGGCGCTCGAAATAATTAACCAGTCTGTTACTATTCAGCATCCTGGATTTTATAATTTGTAAGTCTTGGAAAAGGAGACGGTCGATGGAATCAAGTTTTAATTAATGCAAATTAAATTTGAACGATTCAAATTTACCACGGAACTAGAATTTTATATTTAAATTGAAAAATGAAATTAACTTCTGTTTTATAACAACTTTTAGTAAAGTAGCAGACACTACATTTTCATCTTTTTACCCCTCTAAAGAACAATAATTCCAAGCAGTTAGTAAAGGAATCGGAATAGCATCCCACTAATGTTCTTGTTCGAGATTGAATAAGACGTTGCAACATAGCACTGAATCACTGACAAGCCAGAAACTAAATTATTCATGACCAAGTCGGAACCAATCTAGAACAAGTAAGAAACGAATGATGCCTCTTAGGAACAAACATCCTATTTATTATTCAGATGGGAAGGAATATAAACTTTTAAGCCCATCGTACTTGTTACTTCTTATTAATAAACTATGTGGTTATTCTTTACAGTCATTCTTCATTTAAATGCATAAACGTAGCCAGAGAATAAACAAAATCCATACTTCTTTTTTAAAGTTGATTCTAGTAGGAAATAAAGTTATTTACGATCGTACATGTCAACAGGTCAACACTGATCTCAGATGAAAAAGCTTAATATATGATCCATTCTAAATTTCATATATATGAAAGAGAGAGAGAGAGATATATAAATACATATATAGAATATGAAACATTCCCATCTGAGGTATGTGTAATAAATAAGACAGGAGGAAGTGAGTCTCTCTTTATATATATATGAACTCATGACTTACATAGTGCAAAATTAAAAGAAAATAACTCAACCAATGACAAGAACTAAACAGACCCATGGAACTCAAATCTTACAATCGAAAGCAAATTGATGCTATACAAGACAATACTTCAACGAATTGGGATATTCTGTGTAGAAATCTGAGGTTGGCAGCATCCTTCAAACATCCAATGAATCCAGTCCTATCACTCCAAAACCCTCAAAAATCGCTAAAGATCCTATCACCTATCCAATTCCTACCTTCACCACTCTTTTAATTTCCTATTCACTCTTTACCGCAAAAAAACTGCTATAACATCCTAATCCACTAGCACAAAAACTATCCTCCAACTCAAATCTCTACCACCCTCCCCGTCGACTCAAACAAAAATGGCATCGTGAACCCTGGGATTAAAGTTTGCATTTAAATTTGAGAGTGGTGTCATTGGTTAGTTACCTTCTCATCACTTGCGATTGTTATTTTGTTATATTTTAGTAGATTGTAATCAAATTAAATATTATTTTTATGTTAACGGATTAGATCTCTCAGTAATCGACATTAATGAATTTCACCATTGAAAAATAAGTCTTAAGATGTTAAGACAATAACTATTTTTATTAAATAATTCGTGTTACCAAAATTTTATTTTGTTAATGAAAATCTGTTAAAATTCCACTTTTTTCTCTCTATAAGATGTTGATGTATGCCAAGAGAACAGTTCTTTAAACCATATGGAAGGTTATTATTTGAAGTTAACATACTGATAGATGTTATCTCACTGATTCGTTTGGTAATTTTATTTTTCAATATTTTAGTAGTAATTAAATTTCACCCAAGGAAGCAAAAGTGGATTTTCTAAAGGAAAATAGATTCTAGAAAGTCACCTCTGAATGTTTCCCACTGAACTCAAATGTTACAGAAAAATTCGAAATATGACGTGTTGACAGAAATTTATTTACTATCTTATTATTTTGTGCATATACATATACAGATTAAGAAGACATACCGGATTAGTTTCTGGTACAGGAGGGGCTGGTGGTAGATACATTTTGTAGATATATTAATTTCCCTAAGTACTTCGCTATAAGATATTTGTAGTCTATAAAATTGTACACACTCTACTAAGTCTATTGTTACATAACCTTCAAGAAGTTCAGGTTAGATTAGACCTATTAAATTGGATTATTTTTTAAAATTATAATATATGATATGAAACAATCGCCATATATTCTAAATCTACCCTCGTTATATAAAAATAAAATGTATTTCAATAAAACAGAAAGTATAATTTTCATTTTAAGAAAGTGGAGAAAAATAATATATAGGTTATTTACTCTAATCCAATTAAATATTATTTATTTAATATATTTGTGTATTTAAACTCTCTTATTTCAATATATATTCTTAAAGACGAATACTCTAATCTCTATTACAAATCCATTAATCACAGTTATTACCAATGAACCTTTAAGATAGAAGGTTCCTTCCTGATCTTATCAGTTCCATGTAAGTTCACTTAATGAAACTTTGATTAGCAAAATATAATTTAAAATTTATTTCCAGAATTAAGGCTGCTTTTTTAGAACGTTATTAAAACGGCTTTTTTGGAAGTAGTTGCTGTAATAAATGGAAAAATGTTTAGGATAACAAAAAACTGAAGGTCTAGAAGTCAAAAAGAAGTGAATGGAACTAAAAAAGTTATGGAAAAATAATGATTTTAAAAATTATATTATATGGTTAAAAATATATATGATAATATGAAGGTAATTGACATATACTGTTGATCGGCAAAAAATGTAAATAAAATATCCAAAACATTCTTTCACTGGCATAAATTATATTTACCGTTTCTTCTTCCGGGTTGGACCGTGTCAAATTGGTGTTATTTGCCGAGCTTTCGCACATCATGTGATGGCTTCTTCAGGGCTAAATAGAGAATGTGGTTGATGGTCTTTGTTGATTCTTTTTCAGCCCTGAAGAAGCCATCACATGATTTGCGAAAGCTCGGCAAATAACACCAATTTGACACGGTCCAACCCGGAAGAAGAAACGGTAAATACTTCTGACGACCGTCGAAGCCTACGTGAACATAAATTATATGTTCTCACACATCTCAAAAAGCCAGGATAATGTGTTCCAGTAAATCAAGCCAATTCACTTTATTTTAATCGTACTTTATTTTTATAAAATCATAAGTAAATTAATTGGAATCAAAAACAAGGAAAACTGACTGTTTATTTAAAATTTCATCTTATGTTGCTCGTATGAGGTATAAAAATTTTTATAAGTGGAATCATGAAGTCTGGTAGAAATTTGTAGTTATATGTAGTGTGTTTTTGTCTGTTTTTGTCTTGGTCACAAGACCATTGTACCATGAGACATTAATTGTTGGCCGAGCAGAGTCCTGGACTTCTCAAGTTTAAAGGATAGCTGAAAAATTGCTGGGGAAACAGAAGAAGGTAAATAAAAAGAGGAGTACGACGGAGAGATGGGCGGGGGAGAATAAAGGGAGGGTGGTCGGAGGGTGGTGGGAGGGGGTTGTAATGTATAAAGTAAACCTGTTTACACAGAGAGCTGGAGTAGTAAGTCAGTTAGAGGGACACTGTTTACTGTTCCAACATTAAATTTGGCCTGTGTCCCGGGGAACAGGAAAGTCGTCCTTCCGGAGGTCAAACTTGTAATGATTCCACGTTCTAACAGGGTTTGGCGGTGGGACCGTCGGGGGCAATCCGATTAGAACACGGTGTTCGGGCAACAGACTCGCCTAGCCCCCCACTTCGGTAAATATGTTGTGAGCGGCCTAGCAAGCGCTTGCATGGAAATAGGGGAGGGGAGTTGTTCGAGCCATTTATCCAATGGGGATCAAGTCTCCGTAACCTCACTGTAACTTGGACAAAGCAGAAATAAGTCCCCAAGGCTCAAATACTACAAGAATCACTTATAAATCCCAAAATATATTGAAGATTGGTTTTTTTATTTTTTCTCATGACAGTACCCCTGCCAAGAGGGAGTTTAATCTGCACATACCATACAAATATTGTATACAATGTACATGCATAGTAAATAATTTCATTAAATTACAAGATGTTAAGTAAAAGAATGTATGGTCACGTAGGCTTTGATGGTCGTCAGATGTATTTACCGTTTCTTCTTCCGGGTTGGACCGTGTCAAATTGGTGTTATTTACCGAGCTTTCGCACATCATGTGATGGCTTCTTCAGGGCTGAAAAGAGAATGAGAGTTGTAAAAGAGAGATTTTTAAAAATCCAGGTGGTATCTAATTACCATGTTTTATACACCAGGTGGTGTATAATCCCGGCACAGTCCGGTTCTTGGGCGAAGCCTGCCTTCCCATTGATTGATAAAACATGGTAATTATATACCACCTGGATTTTTAAAAATCTCTCTTTTACAACTCTCATTCTCTTTTCAGCCCTGAAGAAGCCATCACATGATGTGCGAAAGCTCGGCAAATAACAACAATTTGACACGGTCCAACCTGGAAGAAGAAACGGTAAATAAATGAATGTAATAAATAAAGATTTATTTACAGAAAAAAAAGTACTCGCTTCGGCGGTAGATATATTAAAATTGGAATGATACAGAGATAGTAAATAATTACATTAGTTGATTACAATATTCAATAAAGAAAACAAAATAATAAAGCAAACAATAACTAACAACCGAAGAACAAAAGAACGAGAAATAACTAATTTTAACAAATAAGAATGAATGAAAAACTATACAAGACTGAATATTTAAATAAATATACGGTTTCATGCATTGTAAACTCTTTATGTATATAATTATAAATTATGAGTATCTTTCATTTATGTGATTCATATTAGATACTAACGTAGAAATTCTGGGAAAATTCTTAAATACTCACAATTATAATTGTTCAAAATGGCAATCACACGGAAATATAGAATGAAAAACAAATAAACTTTGTAATCAAACTCAAATATACATAATACATAATAGCACACAATTCACTCACATAAACGAAAGAGTGTTTGTACATATATACAGCTAGTGCTTAAGAGTGAAACTGTATGGTTTATTTATAAATAATAATTTAGTTGTGGTGTATTATCCCACGAAAATTTTAAACAATTAATGCGAGGGAATATAATAAGAAATCTATATGTCCCAGCCAGGACTCGAACCTGGATCATCTGCTTTCCGGGCCAGTATGCCGGGACCAATAGGACGAGCTAGATAACTTATTATATTCCCAACACACTAGCGAGAGTCTAACCCATGAGAAAGACATGTCTTATGCTCGAAGGAGCTGACACTGTCTAGCTATTAGGAGATCCAGGTTCGAATCCTGGCTAGGAAAGATGGATTTTTTATTTTATTCTCTCGCATTAATTGTTTTAAATTTTCGTGGGATAATACACCACAACTAATTTAATATTAATAAATGAAAATAAAAAGTAAATAACGTGAGTCGATAAATAGATAGACAAAGTAAGCTCCTTCGAGCACAAGACGATGTATTCGTCTTTCTTGTGGATTAGGCTCTCACTATTGTAGTGGGAATTTAATAAGTTATCTAGCTCGTCCCGGTGGTGCAAATGGTAGCATACTGGCCTGGAAAGCAGGAGTTTCAGGTTCGCGTACTGTCTGGAACAGATAGATTTTTTTTTACAGGGTACCCTTAGTAGCTGGGCTTACAGTTTGGGCATTCTTTTTAGATGTACATTTTTCTTTAAATAAATAAAAATATCACTGTTGTAAAAAAGATTCAAGGTTATTCTTTGTAGCTTTAATTCAATAAAAGTGGTTAGCATCCAAATTGTAACATTATTGGTAAGATGTCACATTTTTTCGCTAATTGCTATATACCTATGTAATTCATATCTATGCATTGTAGGTGAGTGAACCCACAACTTTGAAGCGTTCTCATTTTATGTAACTATATTCCAAATTTGGATTCATTGAAGATCATTATAGATTTTTCTAAAATTCCAGTCAGGATAACAACGTTGAGATCTTGACTTCCTAACGAGAAATCTGGTACAAAGTAGGCTGTAACAGCTCATGTTATGGACAAAGCCCTAGGCCACGCATTAAAATATCCATCTACCATTACTTTTGAAGATATACTATCCTAACTTTTGCCTTCTTCTAATTTTACGTACTGAACTTCGTTTGTATTCAAGCTTTTTGACAGGGGTTGAACCAAGATGAATTATTTTGAAGTAATTATATGATTGGTAATATATTCAATAAAAATTTATTTAAAAATAGAATATTAGCAGAAAATTCAAGCTCTAATCGTCAGAGTTTGACATTTTAATTTTGACCAATTAGACTAATTTAACATTGCAATATTTCATGATCATACATTTGTTTAATTTAAATGGTGTTTCTTTCGTCGACATCCTTGGGAAAGAAAAAGGTCCTTCAAAACGAATTTCAAACTTAACAGCTTGGCGGAAACGGAGCAGAGGGAGGAGGTGATAACGCCCAACACACCCTACATTATTATTTCAGGAAGACTGAAGATACAAGAGTTGAGCTTCTATTCAGCGCCAGGTGTCTTGGGTCTTTTCAGGGGACGAGGTCGAAGGTGGAAAAAAAAAACTAAATGGGGGGAAGGTATAAAAATATAAAAAGAAAAAAGTGGCCATCAAGGGGCGGAAGAAGAGAGATGAGCCTATGAATTTTTGAGTATGTCTGCTAGATAGTATCTGTCGTAGAGAAAGCGCATTACGATGTCAGGGACGGGCGACACCTTCTTAGAGGCAGTCTTGAGAGGCGTCTTCAACCTTCTACGGCTAACTCGTTCATCTTGGGCCGAGGATTAAATCCCTTATCGGTCAGGATATTTCAAGTGGCAACTCAAGGCATAATTTAGCCATGCCCTGGCTAGGGAAAGGGTCTTCTGCTTTTAATAAGCCCTTGAAGGAGAGCCTTTTACCTTTACCCTTTTGTGGCTCAAGGGAGAGTTTAATCTTATGAAGATGGGATGCTCTTGGTCTTCTTATCATTCATATCGCGAATTGAAAGATAATAGAGTAATGGTGTATAATTTTTAGTGTCAATGATCATCAGGCTCAACCATTCTCCTTCGCTTAATACATTAATTCTGTTAAGAAACTGACTCCTTTAATAGGATTTTAATGTATAAAATTATACATCATTAGGACAAAAAATTAATTACAGGTAAAAGCCAAAAGAACTGATTAGATGAAATTCGGTGCCAAATAACAGTGTAAAAGGCTGCAATACTCAAATAGAAATTTAAATATGATAAGTAACCAGAAGGTGACGAATATTAAATCTCATCAATAAATGCAAGGGAATATAATAAAAAATCTTACTATCTCAGCAGGAAATCGAACCCGAATATGCTGCTTTCCGGGCAAGTATGCTAACTTGTCCAGAATGCAGGAGATCCGAGTTCGATGATAATAATAAGATTTATTATTCTATTCCCTTGTATTTATTCCATGAAATTAACGTAGGATTAAATACTTAAACTAATATCAGTATTTAAATCTTATCATTTCCATCACTACAACGTATTAGCAAATTTTACTTTTGAGTATTCCACCCTTATCCCATTTCGCTTATGATTCTTTAGCATTTTACCTAGCTCATTATTAACTTAGTATGCGAATATATTAATTTCTCTATTTCTATTAATTCACTAACAAACCTCCCCCACATAGATCGATTTCGAGTATTAAGGAACTAATCCTGTATTTTGAAAAATATACAAATACAAATTCTAAATTTGTTAGAATATGTTTTTTTCATCAATTAAAAAAATCTTTTAAAAAAAAACTGCTTAAAAAAAGCAGAATGCTCCGGCATATTTCATTAACTGGACTTAAATATGAGTTAAATTATATGTTATTAACGATTAATTAAGACCCGGCTTTAGGCAGACAAGAAAGAAAATACTCAGCCAATGAATTCAAATTTGTAAATATCTTCCTTCATAAGCTTTAATTAGTTAGATTGCTATGAAACATAAATCTTAGAAAATTCGATTTTTCACCTATAATTTGGTACTTATTATTTATTTGGTATAAAAAAATTATACGTATTTGTCTCTATTTAATTTAAACCTTCTTATCCCTCATCTGATATCTAAAAAAATAATCCATTCAGTACTTCTCAAGATAAAGCTCAGACATCTATTTCCGTTTCTTTAATTAAAAAAAAAGAATTTTTTAATTTGTATTTTTTTAGGATCCATTTAGACCGACCCCAACAAAAAACATCTAATAATTATTGATTATTATTGTCAAAAAATCATTTATTCTTAACGCTAACAATAAAGGAGAATAAGATTTTGTATTGCCTTCTTTTAGCACCCCTCTCAGTGGTTTACAAAGAATGAAGATTAAATTATGAATTTGGCTGTATAATTTAAAAAAAAAATTCTAATGGTAGAACTCGTTGAGACAAATTTTACACACAAATACTTAATACCAATGTAGGGGCGTTTTCTGAAAGTGCAAACATAACAAAAGAAGATATGGACTGTAAGGTAAACTGGTAAAAGTAAGTGGTGGAACAAGTATGAGTAAGAATTAAAAATCCACATACCACAATCCAAATTAAAATTGTGGTATGTAGATTTTCAAATTCTTGTTCATACTTGTTCCGCCTCTTACTTTTACCAGTTTACCTCACAGTCCATATCTTCTTTTGTTATGTTTGCACTTTCAGAAAACGCCCCTTCATTGGTTTATTCATTTTATACTATGTTCCAATGAACCATAGAGAACGACTTAACAGCGCTTTTTTTTCTGTAAGTAAATAACAATTATTCTGAATTCTGAATATTGAAATTGATTTGAGCCAACAACTTACAGATGGCATTGTTATAATCTTATGTGACGAGAGAACTAGGAAGTGGAGAGAATCCACGGCCAGAAATCTAATATTGACAGCAAGGGGGTGGGGGGAGGAACAAACAGCTGATACGAAGATTGATTCCACATGCAGAAGCTGAAGCAGGGACTTATTAGACTGATATTGTTATACAGGAGGACAGGTTCAAGTGCCCCAGAGTACATCTTGAGCTCCAAGTACCACCGATATGAGCAGCAGGCGGACAGGCAGACATATTAACATTCGGCAGCTGCTACAATCAGACACATCAGAATAATTCTAATCCCCACCATGTTGAATAGCATGAATCTAATTTAAATGGCTAATTAAGAGTACCGTGGAAAGGGGTGGGGCGGGGGTTGAAGCGGAACCCCCCATCCCCCAACCCTTCTCCAGGAACCCCAGACACACCTCTGATAACACTGGTATTCAGCACTGATAATTGGAATTCTCTCGCTCCTCCGTTTGAACAAGTGGAATTATTGAATAGCCTGATTGCTTTCCTGGCCGTCCTTGTTTCCTCACCAAGCCATTGGTTCGCGACAATGTTTATTCTATAGAAATAGATCTTGATAATAAATAAATAAGATGGGGTTGTTTTCTCCCTAGCACAGGGCGGAAATGACAGGTTTTCTATCGATAGGAATAGTCCATCGCAAATTGTTAAGTATTCATGTAAATCTCACATGTGATGTTTTAACCTTAAAAACTATACTTTCGAGCAAATTTTTAGATTGTACAAAAGGCATTGTTGTTTCTGTGCAAAAAGTGGTTCAACAATAACTCAAGCCAAAAACAAATTTCATGAAAGAATTAGTGTCTGCCACACACTTGTTTTGCATTTATTTGGACTTAGCAACTTCAAGAATGCAGATCTTCCAGCATCGAGCCTTTATGACTAATAATCACCAATATTTAAATATTATTTTAAACAATAAAATAAATAGAAATGTTATACTTAGTGAATATCCATAACTACACGTATATCAGTGATTTAGATTTTTTGTTCACGTACAATTATTTTTAAATTGAATATCGTGATTCATTGTATATTAGTTATAATTTCAGTCTGTCATTTTCCTACTGATACTGTCTTTTGTTGCCGTGTCGGGTGATTACCCAAGATGAGCACTGAGAAAGAAAAACCAACACTTGAGTCTCTACCTGATCCCCTAATGGATATTAAGATAACCGTGACTATTGAATATGTTTATGTTCAAACATCTGCAGTTTGATTTATTCGTACATATGAATATATAAACTTCCACATTTACTTATGTCGTCTTATGTGTAGATTAGCATCTAAGTGATCCTCATGGAGATTTAGATAACCGTGACTATTGAATATGTTTATGTTCAAACATCTGCAGTTTGATTCATTATTTAATTTCTCAACTTTATGCAGTTCTTTATATCTTTACATTAATTTGATGTTTTTGACCAATTCAACAAGAATGTCTATGCATAGAACACACCATGTAGTTTTTTGTTTATAATCCTTCATGTCTAAAGGATCTTTTAGCAGATTTATATTTACACACACACATACACATAGCAGATATAAGTTTGTATGTGTGTGTGTTGTTTTTGAGGGTGTGCATATGTTGTTACCGCTCAGCAGCCCAGAGTTTTGCACAACAAAATTTGTCTTATCGTTTTGCAGCATGACACGAAAAACTGAGTTTGTTAAGTGCTGAAATTGTTAAATAAGGAGGAGGCATTGAGACACCAAAATTTAATATTTTTATTTCTTTATTATTATCAGCCTAAAAAAAAAAATTTATAAACCCAATAGCTGTAATATATTAATTTTATTATTTATAAATATTATTTTTTTGTGGTATAGAATCCTACGTAAATTTTAACAATTTTTAGTGCAAGGGAACAGNTCCCATCGTGTAAATGGAATATTGCACAGTATGTAGTAGGTGGAGCTAATGTGCTCACATTACCGGTGCGATACCGGCTTTAGCCATTCAGTTGAATATTGAGATACCTTACTAATTATTTCCCATCGTGTAAATGGAATATCGTTCCCTTGCACTAAAAATTGATATTAATTTTATTTTTATTTTTTTAATTGCATACTAATAAAATAAATATAAATTAACACAAGTGGTTGTTTTAGAATGTAAACTCGAAAGTTGGACGGACTCCTGTCACTAAAAACAAAAAACTGACATCAATATGGGTAAATAATTTAATTTGCTATTATTATTATCATTATTATGTTTAAAGAGTACAATAAGAATGATATTTGAGAGCGGGGGGTGAAGAAATATAATAAGACTGGGGTCACTGAACCCCGGCATCTCGATTTACCTTAAGGCATAACAACTTCTTCCCCCTCTTCCACCTGCCAGAGATGTATATATGCCAACTATGCGTTATCATACTCGCGTGAATTCCATTTATCTAATATAGCAGATACATTTATGTAGAACATATATATTAAACCCCCCCCCTTCCCGTATAAAATTACAGATATTATTCGCGGGCACACATAACAGTCCGGCAGATAGGGCTTCTTCACTTGAGAAGGTTTCCCGTCCAATATGAACGTGGATATAGGTGAGAATGAACTATTAATATAGTATTAACTACGAATGTCAATGGGCCGAGTGGGGCCAAGTGATGGGAAAAGGCGCCCAACTACTTTAGGTCATTTTAAAATGTCGTACTTATTTTCTCCCCTTTGTAAAAAAAAAAAAAAAAAAAAAAAAGTATCTTACAGAACGTAACCGATAGAAAATGTAATTCAGTTTCTGTTCTACTTCTTTTCTGTACATATTGTTCTCTTTATAATACCTAGAATAACGAGGATATTACGATAAATTTGAACAATTTGATCAATCTGCAAATTTCCTTTTTATTGTAATCTTATTTAGTTTATATACTTCAAAAAAAGGGGGCGAAATAATTCATGAATTTGCATTCTTAAATATCTTCCACCTTCAATAATATGTGTTTTGGAAATTTTACTTTGTTCATTCGGTTATAGAATATAAATTCTATAAAATCTAACATTTAAGCGATTATGCACACTTTTTCGTAATGCTATTAAAAACCAGGATATAGTAGTTTAAAAAAAAAGTTTTCCTAAACCATCACTACCCTACTGATTTCTGACAATCTGATGTTTCCTGTTTGAAAAAAAAAGGACATGCAATATTTGATTGCTATAATCTAAAAGAAGTTACTAGTAAAAATTTGTCATAAACACACATTACTATATTATTTTTAATTTATTTGTGAAATATAACTATAAAATTCATTTAATTGACTGGTAATATGAGTCGGTAGGCCCAAAAGGTTGAGGTAGCGAATTCCTATTTAAAACTAACTCTATTTGCAATAATAATAATATTGATAGTAAATATTTTTCATTAAATATATCCCGCCCTCGAAACAAATATACTATAAATTACCTTATTTTTTTTAATATAAATATTCAAATTTAATAGTTGAAAAGGCAGTGTATAGACCCTAGCTAGGTATCAAACTAGGCTTTACTTGAAGGCTGTAATGGATTCCTTTTGAGTTACCTTACTAATTATTTCCCATCGTGTAAATGGAATATTGCACAGTATGTAGTAGGTGGAGCTAATGTGCTCACATTACCGGTGCGATACCGGCTTTAGCCATTCAGTTGAATATTGAGATACCTTACTAATTATTTCCCATCGTGTAAATGGAATATTGCACAGTATGTAGTAGGTGGAGCTAATGTGCTCACATCTTTAATCGCTAAATTACTCATCATTCGCAGGTTTGGAGTACAATACCGGCTTTAGCCATTCAGATGAATATTTTTTATTAATATTTCTATACCAATTTAAAAAAAAAATATATATATATATTTCTCTGTGTTCCGAGTTATGGTCGTAACTGAGATCTAAAATTGAATTTAATTTACTTTTTTTTAAGAGATAGCTCGTTGACCGTCGAACTTCATGAGGAAGGATTGGTTGTGGAGTCGGTCATGCGTTTTGGATAAATAAAAAACTAATATGTTAACAAAAATGTTTTAAATATTGCCAATATTTCAGACCAAAAAAAAAAATAACACACTAATAATGTATTATATTATACGGGCATGACTAATAAATACAACATGAAATTGTTTTTAGTCATGAAAAATGAAAAAAAAAAAATAAGAGTGTGTAATCTGCAATATAAGAAATATAAATTTATGAATAATTAAAATTCAGTTGAATATTGAGATACCTTACTAATTATTTCCCATCGTGTAAATGGAATATTGCACAGTATGTAGTAGGTGGAGCTAATGTGCTCACATTACCGGTGCGATACCGGCTTTAGCCATTCAGTTGAATATTGAGAAACCTTACCGGACTCCTGTCACTAAAAACAAAAAACTGACATCAATATGGGTAAATAATTTAATTTGCTATTATTATTATCATTATTATGTTTAAAGAGTACAATAAGAATGATATTTGAGAGCGGGGGGTGAAGAAATATAATAAGACTGGGGTCACTGAACCCCGGCATCTCGATTTACCTTAAGGCATAACAACTTCTTCCCCCTCTTCCACCTGCCAGAGATGTATATATGCCAACTATGCGTTATCATACTCGCGTGAATTCCATTTATCTAATATAGCAGATACATTTATGTAGAACATATATATTAAACCCCCCCCCTTCCCGTATAAAATTACAGATATTATTCGCGGGCACACATAACAGTCCGGCAGATAGGGCTTCTTCACTTGAGAAGGTTTCCCGTCCAATATGAACGTGGATATAGGTGAGAATGAACTATTAATATAGTATTAACTACGAATGTCAATGGGCCGAGTGGGGCCAAGTGATGGGAAAAGGCGCCCAACTACTTTAGGTCATTTTAAAATGTCGTACTTATTTTCTCCCCTTTGTAAAAAAAAAAAAAAAAAAAAAAAAGTATCTTACAGAACGTAACCGATAGAAAATGTAATTCAGTTTCTGTTCTACTTCTTTTCTGTACATATTGTTCTCTTTATAATACCTAGAATAACGAGGATATTACGATAAATTTGAACAATTTGATCAATNAAAGAATTTATTTTTATAAATATTCATGGTTTATATTTTTTAATTTGGAATGAATTTTTCAGAAAATTAAAAAATGAATAAACTCAAACAGTAATATATCTATTCATTTTTGTAAAACATAGTGAAAAAAACAACTCAAGTATTAAATTCTCAAGAATTCTTTGTTTTTCTTTTCAAGACTGTTGTTCTTTAATGCTGATATGGTAAATTAAAAGCCCTCTTTCGATAGCTCTCCAAACATTTACTAAAAATGAAGGATGATATAAAACGGACATTGGAGACCAATATCATCAAAACAAACTAATGGAAAGGGAAATTAAATGTACATTGGGTGATCGAAGGGAGGGGGGAGGGAATTGTATCGAATTCAATTCCGTTCAGTGGAAAACAGAGCTCGTTTACTTCTTACAAACATACAAATCGCAATTGTATTTCGCGTCACTTTCCATACAAATATTTGGGGTGTGGTCTTAAACATGTTCTACGTACTATTGACAGATTAGCACGGTTATAACAGATCCCACAAGTCAGGATTAAGCCGTTGGTCAGGAAATTACCTGATGGAAAAAATAAAAATTTTGTTTGAAGGGTGGTATCTGTAGTTTGTGTCTCTGACATACTTTTAAGAAACGATGTGGACAAAAAACGATATAGATCCACAAAAACCTTTCGGGAGAGACTTCATCTGGCTCACTCCATTGAAAAAACAATTTTGGGCGGGAAGCATTCAAAATGCCGGGCTACGTCTTTCTGACTTCGTATGTCAATTGTCAGAGGCCAAAAATTAGAAAATATGTAAGTAATGAAAGTAATCATAAGTTGTAGGCTTCAATTTTAGGAAAGGCTCTTATTTCATGTACTGTATGGTATGATCAACATTAATTCACACACATGGTCTGATATTCATTTTTGAAAAGCGAAGGAGCTGTGCGCACCCATTTTTCTACCAACGTTTACCAAACATGTAATAAAATGTATATTACTGAGTCGAGAGTTCGTTGGCAATCTACTTTGATAAGTTTAGGGAAGGCTGAGGCAGGCCTAGACGATTCTAACAGTTATTTTTGCGTAAATCTACTTCCCTATCCAGAAGTAAGGAAGTATCTGGCACCCCTTAATTGACTTCTACCCCTAAAGGCCTGGTCCTCTCGTCAAATGCTTCCCTAGTCTTTAATGTTGTTTTGCACTTAAATTGTTTTGTACGTTTCTCTGCAATGTAAATAACGAATATTTTAAAATATGATCTTTATCAAAACTACACAACTCAACCCAACCCCTCATTTGATTTCAAATAATTACGAAATCATCAAACTGTTCGCGAAAACGAATCTGAAATGCCAAATTTAGTATCATTGTTTTTAAAATTTGCGGACATTAGAGCGTCCAGAGACGAATGGTATATATATACTTTAAAACTTTTATAAAACGTTACTTAAGTGGGAACAGATAATCCAGAAGTGTATGTCTGACACATGTGTCACCGTATGCCGGACATAGAGAGATAACAAAGTTATCCGTATGTACATATAAGTTTTGGGAGGGGTGGGAGGGATGTAGAAGTAGTTCGAACGGGCAGTGGCTCTCTACACACAAGTACAGGGAATAATCCCTTATTGCACGGGCGGGATAGAGAACTCATTCCCCCTCTCTAATATCGAGCTGAGGGTTTTGCTCATACGTCCGGAAACAGGAAGCGGACTCGTTCATGAGTGTCGTTCACGCTCAGCTGGAACCAGTCCGGGAGGGTTCAACCCGTCTCCTTCCACCACCCACCCCTTCCCTCTGACAACATATATACTCGGGAATTGACAGCGCAAATAGGGGCATATATGTCACTAACGCAGTTACTCTGAATGAAATCTGCCTGACACATATATTAAAGTTGTATTCCTTCCATATAAAAGAATAATTAAAATCAAAAACCGAAATTGACCACACTAATTAAGTTGAATATGATAATTGAATTAATAATGATACTCATAAGTTTGTATGGCAAGCTTTTAATACCCACTCATAATATATCATGGATATTAAAAAAAAAAAAATTTAAAAAATTTCTTAATTTATCAACCACTATCTAAGATTTTTGAAATTTTTATTGTTGCAAATAATACATAAAAATTTTAATGTTTTTTTTTTTGTTTTATAACTTCATTAAAGCAAAGTTCCAACTACTCCGACCGAGAATAAGAAAGAGGGAGACAAAGCCGGTTATTTTCTTTCTTAAATAATTTCTTTATTGTGTCCTTTTTGTTGAATTACTATGTTTTGATTTTTTAATATTGTGCATCGAATTTTCTATGTTATATAAACTTTAAAAATTAAGTTTATAAATTTATCTCTACATGAAAAAAAGTCATTAACTTATCTACTGTATTGTATCCTATACATCCTTTATTTTCCTATTTTCCATTTCAGTTATTAACGAGCTAAAAATATTAAATCTCATCTCCTTTTTCATAAATAAAAGAGGAGCCATTGAACTTCCCCAATCTAATTTCTTAATTTCAAACTTAAAACGTTTTTTCCATTAAAAAAAATTCTAATTATTGCTAGTATAAAGGGTTATAAACGAGTTCATGTGTGTGCGCGCGTAAAGTTGATAT
>KZ807163.1:312726-326169 GCA_000696205.2 Oncopeltus fasciatus
TATATATATATATATAAAGAAAAAAGGTTTCATGCTTCTCCTATCTTTAAGCGGTCAATAGGAGAGAAATCTGTTTTCACTAATAATAACTTCTTAATTGGCTTTTAGTATTTGGAATTTAGTAATACTTTTACTCCTTAAATGTACAATTATTTGCAATGTATTATGCTCATTTTGTAAATATATATAATGTTTGTATTATAATATTAAATTGATGTTTTTTTGAATTATGAATTACGTGATGTGTATTTTTATTTAATGTAGTTTTGGGTAAAATGTTTCCGAAGTAAAGTCTATGTGATTTTCTTTTCTCCTTACACGCTTACTGAGAGCTCTATATTTGAGGCAAAAAAACTAATTTTAACTCCTCCTCTAGCATAAACTCATACATAGAAAGGGCCTCAGTAACCCAAGAAGTTTTATAAATACAATACAAAGAGAAAATCAGCTGAAAATTATCTAAGTAAAGCAACACTGTAGAATTAGGTGTAGTGTATCCCCTATGTAAGCTTGCACTATGTATGTAACCTAATACTTCTATGCACTATGTATATATTACATCAATACACACTGTAAGAGAAATACAAAAGGGATACTCTGAAATACACATAACTTTATGACTGAAATGAATTGGAAGGAATGTGAGCCTCGATGGTCAAATGTAATGAAAGCACTATTTTAATGCGCCTAAAAAATGATAATTCACCTACTATACCAATTACAGTATACACAATCATGAAACTGTCTTATTAGATGTTTTTTGTTGGGGTTTGGTCAAGATAGATCTAAAATAATACCAATATTTAAAATATGTGTATTTTTTAAATTATCTGCCAACGTTTCGGCTTACATTGTGAGGATGTTGAAATACAATATGATAAGAATAAAAATAAAAAGAAAAAAAATTAAATGATTTACAATATAATAATATGGAATTGCCATAACTAAATGTAATGTGATATCAAAAGTATGGCTACTAACTTTGTAGAAAAATTCAATATACGAAAAACAAATTACCTTAATAATATAATTAACTACACCTACCTATCATGAAGGCGAGAGGGGAATACGTTGTTAGATAATTTAAAAAATACGAATTTTTTAAAAATATTTATTTTTTTGGATCTACCTTGATTGAACCCCAACATCTAATAATAATATCCACGGTCAAAAAACACCTAATAAAAATATCAAGGGTAAAAAATACTCTCAATTTGAATGAACTCAGACAAACATTTATCTTTCATCCTGATCCTACTGATCATTCCAAACCTACTAAAACAGGAATATTTCTGAATCCTCCTATTCCCATGTCCCTCCCTCCTAAAGCGGTTAATCCCTCCAAAGTCAAAAGCCTCAATTCCAAATTACCCAGGCGCAAATCCCCAGGCCATGATCTTATTACCACTTGTATCTTACGACAACTTCCCAAAAAAGTAATCCTCTTTATAACATACCTTTACAATAGCATTCTCCGCATCACAACGTCATCCTCTTTCCTAAACCCAGTCAACCACCCAACCTTCCTTCCTCTTACCGTCCCATCTGCTTCCTCCCCAGAATGTCCAAAATGTTCGAAAAGATCCTATTGCTGAGAATTATACCCATCCTCCATTTCATGAATTTATTAATTTTTTATGGAATTGTATTCATAATAGCTTTTAGAAAGAATCGGAGAGAAGAAAGACAGAGGAATTCGATTTATATCTGCTACAAGTACACTATTCCAGACGTCGATGACATATGTATATTTAAACAGCTGTAATGTACTTTGTATTTGTGTTTGACATATGTTTTATATTTAAGGGTTTATTTAATCAAAGCTACTGTGTAATAATTTGTTCCATTAAACTTCCTGGGTAATTCAGACTTATGAAGTCAATAAAAGCTCAATTTCTATCAGATTATACGAGAGCGGGTCAATAAGTGCGTGACTTTTTAAATGAAACAAAGGTTTTTTGATAAAAAGTAATTTTATTTTTCAACATAGTCTCCTTTAAGCTCTATACACCTCGTCCAACGTTTCTCCAATTTTTTTATCCCTTCCAAAAAATAAGATTTCTCGAGCTCCTCAAAATATGTATTTGTTTGTGAGATAATTTCATCGTTGGAATAAAATCTCTTTCCGCCAAGCCATTTCTTAAGGTTCGGAAACAAGAAATAGTCACTCGGGGCTAAATCCTCGTAGGCTAAAAAAAACTCGTAGTTACAGTTTCAGCCGTGAGTTCCAATGAAAGAGCACAGTTCAATGCAGTATGAGGGAAAAGTGGCTGCTTCTAGTCCAATTGTCCAGATAAATAATTTACATCCGATTTAACAACAACAATCCAGGGAAGGGGAAAAAAAATCTTGTGCTTAGGTAGGGATATCCAGAGGGCCAATTAGAAGGAGCTGTAAGGTCCTGAGGCGAACAAGGCAGGGGTAATTAAGAGCGGTACTGCCGTCCCGGGAGAGGGGCCATTCGTCTGCCAGGTTCCCGAGGGATGGGGCCTCGGTATACCGTGTGAGGTCCCTGTTTTTCCCTGCTCGCGATGGGCCTGTCTTTCCTGTAGCCGACGTCTACACGTTGCACCGCTTAGGCAATCCAACCGAGAAATTTCCCCTTCCTTTGTATGTAGTTGTGCTCTTTTACAAAAAGATATTCAAGAAAATCCAAAAACATGCGGCTTATTTAAATAGATCAACTTGGCAGTATTTTCCAAGTGAAATTTTCGCCAAAACAAGACGGAATTTCACTCGAAAGCAAGAAGAATTAAATAAATTCCAATACATATTTTTATTTGAACCTTCCTTGTCAGTTATCCCCTTTTTATCAATAATAAAACAAATATTTTATCAAGAAAGAAATATGTGTTCGTTTATTTTGTTCAAAATGAATATTATGCACAAGCGTTTTCCATTTTTCTTTATGAAATTCGGAACTTTGTTTTGCATCCTATCATTGTTTTGTATTTGTTTTAAATACAAAACAAAGAAAGGATATTTTCATAATTGATCAAAACCGAAACAATTGCAGTGGGAGATTACCTGAAATGTTTAGAGTGAGTACAAAATTTTATTTCGATGTAGCAGGCGTAATATTGTATACAGAGTAAAGAAATTCAAAATAAATTTATTTCTCAATAAAAGACATATTGTAGAAGTTTAGTTTATTTTAAAAGTTAATTATCTTTAATTAGAAGCCTGAATTAGTTGTTTTTCTTTATTAAATTTGACACACAACTTTTGAAAGTAAAGAAAAAAAAAAAAGTTTGTTAAGAGCAAAATCGAACAAATAGGAGGAAGGGATTACCTGAAATTTTACTAACCCTTACTAATATACACTAATAAATACTAAGATACACTAAGTTTTTTTTGTTGTAGCGGGCCTAGCACTAGCCTTGTTTAGAGCAATGAAACTAAGCACAAATATATTTATCGGTAAATTAAAGTTTCAGAAGCTTAAAGGGTAATTGAAGAATTAGGTGTTTAAATGTGCAATTTAGCATATCGCTTTTAAGGGAAAAATTAAAGGGTGATTTTCTTATTCAAGGAAATTGCACTTATAGGAGTAAAAAAGTCAAACTCAAATTAAACTATATTTTTTCGTTACAGAGGGCCTAATATTTAGTTAAGGGCAATGAATATAAACCCTGATTTGTTACTGTTTTCTGTTTTGTTTTTGATTTTCAATGGAATTTGGCATATTACTTTTAAGGAAGAAATTAAAGGGTTTCATTATGTTTCTTAGTGAACAAAATTGGATGAATAGAAGTAGGGAGTCTAGTAAAATTAAAACATTCTTATCCGTTGTCAGTAAACTAAGCTCTGATTTGTTATTGTTTTACGTTTTTGTGGTAATTTTTTTTTAACTCAAACTTTTAATGAAAATATCTGAATGTGAGCGTTTTTAAAATTCTTATTAATAATTTAAAATTTATATACAGTTGTTTATTATTTAATATTTTAAACATAAAGTAGCACAATCAGATTAATAATTTATTTGCTTTAAAGTATTAAAAAAAACTTGTGAAAATGTACTTTTATACAGTTATATTTATTTGCAGTCCATCAAGGGCTCCATTTAATTCCGTTTTCACTGGGGTGGGTAAGGAACCAGTTCCTCCAATTACGGAGTCAGTCAAGAGACAGTACTCGGGCTGACTTTCTCATTACCTGGGAGTCATCTTAGGCCTGGAGACTCCCACACTCTAAGCCAGGCCTCGTTTTGTGCTAACTGCTACTGCGGGGTTCTCGCTCCTCTGTGCCCGGGGAGATTCATGGAAATTTTGTAGTGTGGCTTACGTATATTGCATCGAGTAACAGCCTCCTTAATCTTATCTCCGCCATTCAGGGCAGTAAAAGGTATCACATCTCCCCAGAGCCCTTTCAGTTAATTAGTTAACCTCAAGCGTCATTTGACAGCTATTGGATTACATTATATACTAATATTTTTCTTCTCATTTACCAAATTCATTCGAAATAGACACGTTAAACGCTTATTGTTATTGTGCTAGCTTCAGATTAGTTTTTTTGCTGGGTTAGCCTCCCTTGCAACCACTAAGGGTCATTGGAGGGAGGGGCTATCTACAGGTTGCCACCCCATTCTAAACAACCATGGCTCAGGACAACCTTCTATATTATAAATAAAAGATTGACCTGGGCGGGATTTGAACCCGCGGCGTCAGGATTGCGAGACCCGTACGGATCCCCTGAGCTAGCCTGGCGCCCCATCTTCAGATTAGTATACAGAGATATTTTTAGGTAATTAGCTAATCCAATCATCTCCAATTTGTCCCCTTATGATAACCTTAACCTAGCTACAAGCACATTCGCAACCATATATATTAATTTCATTAATTTAAGTTCACCTCGAAAAAATCAAACAAAGGTGTGGTAAGTGGAGAATAAAAATCAATGAAGAAAAATGCGTTCAAGTTAATTTCCAACTACGGAAAAAAATACTTCCCTGAAATTGTGAAACTTAACAATATTCCTTTACCACATTCAAATTCCGTTCGTTACCTTGGGTTCCATCTTGACTCACGACTTACAAGGAGTGAACATACTAAAATTAAAAGTTAAAGAACTCAATCGGCGATATGGACTTCTATACAGATTCACAAATAAGAACTTCAATCTTACGATGAAAAACAAACTGACGCTCTACAAAACCTTATTAAGACCAATCTGGACTTACGGAGTCGAAATATAGGGTGCCGCTAAGCCTTCCAACATCCAAAGAATCCAGTCCTTCCAATCCAAAACCACCAGAATAATTGCAAATGCTCCCTATTACGTATTCAATTCATCCCTTCAACCACGATCTTAAAATCTCTTTTGTTTAAGACCTCATTTCTTCCCTTTTCATTCTTTTCCACAGTAAACTGCCACACCATTCTAATCCACTAGCACAGACCATATCTTCCAACTCCAACCCCTTCAACCCTCACTGTCGACTAAAACAAAGATATATATATATATTTATANTATAGATGGTTAGTGCTATGATCTTTTCCACTAAAATCCAGCCTGTCATTAAAAAAAAAAAAAAAATTATGTTCCTATATTAAAAAGGACATTATAACGGTACCTTCTTCTAGCGATTATAATTATGATTTTTTTTTTATGGATTACAGATTATGAACGGAAGTTTTATCGAGAGTAAAAAGTAATTATTCTATTCTAAACACACTTGTTCAGAACAGGGTTTTTTTCGTGAAAGAAAAGTCGGAATTCTTATCCGTAGAGTCAGGGCTGAGAGACCAAATAAATTCTCCCAGGCGCCCAATTATACAATTTTAAATAAAATTTTGAAATGAAAACCATTATTATGATCATAAAGATTTAAATCCCTTTAACTTTGTATAGTATGAGGTCACAGGGACGCGGTAGTCCACTGGTTAAGGCACTGTCAACCTGAACCAAGAGTCCCTGGTTCAATTCTCACAGAGCACTATTGGTTTTCTTCCTTGTGCTTTTGTTTTAATAATCCAGTTGATTCCTCGTGTACTGCTGAAAACCTCCAGCCATAGTTGGGTCCAATATTTTTATTGAATGAGATCAGGACTGTTGCAGAAATGAATACATTTTTTTATACAGCGGAGTAATATTAACAAACAAATGAAAAGCATTATTTAATGAAAATAATATAATATAATATACTACAGAATAAGGCTAGTTATTTTTCTCGATCTAGTTTTACTAATTAATTAAATAATTGCATAGTGGATATTAATATCTCCTGCATATTTCTTGAAATTGCCATCATTAGCTAACTTCATGGATTCATCTAGAGCCTTGAAATATTATCTGTTATTTTTATCTTTCTCCTTCTGGATAACTGGTCATTATCGTTATCTAAATTACGATCTATGCAGCTGTTGTGTTGTGCTAACGCAGGTCTGATCTCCTTCGCATTTTTCCTTCTTTTTCTTCTACTCTTTGCAGACAGTATCATCTTCTAAATAGATCTGAAAAAAAAAAGTTTAGTAAGAGATTTATCGAACACTTTTCATCTCAAACTTAGACATCCTATATATTTCAACATATTCTAATAATAGATTGTAGAAGGCTCAAATCCTTTAAAGTTTAATGTTTTGGTTTCACTGACGACTGATTAAAAAAACAAAAAAAACAAAAAAAAAATATATATATATATGTATGTGGGTGTGTGCGTCTATGAGAAGTCTCATTGGAGAGTAGGTGCATTGTTAAGATTGAACATTTCAGAAATTGAATTCCTATACTTTTTACGCCTACCTTCTGGTATAATGCTGTTAAGCACTATACTGGAAGTATATATATATATACTCATGTATGTTTGAGTGGAGTATATCAGTGTGGGAGAAGTTTAGCTGGATAAGTCAGCAAACTGGAATTGGATAAGACCGAAAGAATAAGAGGCTCGAGTGTAGTTTCAACTTGTCTTATGCCAGTATAACTTCTTCAGTTATTTATCACTGATTTTTTTTTATTCTAACAAATAATTTATAAATAATTTGATCAACTGCAGAGGAAAAAGACTAAGCCGTGTTTATGGTTTTCCTCGCAACATTTCTCTCCTTGTTTTATTTACTTAAAATGATGCTATAATAGTAGAATCATGATTGACTAAGAGCAATATTCAATATTTTGAATTAAAAAAAAAAAGCATTCTTACAATAGATCAAAGAGGTTTTTGAGAAGCTATAGCTTAAAAAAATAATAATACATTTACAGACTTCATTAGGACTATAGTAAAAGTGCGTCAAGAATCCGAGAAAGCGTAATAAAATAATTATTACAATACAAATTATTTTCAGTCAAATAAAATAAACTAATAAAATAAACTAATAAAATAAAATAAAGTAGTTGGTTGGTAAATCACACTTGTAAAGGAACAATATCTCAGAAGTAGCTTATTATAGTGAACTAATTTATATATGTGCTTAAGCCGAGAATCTAAGAAGGTTTATCATTCTGTGACCGACCTTGCCTATTTCCTTATTTACTAAACGAATACAGTAGTATTACATAAGAGTAATAAATGTGTAGAGTGAGTTTTGTTCTGAATGTTTATCTCACTTGGACGTCTTTTGAAGATAACAGAAGTTATTTTGAAACTCATGACAATTTTTAGTAGAGGTTTTTTTTTGTTGGGTTTCGGTCATGGTAGATCCAAAAATACAATTTAAAGGAAAATATGTTTTTGTGTTTTTTAAATTATTTGCCAACGTTTCGGCTTACATTGTATGACAACTTCAGGGCTATCATGAAGGTGAGAGGGGATGGTCGATTCGCCTCCATTGTAGTCTCTCGTCTTCATTAAAGCCATGAAGTTGGCTTTTAATGTAAGCCGAAACTTTGGCAGATAAATAAATAATACACATTTTTTAAATTGTATTTTATGGATCAACACAACCCGTTGTATTGTGGTCCGAACCCCAACAAAAACATCTACTAAAAATCTACACGGTCAAATCTCTCCATCACAACAATTTTGTTCTTTTTTCTACAATTCTTACAAATTATATTATTGCACAGAAATTAACATTAAATTGCATAATTAACCGAGAATAAAATAAATTATTGTTGAATAGTTGCAGCCTTTCTTATAAATACCTGTTAAAATAATAGTTAGATATAATATAAATATTTGTTGATAATAAATAAAGAATGTAGGATGAACAAAAAAAAAAAAAGAAAAAAAGAAGTTAACTGTGGGAGTGAAAGAAAGACTGAGAGATAAAGTGAGAGAGACCACAGTGGATATGCAATATATAGTTTGAGAGATAAAATAAGGAAAATTCGTAGGTTTTATTGTCCTTTGTGGCCTCCCTGGAGGAGTGCACATTAGAGAGAAACACAATTTATCTTGAGGGGGTAGATGTGTGGGAGGGAGAGAGCTACAGATATGTACGTCAGAGAGAGTGAGAGAGGGATGGGGGTTGTGTGTGTGTGTGTGGGGAGGTCCTCTTATCCGAAAGAGATTGAAATACATCAGCTTGCTTGTCTCATCCAGTCCATCCTTTTATCTCCCTCCAGAGCTTTTTCCTCCCCCTCACCCCCTCCCTCCCGCAGGCCTTCATCCCTCATTCCGCTGTAATGTCTCTTGTCTTCTAGCAATTTATTAGTCTCAGTTCCTTGATTTCCACATTGGAAGGGAACAATAATTCACCATTCTCAAGTGTACTCTGCTCTCTCTTAGCGAACAGGAAAATACTTTTATTTATAATAAATGTATTAAAGTGTGCTCAAGACTATATCTAATAAAGCAACAAATAAGCTCCCAATAACTTATTTTCTTATTTATTTACAAATATATTTTAATATTAATAGATATAATCTAAAATGTTAATAAATGCAATAATAGCGAAAAGATAAATACAATGAATGCAATGATGTTATTTCTATAATCATATCAGGGATCAATATTATGAAGCTAAAATGTATACAAAATGTATGTATTTTTTTGGGAATTTTTGTTTTTATAAAAGTTAAGCGAATCCTAAACAATCGTACAGTCTTGTGTTTTTGTAAATTAATAAAAACAAAGTTATTATGATTTTTTATTCGTTTTTCCTTATAAATCTCTCTTTTGCTTGGGTCATTTTAGCCATTTAGTAACTTATTTAACGGTTTGCAAAGAGAAACCAAAATATCGAAATTTTTAAAAAATTGGGAACGCTTGAAAGCAAATGGCAATTATATTCTTAATATATATANGCAGATATTAATTTTCTCCTCCACCTCGCCTCCAGGGGTGGTGGTGAAAAGGAAACCTGATTCGCTACTTCCTGAAGAGGCGTAATACTGCAAAGGCTGCGTTATTACTTTGCCACAGCTAAAGTGTAGTAATTCCCAAAAGGGAGAAATTCACATACAGATACATACTGATTTAAAGGGAATTTCTATGTTTCCAGGCCTCAAAAAGCCATTTCATATATTTCTTTTGATTTCTTCTGTAAATTTTTTATATTATAAAAATATATCACAGTCCTTAAAATAAATATATAGGGCCATAAGGAATATATTTTATGAAAACGTGTTATATAAGATCAAAAGGAGAGTTTGTTGACGGTAGATATTACTCTTAGATGATTTTAGTTGGGGTTCGGTCAAGGTAGATCCAAAAAAAAACAACACAAATTTCAAAAATGCATTTTTAAAATTTGTGTTATTTTTTGGTCTATCTTGACCGAACCCCAACTAAAATCATCTAAGAATAATATCTACGGTCAACAAACTCTCCTTTTGAACATGTAATATAACTTTTTTTATCAAAGGACGTTAATTTTCTGAAATAAACATAAAGTTTAATCCGATAGCTTATTTTTCACTAATTAACTTTTACACTTTCTGACATTTAAGTATAATTATGAGTAAGGAAATGTTTGTATTTTTATTGTAAATTGAAGATAATGTTCTCAGGTGGGGGGGGGGGGAGTATAGTGACCGAAGAGCATCCCTTAAAGAAAGTGTGTAAGAGAACAAAATGCTCCCCCCCACCGCCATCCCCACCCCTACCCCCACCTCTCAAGTGGACACGTATGAAATTGCAGTCCCCTTGCTCCCCGACGGCTTTGGGAGTGGAGTATCCCCAACTGATCCGGGCCATTCACATTCAAATGAGCCCAGTCCCTGGCCCCTCCCCTACCCCCGCCCCAAACCCTACCCCCGGACTACCCCTACTTCTGCGGGGCCCGGCCCCGTCTGTCGCCCCTTAAACGGCCTTATTACAAGGACAGGGGGTGAAAGGACGGGTGTGAAACTTTTCCCTTCACTGTTTACCCCCTACCCCTCTCAACCCTTCCCACTACCTCCTCATACCCGAACTCTACAGTTTTCTTTTATATTTTCTTCTTTCTTTATCTTTGTTTTTCCCTTGTTCTTTTCTCGTTTTTTTAACAATATAGCTTAACTTTACCTGTAAAAGAAAAAAAATAGAAAAAAAAATTAGAAAATTTGTTTTTAAAAAAAGAAAGCTTATCCACTCTGCTTAAGTTGGTCTTCAAAGTTGTAGCCTTTCTTACTTACCTCTGTAAACACTTTCCTTCTTGATGCACTTGATATTACTAATAATTTTACTAATTTAAAAACTTTCCTTCAAAATGCACTTGATATTACTAACAAATGACCATTTTACTAATAAGAACATTGAAAAAATAGTATTTTTATTAAGTTAAGTCATGGTTTAAATGAAGAGTTGTTGATCAAAAAATTTGATAAATGTGTATTTCAGAAATTGTCTGCCAACATTCGGCTTACATTGTAAGCCATCTACAGAGCTATCATGGAGATGAGAGGGGACGTCAGTTAAAGACACTCAACCCCTAGGAAGCATGGCCATTCCTAGAAGTATGACTCTTATGATAAATAATAAAGATATCTGATAAGGAACTAGATATAAGCCCTTCGCCACGAGCGGAGGTCATTCTGGTGTTAGCCGAGAATCGGTCTAGTCGTAGGGTTAGAAGGCTGTCTTAGCCTTGGTTAGTTTTAAGTTAGTTTAAGTTAGTAATAGTTAGTCTGTTGTAAATTATAATATACTTTTGTTTTGAGAAATAAAGTTTTTTTTCAAATCTCCGAGAACATGAGATTTAACTGTCGTGCTGCCAGGATCACATGTTCATGACTGATGTCAGTAAAAAAATACACATTTATCAAATTGTATTTTTTGGATCAACCTTGACCGAACCCCAACAAAAACATCTAAGCTTAACTCGTGGTGTTTCAACATTTACATTTTTATGTAGAAGAATATGATTGTGATTATTGACTAGTTTATAGTATCATATTTTTAAATTAATTTAATAAGATTTTTATGTCAAGGTTCGTAAAAAAAATGTATATATAATTGCTTTCTCCAATTTATTGTATCTATAAGTAATTTCCGAATTATCAAGTTTTGAATTTTGTGTTTTCGATCATTTTTTAATTTATAGCGGAATTTCTATTGTATGGATTGTGAAAACATTCAACTCGATGATTACGTTAAAATAAAGAAAATATTTTACCTATTAAATCACTATTTAATCAGTATTCCAGTAATACAAATCCTATTCTTAATGGTTCAAACTTACCTATAGTTTTTTGAAAACATTTTAAAATATTTACCATTCTTGAATAACTTATTTCAATTCGGAAATATAAAATTATAACCACTAGAATCGTTTCGAACTCGAAACCAGCCATATTATAAGTAGTGTAGACTAATACATATAGTCCATAGACTAATAACACATAGTCGGAAGATAGATAAATGCAACATGCATCCAACATGGAGATAAGATGAAATTTAAGGTTCAGGTAAACCCCCACTCATCACTGTTAAATTCCGAAGAATTATTTAAAAACTTTACAGAAAGTGTAAGTGATTACCAATTTGTAGTGCAAGGGAACAGAATAAAAAATCTAACTGTCCCAGCGTGGACTCGACACTAGTGCGGGGAATTTAATAACTTATCAGACTTGTCCCGGTAGCATAAGTGGAAAATGCACCGGCCCGGATAGCAGGAGATCCAGGTTCGAGTCCTGGCTGGAACAGTTAGATTTTTATTCTGTTCCCTTGCACTAAAAATTGTTAAAATTTACGTGGGATTATATACCACAAAAAAAAATTATGTAGGTGATTACCTTTCGGCTCCTAATATTTTTGAGAAATGTTTTACTTTTATAACCTCTTGTTCATTCAGATTATTTTAAGTTTTCTATTCAAAACGATTTAATAATTCAAATCAATTAATATGTATTATTAAATACATAATCAATTAATGTAGTCCTCTTTAATAGTTTAGAAATTCATATACAAATATAAATATTTATTCCTGTAATTTCAAATGCTTAATTATGTTTGTAAAAATAAACTTATTGTGTTTTGACTCAGAAAGAATGGAAGCCTGGTAGCTTGGAAAGAATCTTATCTAAGTTTCAAAAAATGGCTTCTAACTTCGGAGCAATAGAAACTGCGATGGTGTACAATTAATCTACTTTATTCAGTAAATATGAAACCTAATTATTGTATTTTAATTAATATGGGAGAACACAATCTTTAAACTCGGATAATTTGACTAATTTAATATATTTTCCACCCTTAAATGAATGTTGTCTTATATTACACTTTATTTTTAACGTCGTTTATTTAAATTCAAGTATGACAACTTTCATTTACTTGTTTTCTTTAAGCTAGAAAACATCATTACTCAAGATCATCCAATATTCAAGATAATAAAAAGTTCTAAAGTCTTAGGATTCAGTTGTTTACATATTTTTGACAGTAATAAATAAAGTTGAATAAGAGTTTTCAGGCTCAGAAGGGAAGGATAGGCAGGCTGGAAGATGAGGAGGTTGGAACAGATCCTTTATCAAAGCATATTGCTTCTTTAACAAAGTCATTAAGGGAAATCTTAAACTTTGATTGAGTTAACTTTTATTCACCAAATATTCAAAGTTATTTATTTAACCTACTTCTCCCATTTCCCTCCCCTCTCACTCACCACCGGAACTTCCAATTTGTAGATCAAGATTAATATATATTTTCTTACACTCTATTCCCGCTAAAAATATTAACATGGGCAAGTTTTTTCGTTACGGCTGGCAGGCTGCTGGGGGCTCAACTGGGAAGAAAGAGTTTCCAAGTTTATATTGGATTTCTGGAGAGGAGGGGAGGAAAAGAAAAGAGACAAGAGGAGGGGCAGTGAGGAGAGAAAAAGCAAGAAAGAAGGTACAGAGAAGGGAGCAATAAATCGGGAGAAGGTACAGAGAAGGGAGCAATAAATCGGGAGAGAGGTTGTATGTACGAGGATAGAAAAGAGAAGAGAGGTAAACAGAGGAGAGAACAAGTAAGAGTAAGGAGGTTGGGGGGGGGGGAGTGAGGAGAGAAAAAGCAAGAGAGAAGGTACAGAGAAGGGAGCAATAAATTGGGAGAGAGGTTGTATGTACGAGGATAGAAAAGAGAAGAGAGGTAAACAGAGGAGAGAACAA
>KZ807163.1:327226-345469 GCA_000696205.2 Oncopeltus fasciatus
AATGTTATTTCACCACATATATAGCAAAAGCTATCGACAGAATTCACACACTTTCGAGGCATTTCAGATCAGCACTTAAATTAATTTAAAAATC
Source organism: Oncopeltus fasciatus (assembly GCA_000696205.2). NCBI lineage: Eukaryota > Metazoa > Arthropoda > Insecta > Hemiptera > Lygaeidae > Oncopeltus > Oncopeltus fasciatus. The sequence goes on from KZ807163.1 coordinate 327,321, forward strand.
AACTTCACACGATAATTTCAATAGCAACCACGTGCATACAATTGACAAAATTGCAAAGGTTAAGTTTACTACTTATGAACAGCTGATGAGAAGGGTTTTATGTAAACAAACATGTGTACCAACTGTTGGTGATGAAATATTTCATTTGTTGAAAACTCAATATATATATATAATAAAATGATACTATATCTTGAAAACAAGAGCTAATTTATAATTTTTATGGTCATTTTCGGTTTTAACACGTGGAAATACATTAAAATCAGCCAATTTCAACCCCGAAACAAAAACTTTGTTGTTCAGTGTTATTAGCCATCTTCTCACCTCATGTTATTGTCTTTGAATGTCATTTTTACTTTTCGTTGTAAACAAATTACAAAATGTTTTTATTTTAACCGAATGTAATATATAAATAAAAGTTTAAAAAAAAAAAAAAAGTGTAAAAGAAAGCAAAACTTCTTTTAAAATATCTAGAGCATTTTTGAAATTTCAAAATTAAAGTTCTACCAAGGAGAAATCGGTTACTGATTCACGCTATTTTTAACGGCTTCCCACAAAGCGCTATCGTTTATTTAAGCTTACTAGAACTGTGAACTTCAGAGTCCAATAGATAGAGAATTTTTGTTGAGGGTTCGGTCAAGGTTCATTAAAAAAAATACAATTTATTTAAAGCCGACGCTTCGGCTTAAATTATAAACCACCTTCAGAGCCATCACGAAGGCGAGAGGGAATGTCTTGTCACCGGGATCAAATGTTCGTGACCGAGAGGGGTCAACCGAGCCCGAATCAAAAGTCTCAACCAACTACGGTCAAAAACTATCCATTTAGAGTCCAATGAAACAAAATATTAAACAAAACTTCAATTCATGAATAAATGTATTGATTTGTGTAATAAATAAATCAAAGGGCGAAATCTCCTTCCCCAAACAATTCTGATGGTAATCTTCAGAAGCACTGGAAATGAGGAGCATGGGCCCCAAGATTGTGAGTTTGTCATCTCTCATTTCCAGTACTTCTGAAGACTACCTTCTAAGTTCAAAAGCGCCAAAAAAAAAAAAAAAAAAAAAAAAATTTGGTCTTCAATTAATTGTTGCTCACAAAACGGCTACAAATATAAAAATATTCTAGTATTTAGCCTAGATATTGTAAAGAGTGTAAGTGACTTCAGGATAGACAATTCAGAGTCAGAGAATGTGAGAGAACATCTCGCTAAACGCTCTCATTTACTGTTGGTTTATTTGAGAGTGGATTGGGGGTTTTCTTCCCCCTCTAATTACTTCAACTCACCCCCTCCCCCACTCTACAGGAAGGAATAAAAAATGCGAGCTAAAAATAAATAGTCCACAGTAAATAATAAGTCAAATATATTAAGACATAAATCGCGAGTGGTAAAGTGAAGCGGGGGAGCCCTTAGTGTAATATAGGAACACATTATCCTAACATCCCTCTGTTAGGGGCTGTCATTACTCAGAGCAGGCGGGGGTTGGGAGGGCTGAGATTTCGGGGAGAGATCGATTGAGTAGCAGACACCTCGCAGCCTCGAGTTCCCCCTCCTTCTCCTCCGAGAGCCACCTTGGCCATTCCGTGTACCGAGGAATTGCTTACATACCACCTTCATAAGGTAACCTGGTAACCTGGTTCCCCAAAACCATGTAGGGCTGAAACGTGAGCCACACAGTATATAAGCCTAGAAATATCAGTCGAAACGAATCAGTGCACAACCAGGTATTGAGGGAAGATTCAGTATATCTGGAATAACTCTGAGAAGACAAGAGATATACTCATCCGAAAATTCATATTAATTTTTGTCTCCATCATGTTTATTATTATATTATTAATCATTATTATATACTATTACTATTATAACCATTNTTTTTTTTTTTTTTTTTTTTTTTTTTTTGGCAAATCAACCACTAGGGTCATTATTGCCTCAATGCCGGTGAGAAATGGCAATTCCTACACCGTAATAAAGAATGTTTTTACTGCAAAAATTCTGATATCGATGTAGGAGAAAAACCATCCATTCCTTTGTTTAACTTTAACAAATACAAAAAAAAAAATTATTGAAAATAATATGAGGCAATATAATTTTTCCAATTTTTTTTAATTTTACTACATATGTACAAAATTCATAGTAAGGAAAATATTTGAGAATTAAAATGTAATATTATAGTGCGGATCACATCATGTTTTAGGTAAAGAATCTTACACATTTTCCGTATTTAGGCTTTTTTTAATTTCAAATGAGGGTGGGGAGGGGTAAGGAGTTTTAGAGGAAGACCAAATTTATTATCGTAATATTAATTTATTATCGTTGTTATTCATTTATTATTTATTTATTTCAAATAATTTGCTTTCGGGGCATGTCCCCATACAAATGAAGTGGATATAAATGCAAGTTTAAAAACACTCTCATTAGTATTTACCACATCATTAAGTGAATTATAAGATTATTATTCATAAATATATAGAAAAAAAACATAAAAATGCAATAATAATTATTATATGACCAAAATTATGAATCAATAAATTAAAGGTACATACAAATTTATGAAGAAATAATTTTATTTGTTAAAATGTTAAAACTCTGTTAAAATACATTATCAGCAGTTGATGTGCGATGTATATACAAAAAAAAAAAATTAATATATGAAGTAAATTTAGCTATTGAGGTTATATGATGACGAATATTTAAAAACAATTATTCAAATTTATATTCATACTGAAAAATGAGACTCATCTATGCGGCAATGGAAAGCTATCAGACACTGAGGACTTTAGAGGGCAGAAAATGATAATTGCTGATATGACATTTGCATATGCATTGTTTTAGGCTATGTATCACTAATAATTAAGAATGAATATAAATATAAGTTTATTTATTATGACAATTAAGTAATTCAAATAATTAGGGATAAAAATCAACACTACTGCCCTCACTAACTAATAAGTGAAAAATAGAAATAAATAAATAAATTACTTTCACTAATTAACAGCTATGTACAAATATATTAAATGTGCATATCTACAAAAAGGCCACAAGATAACTTGTTATTAGTTATCACTTTACTGTTACTGGTACTGCAGAGACTACGACCAGCTCACAAGTTGATTAACGAACAGATACACACAGATGTAGATTAACTTATCACTGACTGGGGGATCGCTGGCGAGCTGCTTTTATTACTTCGGGAAAAGGGCGAGGGAGCCCTAGAAGATTATCACAAGAATTTTTCATCTACTTTTCTTCTCTGACAAAGGAAGCAACTGGCATCCTTCAAATGGCCCCTTCCCGTTGAGGTCTGGTCCTCACATCACCTACTTCCCTTTCGCTAATCTATGACAGCATCATACTTTTATCTATTTTTGACCTGACTAATCACAATTTCCAAAATATCATCCATTAAAGAAGTTGTCCAACCATATTTAACGCCATTGTGAGTAGCGTTATAGTAGACAATATTTCTCCAGTCAACTTAAATTTGATAGATATATGTAACACAGAATATAATAGAAATTCCCGAAATGTACAGAAATAATTGTACTAAATGTTATTTATCATTGATTAAATTATTGTAGTAACAATGGACTTATTTTTTATCAAGCCATTTATCAATTTGTTTCATATACAGGCAAAAATATTATTTAGTAATCTCATTCCTGAACATTGTATTTATTTTATTTTATATTTCTTACATGAAATTATATTATGATAATTTGCGCCATGAATGTTAAATTTATGTACTTTTCATGGTTTTAAAGTGTCTTAATTTCTTCTTTACCAAGACACATAAAGATTATTAAGATCTCTGTATAAGATCTAAATTGGCACTCAATTTACCCAGTATAAATGAATAAATGAATATTTATCATTACCACTAAAGCCGAGATAAAATAGATTACAGGAGAGAGGAGCGGTAATAACAAAGTATGTAGTTAGAATTAGTAAATAGTAATGCACCCAAATAAAAGTTTCTTATCGTATATAATTTTAAATTTTCATTTATTTATATTTATTTCACTTTCATACTTTATCTATACATTTTTAGTTAATCCATCTTAATTTTTCATTGAGGTATTTTTTTTTTATCATTTATTATTTCTTTAGTTATACAAAATACAGGATAATTTTGTATTTTTATTTAACTGTAGTAATTAAATAATTACTCATTTAATGTAATTATTGTTATGTACCATTCAAGTACATTGTATATTGCAATGTATGGTATGCACTGAATAAATTATCTTGTGGCAAGGTTAGGCACTAACAAGGTGTTAAGATCTCTGTAACATGAGTGGCAAGGTTAGACCTTATGGCACACAAGGTACGAAAAAAAAAAAAATAGTAGATAGTAAATAGAGATAGTTAACTAAACAGGCTTCCTACGTTCCGTTAAATAGCATGGCTCTAGACTTTTCGGGAGGGAAAAGTTTCATATTCATAATTACATATCTGAAGATTATTTTCTTTAGCTCGTTTCATGTAAAAATGCTACTGAAACGAAGAAAAGATAATTCTCCTCTTAGAATGTTCCATAAATTTTTGACATTAAATTAATAATGAAGAAGATATTCGCGTCTGTTTGATCTATTTTTAAACTTAATTTCCCAATCTTCGGATTTCAGTCAAAAGTGAATTATTTTAGTGGTTTGAAACTCAAAGACCTTGTAGTTAAATTCATAAATATCTTTATTAGTAAACGTTTCTCCCAATAACATTGTAGAATATAAATGTTGGATCATTTCATTTAACACTCATTATATTTGATGAATTTTCCTAAAATCCAAAGAGCAATAAAGTTGTTGACGGCATTTTAATTTGGTCCCCGATTAACTTCGGTTACCCCACATTTTTAAAAAGTTTCATTGCATTTATTTACCGTTTTTTCTTCCGGGTTGGACCGTGTCCAATTGGTGTTATTTGCCGAGCTTTCGCATATCATGCGATGGCTTCTTCAGGGCTGAGTAGAGAATGTGAGAAAGCTCGGCAACTATCAACAACTTGACACGGTCCAACCCGGAAGAAGAAACGGTAAATACATCTAACGACCGTCGAAGCCTACGCGAACAAGTTTCATTACAACACCAAGGTGAATCGCTTGATTTGAGGAATGATTTCAGGATAGAAGTGTCCTCACAGAGAACGAGGTTTCTTTATAGCAGAAATTTCTTACCAATTTATTGCTAGAGACCAATAGACTCTATAGCGAGCAAACAAGTACTGGTCTTGTAGGTTATTATCCCTTTATTATAATCGTTTGCTTATCGTTTATTTGAAATCTAGACCTGAGTAATACAGCACATATTGATACGTGTTACAGAAAGTAAAATAATATTTTTACTTATTTATTTTTTTGTGACCCATCGGCCAAGTTGTATTTTTGATGTGTCGTGATAAGAGCGAAGAGCCGCTGGTGGAGACGGGTGGGGAGCCCTTCGCCACGAGCGGAGGTCATTCTGGTGTTAGCCNGGGGGGGGGGGGGGGGGGGGTGCACTAATCTGATATGACCGGCTTTATCACAAGTTACGTGGGGGTGGACGGGGGTGGGAGTTAGAGACCTATATTCCCGTATATCCAGACAATGAAAATGAACTTCTCTAATGGGTGTACAACTTACAATCCTGCAGCGATTTGATTCAAGCGTGACTAAGAGGACGACTATTGTTGAACATAGTAATTGATTTGGCGAGAGAGAGAGGATTATCTAGTTGGCGGTTGTGGGGTGGGGGAAACAGTTAAGTCGTCTAAATCTGCTGAGCTTGGTGGAGCTTCGGGGTGGGGGGAGGTATTCAATGAACCTGCCTCGTCATTAGGAGATTGAAATGAAAATATGAGAGAGGCTCCGTTTCCCCTGAAAAGTATTAAATCCCCGAGGTCATTAAGAAAAATGCCAGATGGTTTTAATCAAGAAAGGAAATAATTTGAGTACTAACTAATCTTCTACATTTATTGCTTTGTAAGTTTGAAGGAATACATTTTTCAAATAAACACAGTGAGGAATATTTTAACTCACTCTTTTCATATACCCACAAATATGTATATGTATATATACATCTGTTAAAAAAACATCCGGCAAAAACTTTTTTTTTATTGCATTAAAATAATTGATAGGGGCGCCAGACAAGCTCAGGGGATTCGTACGGGTCTCGCATTCCTGACGCCGTGGGTTAAAATCCCGCCCAGGTCAATCTTTTATTTATAAATAGGGGCTTGTCCTGAGCCATGGGTGTTTAAAATGGGTGACAACCTGTAGATAGCCCCTCCCTCCAATGACCATAAGTGGTTGCAAGGGAGGCTAACACAGCAAAAAAAAAAAAAGATAAAAAAAAATGATGGCATAGTCAATAAATATGTACACATATATACAAAAAAAATTTCAATAAAAAAAAAATAAAGTAAGTGTAATTTTGTAGGGAGAAGGGGTCCATTGACCCCACACCTAATGAATTTAGTCGTAATGGCCTAAGAGGTCGCGTGGCCTTCATCGTTTTAGTCCTCGGGGAGGAATTTCAACCGAAATTGAACTATGTCTAACCAAAATTCTCTTATACTCAAAATATTTATCGATTGTCTACCCTAGAGGTTTCCAGTGAACTAGAAGAATTGTCAAAATTTCTCTAAAATATGTAAATAACTGAAAATAAAATGGTCAGAAAGTTGAAAAATTCAATATTTTACCACTAAACCAAATTTTTAGAGCAACAACTAATATTAAGTTATTTATAAGAGGTCATTTAAGACAAAAATCTTTTACTTTTGGCAGTTATTTTCTGGTCATCATCACTATGAATAATCATATTCTTCCCCTTCTAATTATCTGTTTATTATCATTAATTTAAGCTTCATACACTGAGGGTGTATCCATATTCCAGTAAATAACTGTTATCTTTGATTTTCTAAAAATTTTCTCTGCATCCAGATCCCATAGGACTCACTCTGCTTCCAGATCTCATAAGAGACACTCTGCTTCCAGATCTCATAGAAGACACTCTGCTTCCAGATCCCATAGGAATCACTCTGCTTCCAGGAGTAGACGAAGTGTCTAAAATATCCTCCGCCGCCATTTCGCTTCCTAAAAGTATTATTAATTCGTGCCGCCTTATGCGCCTCCCCGTTACAATACAGTCCATTACTCCTCGTCCACTCACGACTGCCACGCATTCCCAGAAGGTAAGTGCTTTGAATTTTTGGGTTTTTCGCTTGGCCGAGTTAGAGACCTTTAATTTCAGGGCCGCTTTGGAGGAAGGACTGCAGGTGAGAGCGAGGACCGAGCTGCTTGCTGAAACTACATTGTAAGTTGTAATTTGTTACCTATTATATTCAATTTTTTCTTTCTTTTTCTTTTATTTTTTAATATTAAATATTTATTCTTTATTAGTCACATTCGAACCAGCGAAAACGCCGCCACATGACCCCTAAAATTTCTGTTTTTTATATTTGTGTTCCTTCAACAGGTGCTAAGTAAAGAGTGATGCTAGTGTCCCGGTGGGGGTCAAATGTTGAAGTCAGGACAGAACATTTGAAACTTGTTTTTGATTCCCAAGACACTCTTCAAACCAATACTAAGACCACTAGAGACATAAATGTGACATCTAAAAACATGATATAGATTTAGTAAGGCCAAAGAACTTATATTTGTTTCATGGAAACCTATTATTGCACAAGGCATATAAAACAAAAATTCAAATTCGACAATTTTTAAGTGTTATTATTATAATAAATGTATTTGATTTCCCGGATCAACGTAGAGTGAGAGACAATGGAATGTCGATCTGGTAAATCCCAAGGGTTGTGATGGAGCCATTATAGGAAGGTCGGAATCCCCAAATTCCAAGCCTATCACCTCCCAACCAACCTCCTAACCTCCCATCCTGGGAACTCCCTCCTTAAATCGAGCGACGCTGGAAGGGTCGGAAGAGGCGTCATTACTTAGCCACTAATGAAAGAGCCACCCCTCCTTATCCCATCCCCCGTACTGTCTATCTTCCTCTCTCTCTCGCGAAGGTCTAGGCCGCCATCGATTAAGACGTTGGAGGAACAAGGAAGATAGAGGATAGGAAATCTTCGGCCTGTTTTTGGAGAAGGGGGGGGGGGGGTCCCTACCCTAAGGTGTAACAAATGGCGGGGCTATAGCTCTTCTCTCTCTTGCTCCCTTCTTGCAGTCCAACCCCCCAGCCCCTCTCGACATTCTCTCTCTCTCTCATACTCTCCCCCCTTGGACTTAGATTAATGCAAGGTTCAGGCAGCGGGTCCTCGCTATCAGTGCTCGCGGCTTATCGCGACCCCTCGCCACCTACGTGCCTCTCTCGACTGCAAGGGGGAACAAAAACAAACAAACTCGCCTTACAGAGGGGTAGATGGGCAGCGCCTTTGGCAAGAGGGCTTATCTTTGATAAGGGTAAAGAAGTGGTGAGGTGTTAACGCCTCGCGATCAAAAAGGGAGAAAAAATCTCATCGGAACTTGGAAGGGTTCCAAATGTATAAACAAAAGAAAAGAAGGATCTCAAGTATCCTTAATATTCCTTTAGCTTAATATTATTATGTTAGAGGTTAGTTTTTGGTAAAGTTTTTTATAATATTACTTGAATTGATCTTAAAAAATAGTTCTTAAAAACTCATTGAAAATAAGCGGTCAGGTGCGATGAACTTCACATTTCAAAAATTAAATATAAATGTTTCTAAAATATGTGCAAAATTTCACAATTATGTAATGAAATCAAATGTAACTTAACGTTTGAGGAACAAAGAAGATAGAGCTTTTACATTTTATACGTATTTACAAGCTTAAATGACGGAAACTCAGTAGATCGAGAAGTGTGATCAAGAAGGAAAAGGGTTTTTAGCAATTATGTGTCAGAATGAATCAAGCAACCACACACACGGATGCTTGCTTCTGCTCTGCATCTCATGACCGTGCGTCCAAATTTGTGACACTTGAAACATCTGTGAGAATGTGATATGCAGGGCCTAACTATTACCTTGTTAATAGCTGCATGTTCCTGTGTGGGCAGCTAGGCACTGTTGAATGTAAACACTTATATAATGTTGGCTGTGTTCTAACAAGTTGATCCTCTTTTTCTTGCTATCTTGCCAATTTCAATAAAACCTCGGTCCCGTAGAAGTTCTTTGTCGCTGGAGGTATTGGATCATGGTTAGTTATCACTTTTCTCGATATGTTGAGGTGTCGGGGACATTCAGCTCTTACACAGAAATCTCTCAGGTTTTTGAGAGTAAAGAATCATAGTCATGATTCATAGTCACCAGTCGGTTGCGACCTGGTAGTACGTTCAATTTTACTTATATTTTTGTTTTGAAGGGAACTGGTGATGTTTATGAAAATTTTTATTGAATTCGGCTTTTTTTAACAATCATAAATATTGGCCATGATATTCTTCTCTAAAGGTATGTAACTCTGATATCTATTTTGTTTTTTTCTTGTTAGAAGATACTTTAAATTGAAAAAGCTCCTGTATATTTCTGAGATGGTCGTTCACCTGGTCTCTTTGTAGCAGAAGTAAGCTCTTTTAGATTGGTATCTGTCTTATTTTTTAGAGGTAAATTAGTGCCAGAAATTCTGGTTAGGGTTTCATTATGAAAATCTTTAAATCACTGTCTAAATCCATATGTAATTGCTTAGACGGTTCTGCAATTTAACCGAGTATGTACGAACGCATGTATCTGTGCACACTCGCACGTTATAATTATTTATATTTAAAGAAGGTGTGCTCTTGTAGTGCTGGTGAGACTACTTTTAAAGGTCCCGATCTGTTAATCACAGCATTTTAATACTTTTTCTTGACCTATAACTTGTAGGGTTTCTCATCAGGGTGAGCTCTAGTATCGGACCTCGTGGACTTACTGGAGACTCAGCTAATAATTTCTCCTTTTTGATTTGAAACTAGGGACATTGAAATGTCCACCGGTCGTTTTGTGACCAATCGCCCAAGATGTACAGAATTACTTGGTCAAAAGACCACCAAAATTAGTAGGACTTAGGCACGGGACCAATCATCTCGATTGTGAAATGACAACGAGATTATGTATCTGAATGTGTGTAGTACAGTGAAGTGTACAATATAGCATGTATAGATCTCAAGCCTCAATCCACAATCCTCAAATCCTCAATCCTCAATCCTCAAATCCTCAAACCTCAATCTTCAATATCCTCAATCCTCAATAGCATCAATCCTCAATCCTCAAATCCTCAAATCCTCAATCCTCAATCCTCAATTCACGCTAAGCGATAAGCGTGAAGGCCTAGAACTCAATTAAGAATATTTAAAACCAAGTAAATAAACGCCACAAACACACATTTTTATATCATATTTTTGTAAGCATTTTGGGGTAAGGATCTAATCAAATTTGATAACCAAAGTAAACAACTGTTCTGTTAAAAGATTTACTGAATGACATCTTCCCATAAATAAATAGGGATGTTTTCAGGTTTCCAAAGAGAATTAATAAAAAGGAATATCACCTTTTTTCCCCTGAATCCTAAATTTCATTTCCTTTGAAGAAGAGTTTCCTTCATCTATCTTTGTATTAAATGAAACTTGTTATTTTTGAATGTTGGCAAAACAAATAGCGGTTTTGTATCAACTGGGCAAACAGAAAGTTAACAGATAGTCTTGTTAATTAAGAGTTTTAAACTGAGATCAAAACAGCAATATCTTTTACTAATTAACCAAATTGAAAAAGTAACTTTCAATATGCTCAGGGAATATTTGTCTTCCGGGAATCCCCATTTATATTTGCCATTAATTATCAATTTTACTCACTCAGAACTTGAGTTCAGTGTTCGAGTTAAATGGCTGTAAATTTTCCCAAATTAAAAAAAAAAAGAATTATAGCTCAGATATAATTACATTATCAATTATGAAGATAGCCAATTTAAAAAAAAAATATATAAAAAGATTAAAAGTAATCAGTTCTCAAATTGAAAGTTCTGAAATTCGCCAATAAATTAATTGATACTAATAGGTTTTTTTTTTGTTTTTTTTTTTTACAATTATCAAAGCAAAGAAAAGCAATTATCAAGAAATAATGGTCTATATTATATTATTTTTCACAGATTTATGAGATTTTTCCTCTCGGAATACTCCATGAGCTCCAATCGAAAAACATGAATATAGAAGTAACTAAAAAAAAGAATATATTAAGATTTAAATTCTGCTCACCCTTAAACATCTTCCCCTATACAGATTTTAGCCAATAACGAATTCAACCAACGGTTTGCCAATACTGAACCAACCAATACTGAATTTAGTGTCGTAATTTTCCATCTAGTGGACGCTAGATTGCCTTGAATCCAATACTTGTATGTGAATGTAAATAGATAGATTTCCTTATAGTAAATCTGCAGAAAAAAAATTCCTTTTTACCTTTGAAAAGTCAAAGCTTTCTTTACTATGATAACAACGAGCTATCAAGACTCTTGTTACCAACTTTGCAGCTCAGTGCTCTCTCAGTTTGTGTGTCATGGAGATTCTCTCTACATCACTTTTGATAGCATTCGGCTTTAACGAATGAAGTAAAAAAATTCTTGCGAATCTCGGAAATCAGCGAGCGCTCAGCTTTAATGAATAATGGAATCTATCAATAATTCACAATCCTTTTTTCCCTTGTGTAATGCGTTTCTGAATTATTTAAGCACAAGTGAAAGTCACACGGAGGCATGCTTTATTTTTTTAACAAGTAATAGGTTCTGCCAAACGAACCTGAGGTTACTCAGTGAGCTGTCTCAACGAAGCACAAAATAATTACATTCCTCATTGAAAATCGCCCTAATGATCTCTTTAGAAAATTGTATTAATTCAAGGACATTTTGTCCACGATTGAATAATCTTCCCAATTAAAATATCTGAATTAAAAATGTCGAATAAGTCAGAACTATAAGTAAATAAACCTTAAACTAGTCTATAATGAGTTGAAATAAATAAGTTCTGACATTGTAAAAGGTATCATAAAGCAGGTATTAGAAACGCTGTAATTTACTCCAAAATTAAAATAATAAATGGAATAGTATTTCTTATTTTAATAATACAATTAAAAAATTAACCCTTTGGGATATAAATGGTAAGTGTATATTATACTGAAAATGTGGTTTTCAAAATAATAGTAAAACGTTTTAGTACTCTAAGTTTCAATATTTCAAATAGTTCAATTTTCAATTTATATCTGTAAACATCGTTTAATGATGATCATATTTCTTGCTGAGTAAAACATATCATATAATTCATTAAAAGTTGTTATTTACTTTTTGTTTTCTATTTTATTATTATTATGTTATTCAATTATCAAATAGAAAATATCAAACACAAGGTTTTTTGCGGTATTAAAATCATATCTTAACATAAATGTTGGCGATATGTCAAAATTTTGGAGAACAAGAAATTTCAAGCTAGTTGTCCAAATGGTGTCTATTCTAGGTAGAAAATAGATATTTTTAAATACGTTAGACTAATTTAAAACTTTCAAGTTCAAGTGGAGAATTTTGACCGTGGAGATTATTAGTAGAGATTTTGTTGGGGTTCGGTCAAGGTTGATAAAAATAATTTAAAGAAATGTGTTTTTTTTAAATTATCTGCTAACGTTTTAGCCCCCATTGTGAGCCATCTTCAGGGCTATCATGAATGTGGCCTAATCTTACAGCTAACTCCTAGGTACTCATTTAGCGGATATTACAGTGCACATATTTTTTGAAGGTGAACGCGCAGTACACAGAAGCGTTATAGATTGAATATCCTACTGGTGGACTTAAAGTAAGTCTCACTGAATTCTAGTTCTTCCGACTCATATCACGAGTACAGGATCAGTGGACGTAATGTCACTGAAATATCAGCTGGGGCGCCAGGGTAGCTCAGGGGATCAGTTATGTTCCCGCCCAGGATAAGCTTTCATCTTTAAATAAAAGCTTGTTCTGAGCCATGACTGTTTAGAATAAGGTGGCGACCTGTAGATAGCCCCTCCCTTAATACCCTAAGGGGTTGGATAGGAGGCTGACAATTCCAAAGCTGCAATACTGCAAGTGTTCCTCATCAATCTGGTCACTGTCCATTTATATTATGACATTGCAGTATAAACCACCGCCTTCGACTCCCGGATGCGATTACAGACAAACAGATTCGAAACAATTTCAGAACTATTTTGTCGTACCTCAACCTACTGGAGATTGTATAAATTTTGTTAAACTATTCATTAAATGTATTGTTACTGCCGCTCTAAATGAAATAATTTTAATACTCCTATTTTTTGTACCATAGCATTTAGCCACTATATTCCTTTTTTAGCTCAATTAAAAAAGGACAAATAATAATATAAGGATGGGGCGCCGGGGTAGCTCATGGGATCCGTTCGGGTCTCGCAATTCTGGCGCTGTGAGTTCGAGTCCCGCCCAGGGCAATCTTTTATTTATATTAAAAACTTGTCCTGAGCCATGGTCATTCAGAATGGAATGGCAACCTGTAGATAGCCCCTCCCTCCATGACCCTAAGTGGTTGAATGGGAGGCTAACACTTAATAAAAAAAAATAATATAAGGACATTACAAAATGGCAACAATCTGAAGAAGGCCTTATATTTATACTTAAATATAGGACAAAATAAATATGATTCATAAATTTGTTTTTATTTAGGAACTTATTGACTCCTTTTAATTACTATGATCTAAATGGTTTACTAACATTCTACATAAGAAAAAAAAATTGCCTGCTTATTATATTTTTAAAAGATTTAAAATGACAGCATTTGGTGTTGTATTGTCCGTTAGTCTGAAATGGAATTCCAGTAATCAAAACAATACACAACGGAAAAAATACGTCAGGGAAAAGTGCTTTCAATCTTTTACACATATATGTAATACGATATTAATGGGATGGGGGTCTGTTTATATTAAAGAAGTAAGTGAAAAAGACATGCGGAGGGGTGGGGGGTGAAAATGGAGAGGAAAAGAGGGGGTTATATGGAATTTCAAGGGAAATTAATACCCCTGCCATTATCCCTCCAAAACAAGGGGATAACATGGTACATGCTTAAGGGTATCGCATACCGAAAAGAAAACCGATTTATCTCTTCGGAATTAAACCCCTTTCAACTATGGAGAGTAAACCTTACCTTTCGCCACACACCTGGCGGAGTGATTTTATTATTTCAGGGAACGCGCTATGCCATTCATTGTTTGTTTTCATTATGAGCTTCTCCAGTTTTTATCACGATCCATCTTTTAAATCACATGAAAAAACATACATTGTTTTATGTTGATTTTAGTGATTTATATTATATTTTTAATTAATTTATACAGGATTCAGTGGAAACTTCAAACGTAAATATTGTACTTTTTATAGAACTATGAGTTATATTTCATTATGCGTTTATTTCGATATACAGAGAGTTAATCGTTCTATTTCATAGTATATGTATTTCAAATTTTAAATTTTACGTGATTTAAAAATATCCGGATCATTATATATAATNGTATATAATATATATATATATATATATAAACACACAAACATTCACATATTTAACCAGGAATTTAATGATCTAGCTTCTAGTTTCGCTATCTTTGGGGGGCGAACGATTTCCCATAGGGGTCAGATGATTTGTCCCCAGTAAACTGACAGAATTCATGTCAGAGATGCATACTCTTTTCCATTCTCAAGGAAAAACTTTATCAGAGCTATTCCATTTAAGAAGGAGTAAATGCCAAGCTTTAAGATGGTTTTACGACGATTGTCTCTGGGAAGGAACTTTGGATCTAATAGTTAAGAAAAAAAAAAAGAAGAAACCAGTATTATAATATTTTTCTACTTATACAATTTTTTAAATGTAAGTTCATTTTTTGTATTTGCTCCACAGTAGGCTTATTGTATGCTTTTGCAGTACAGCTACTTGTTGTCTTTGCAAACTTAATCTTTCAATGTATCTAGCATCTGATTAATATAAGGTAATGTACACTTGAAGGGAGATTCCATAGGCAGACTTAAAAAAAATAGTTACTTGCACATAAGCATGTGTGGATTACATCAAATTTTTTCATTAAATTATTAAGCATACATCGTAGTATGCTTTTAAAATTCAAGTGTAAAACATAGAAAAATAAAAAGTAATGATCTTAAATACTGACAATTACTCATAATTTTTAATTATAAAACTTTTTCAAAAATCCTGGGCCCTGTAAATTTATTGGGACAGAATATCAATTTTAAAATAATTCAAATTGTTCACAAGTAAAAATTCCTTAATTTTAAAAATCCCATTATCCATTTAAAAAAAACATTCCAAAACGAACAGAAACCACAAAAAACCAAAAAAAAAATAAAAAAATTGTAGTAAATATTTGTATTCATAAAAAAAAGTCAATTACTAAGAATGAGTTTTTTGACCTTTGATATTATTATTAGATGATTTTAGTTGGGGTTCGGTCAAGGTAGGTCCAAAAAAATACAAATTTAAAAAATGTATTTTTTAAAGAATTATCTGCCATCGTTTCAGCTTACATTGTAAGCCATCTTCAGGGCTATCATGAAGAAAAGATAGATAGAAGGCAGATAATCCTTTAAAAAATACATTTTTTAAATTCGTATTTTTTTGGATCTACCGTGACCAAACCCCAACTAAAATCGTCTAATAATGTCAATTACTAAAGAATTGTGTTATTCTAGCAGATTTCCCATGTTTCATTAAAATCAGATATGAAGAACAGGAAAGGGCGAAATTTAATTTAATAGCGTTAAAGATCTGTGTGTGTAAAAGGTATGACCACTATAGTTTGTTTTTAGTGTCGTTCTTGTTCTGTCAGCGTGAGAAATTATTCTATCTACAACTCAGGCGTATTAGAGAGATAGTGAGTTCCTTCAGAACTGCGGGGAGTAAAATTTATTCTCTTCTTTATTTTAAGTTTTTTTTTCCTTTTAAGCTCTACTTTTTAAATTAACAGAAATTTATTATTTTATGAAAATATATGTTTATATACACGAACTGCGGCCTTTCAGATATTTTAAAGATTATATACTGAATAAAAAATTCCTAATCAAATCCCTTGATGATGATACTGAACATAAAACGATAAATAATTGCAGCCTATTTAAGATTAACAGATTTTTAAAAAGTTATCAAAACATTAAAAAAATTCCTGAGCTTCATTTCTCTTCTTTTAGAAATTAATTATCAAAAATAAATAATTTTTAGTGCGAGGGAACAGAATAAAAAATCTAACTGTCCCAGCCAGGACACGAACCTGGGACAGTTAGATTTTTTATTCTGTTCCCTCGCACTAAAAATTATCTAAATTTACGTGGGATTAAAGACCACAAAATAAATAATATTTATAAAATTATCAAAAATAACTTTAAAAACTATAATATATTAAAACTTTTGTAAATATACCTATTGAGTTAAATGTTCATAAATATTTTAATTACACTGGAGATGTCATTTTTTTGCTTTAAACAATTTTTAAATTAAGCAATTTTTAAGAAAAAAAATTAAAAATGAGATGATTGATCAAAGAGTAGTAGAAGTTCGGAAAGTATTAAAACAATTGTGTGGAAACAAAATACCTATTAGCAATTTAAAAATTTTAGTATATTTAGTATTTTGAACACTTTAGTTTACAAGAAAATGTTTTATATTTAGACACTACGTTAATAATGATATTTTAAAATTAAACATTGAAATAAATGTGGAATAAAATTTTTTTTAAATACTTCTTGAAATAAAATTCTGCAAAACATATATCTGAATTGTGAAGAAGATGGATATCAGCTGGAACTTCTACTGGTCGTGTTCAGTGTATGCTAAAAAAATATTGAAAATATAAAGTTTCATTAAATATTAATAATAAATTAGAAAAGATTTTAAATCTTTATAGATATCACAAATCTAGTAGTTCTTATTGATACATATCCCAATTTTATTAACTGTAGAGAATTGGTTCGCAACAATTGAACATCCGGTTTATTTACCATCTATTTCACCCAAATAAAATTGACAATTTTCATGTAGCGACCATGTTCCTATTTCAATTAAATCCCATAAATTTTTTTTAAAAAATGACTCGAGTACAATAAATTCCCATTAGAAACTGAATCAGCCTAATTGCATCAATTTCCAATTTTTTTTAAAGGCTACTGCTAAGCTTTTTGTGTTATACTCTGTAGAGATTTACAGTATCCTATATGGGCTGTTTATTTTGCTCTTGATGTATACATGTTTTGCGAAGATAAAATTATTGATAATCCTCTCTGACTGCTTCAAGAAAACTTGGAAAAATGTAAATCAATTAAAAGAATTAAAAATTCCAATATAAAAATCAATGAGCGTTCGCGAAAATTAGTAATTATATCTCTATCATTAAAGAAATGTTTTCAATACTGTATTTCATAATATAAAATTGAGTCATTTTTTTTCGATATAATAATAAATTTATTATTTAAATTAANATTTAAATTAATAATTATTATAATCTCTAATTATTCATTAGAGTATAATAAATTTTACTTCATTGGGATTGTTAAATTGTTATTTATTCGTTATCTACTTCTTATGTCTGAATACAAATATCAGTATCTCAGTAAAAATATCAGTTTGCGAATTGCAGCAATGTAAAAGGCATCTCAGTCCAATAATTTATTTAAATTAATCGCTCCTTATTATTTGTTCAACAATTCCTTGCAGTAGAAAGTTATACCATTGTTATTTTGACAGATACCAGGGCCCACAGGAAATCAATAAGCCATGACATTCCTGCTTAATTACAAGAGTGTAATACTCACCACTTATTGGCTGATAATTGAGAATTTAATTAATTATTTACACAAAATGAACGTGACGATTTGTAGAATATCAGTCTAGTTTTAATTTGATCCTAGATACACCCTCATTCTTCAAGGAATAATTGCAATTTAAGAAATATTAAATGTATTACCTAGCAATCCTAATTAACTGATATACGACAAGTAGCTTATAAATTTGAATTAGATATTAGAAAATTATCAAAAGGAGAGTTTATTGACCGTATATTCTATTCTAAGATGATTTTAGTTGGGGTTCGGTCAAGGTAGATCCAAAAAACACAAATTTAAAAAATGTATTTTTTAATAAAGGATTATCTGCCAACGTTTCGGCTTACATTGTAAGCCATCTTCAGGGCT
>KZ807163.1:345726-375972 GCA_000696205.2 Oncopeltus fasciatus
TTTTTTGGACCTACCTTGACCGAACCCTAACTAAAATTATCTTAGAAAATTATATGTTTAAATTTTTAAAACAAACGTATGGTAAGATTATTTTTGCACACTTGATATTTTCAATCAAGAGGTTATTTAATTATTTATAAAATTTAAATATTTTTACATAATATTAAAATCCATAAATATCAAAATTTATTTATATATTTACAGATAATTGAGTTTATGGCTTATGGCAAAAACGTTTTTTGAAAAATCCAATATTCGGATTGTGTCTTGAAGCAAAAAAAAAAAATTAACTTTAAGGTGTAAAAGTTGTTTTTATTTTTTTTTTTTTGCGAATTTGAATTAGTTTTTTTTTTAAGAAAGTATTATAATCGTAGATACAAGCATTGATTGTAGGGTTTGGGATAGGAGGGGTCAATGAGAAATGTGAGTTAGAGTAGGAGGAGCAGAGGTAAAGGTTAGGGCGGCGAGACAGCCTTGGGGTGACCATTCGAGCGATAACGCGGTCCTCAGAAATTGACTATAAATTCCAGGCGGGGGATTGGCTACGATGGCTCTGCACTAGACCGATCTTCCGGGCCATCGGGAACAGCTCGATCGGCCAAAATGGATCTCACAATGCAGCAACCGGTCGCTCCTCTTAACTCCGCTTTCATTCTGATTGAAATATTTCTTTTTCCTTTGTCCTTAGGCCATAAGTCTCCAAGGCTAGACCCCTTTTTTTTCCAACAGATTTCCTCTAAAGATATCTAGCTTCGTTACGTTAGTAAAATATTCAGCTTGCTATATCCTACATAGTAGACAAAAAGATGATACTTACAAACTGTAAGTATAATTATAATAAATATAATTCTGAAATCATCGCCAATGAAATCAAACCTGGAAGTAAGGAAATAAACAAAAATTAAAAAATAAATTGAAACTTCTGTATATAGTGAGTAATTTTCTTAAATTTCTTAACTTAATTGCATTACATTTATGAAAATAATACATTATTGATATTTAAGAAGCAAATAGAAGGGCAAATATGCAATAAGTCTGATTTAAAAACCCATTTTGTCAACTATGGTTGATGGTTGCTCTGTATAAGTAGTTGTAGATCATAATGGAGGGCAATCAACTTCTAGGTTATTACGCTCTATTACCTTTTAATATATTTACTATAAATTAGTTAATAAAATACAGGAATCAGGATTATTTCGACCACTATAACAACCTAAATTAATGGATTAATTGATAACATTTTTTTTTTTTTTAAATATTATTATATATATTTTTCTACAACAATCCATTAAATAATAGCTAGTAATAATTTACCAAATAACTCCCAGCAATCTGCTATAACATTTTGTTAACATATTATGTTATAAACAATAACAATTACAATATGGTTGTGTAACATAAAAGCAAAGTAATAACTAAACTTAATGGTAACACATTAATAAAATTAATAAACACATTAATGGTAACACATTAATAAAATTAATGGTAACTAAACTATATTCTGACCCACACATTCACAGACACACATGCGCAAGCGCGCACACACGCACACGCACGCTCATACACACAACCAAATAAGCACAATAAAAACAAGGATAGAAAAAAAAATTTAATAAATAACACTATGAAAGCTTTCTCCTAAAATAACAATATCTCATTCTTTAATTTAGATTTTCCATGCTATACCTGATTTTTTTAAGAGAGTTTAACAGCCCATCCACTGTAGAGTGTTCTACATGCTCTGTTCTACATGCAACGCAAAATCTTCAATCAAAGGTTTTCCTTATGAAGCTTCTGTTTGTCTGAAAGTCCACTGTAGAGATATCCTTGAAGTGTCTCTAATGACATTAGAATATTTCGCCTACATTCGTAAATACGAATTTACTATCCTATGCATAAAATTTAAATTTAGCTAATCCCTTATTTTAGGTTAATGTATTTCTTACTATATTACACTTTCCCTTGTATCTCTTACATGTTCAATATGGCTACCATCTTATTTCATAATAGGGTTTAAGAAATAATGATCTGTCATATTTTTTTTTTGGATTAACCCAAACAAGTCTTTCAAAAAGTGGGTTTTCCTCATCATTTACAAATTTTTATTATATTTCTTTAAGACTAGTATTTAAAACATCCAACTACGTCATTCCACTGTCCTTCCATTTTTCATCACTATGGTCGTACTCTCATTTATATTTATTATAATAGTTTTATTGTCGTTTAATTAAACGCTTAATCTTACCACTATGATAACAAGGGTGTAATTTTGTATGTTTTGCCTGGATTAATTTCTCGTCAAATTCCAAATAAATTAATTGAATTATCTTTATTAGTCGGCTTACACGTTGTTGATTAATCATTTGAGATGCCACTTTAAATGTTCGGTTTTGTTTCCTCGATGGCTCAACTGGTCAGCTTTTTGTCGTGTTTGACGTTCTCTATTTCTATCCCCACTCTCCTGAGTTTATGACTCAATTTAAAATTCACATTAGATAAATGGCTATTTCCTATCTCGAAATTTCTCGGAAAATTATTAAAAATTTCGACGAAGTCAGAGATTTTTGTTTAGCCCTTTTTGATTAAAGATATAATTTCAAATATACTTGACTAATCAAATCGATTTGGATAAAAATTAGGGTTATAAGTTTGTGAAAGCCTAACCACTTATATACCTAAATATATAAGGAAACTAACTATTTTGAAATAAATTGTAGAATTATTTATTTTTATAGTCTGACAAAACATTGGAAATACAGAGCTAATTTATCTTTTGAAAACCCTTTATTTTCTGTTGCGATACCTGATATGAAACATTTTAAGTAGGAAATGTTATTGCAGTCTTACTCCTCGTGCCGAATATTCACTGTAGAGTGGGAAAAAATAGACACAATGGAAAATAAATCCATAAAAAAAAAAATATTGGTTTGGAAGGCGACAGATGTTGGATATGAGAGGGGTGTGTGTAGCCTAATAAATACATGCAGCTATGTCTGGAAACCATGATAAATCCTTGTACCTTTAATATAGTACCATCCATAGCTATTTACGACCTCATATCAGTTTTTTTTTTCATCTCCCTTTTGTTTTCCTCGTATCTGCATAGGGGTGGGTGTATTTTTTAGTATTCTTCGAAAAGCAATCGTGCTGCCCATTCTCTAGGGATTGAATACATAAATGTGTGTATATTCTGAGGTATATTTAGAGGGTGGTTTTAAAGAATAAAATAAGCACAGAGGGGTAAAACACGTACTGTGAAGCTTGCTAAGAAAATGAGTAACTTGTATTACGACGAAACTGTATTGTCTAAGGAAATTTTAAATTCTTGGTTATTTCGATGGCTACTCTGATGGTTCGTCGATAGTAGTTGCTTTCCCGGGCCAGTATTGAAGCGTCTTCGAATTTGATGTGGTGGCAGGTGTTGGCGAAGTGTTCTGCTAGAGCTGACCTCTCTGTGCGTCCGTGTTTGATGTCTGCAATGTGTTCTTTGAGACGTGTGTCTATCGTCCTGTAAATCTTTTCAGCCCTGAAGAAGCCATCACATGATGTGCGAAAGCTCGGCAAATCCGGAAGAAGAAACGGTAAATACTTCTGACGACCATCGAAGCCTACGTGAACATATAAAAATGTCACTTTTCAGAGCCTAAGCTGAGCAGATTTAAAGCAACACATTAAAATTGGAAATATTGGGCGCCAGGGTAGCTAAGGAGATCCGTTCGCGTCTCCCAATCCTGTCACTGCGGGCTCAAATCCCCCCCAGGGCAAGCTTTTATCTGTGAATAAAATCTTGTCCTGAGCTTTGGGTGTTTAGAATGAGATAGCAACCTGTAGATTGCCCGTCCCTCCATGACCCTAAGTGGTTGTGAGGGAGGCCAAAAAAAAAGAAAAAAAAAAGATAGATAAAAGAAAATATTTATGAGTAACTGACCAATCGGAACCTTTCGTACTCGGAAGACACTAGGAGTCTGAAGTAGAGCGTTTACTTAATGTGTATTATAAATTGAGTCATTAACGGAGAAGAGTGAGGATATGAATATAGAACATAAAATGAGACAAATTATATAATATACAGAGTTGTTTTCACTACTGAATTTAATATCACTATACTTATATGTTACCGTCGGAATTGGCTGTCTTCCGCGTCCTAATGGCGACCACTTTCGGCAGGGGTCTGTCATCTTCGAACCGAAAATAGTCTTTTCCACTTCAACTGATGAGTTGAGAACCTTCCAATGAGGATGCAGAAGATAAAGATCTCAGAGATCATGTATATCAAGACTCATTTTTGCAGAGTTTTTCTCTTTTTTTAATAAGAAAAAAGTTTTTCTTCTTATATATAAAAAACAAACTGCTGTCTAATCAACAAAAATGGTAGTTTTTCTTAGCATGCATGTGTATTTTTAGTTCTTAATATTTTATGAGGATTGACAGGCAACTGACGATAATTTAAAATCCCTCAGTTGCGAGTCCAAGGCGCAGGAAAACGACCTGTTGATTAGGTGGGGCGAATGAAGAAGGTCATTCTTCGTCTCATGCATTGAGCTGTTCGTTATATATAAGCCCCCATCAATATTGCGGCTGTCTAACCGAAGGGCCCTAGGGCAAGGGCGGGACACCCCTGCCGACCCGAACTTCCCTAGGGCAAGGGCGTGAGTTGGCAGTCGATTCGGAGGCACGGTATCAGGACTGTTCCAGGCGAACTATCAGATAATGCCGGTAGTTATGCTTCGAATCTCGGCAAACCCACCTCGCTGCAGTGTAATGCCTCGACGAGCCGCCTCGCTCGCTTCCCACAACTTTATACGCCTCCAGCAATGAAGCTAGATGACAGATAATAGAAATTATTTATCAAGTAGGAAGTGTTTAATTGAGATAATATAAAAATATTATAAATTAAAAATAAAGACTGTGATGTGGGAGTAGCGCAAAAAGAGCAAATTTTCCTCTGTTATTTGCAGAAATAATTAGTAACCAATTATAGCTCCTTCCTACCTGACTAGAAATATCAATTTCGTATGTAAAGTTTTTTCCGGGTTGGACCGTGTAAAGTTTTTGATGGTTGCCGAGCTTTCGCACATCATGTGATGGCTTCTTCAGGGCTGAATAGAGAATGAGAGCTGTCTTCCAAATCCAGGGGTATTTATACCCGGCGCTGTCCGGTCCTTGGGCGAAGCCTGTCTTCCCATTGGTTGATCCTGTTTTCCTGCTCGCTGATTGGCTGGATCCTCTTATCCAGCCCGCTTATCCAGCCAATCAGCGAGCAGGAAAACAGGATCAACCAATGGGAAGACAGGCTTCGCCCAAGGACCGGACAGCGCCGGGTATAAATACCCCTGGATTTGGAAGACAGCTCTCATTCTCTATTCAGCCCTGAAGAAGCCATCACATGATGTGCGAAAGCTCGGCAACCATCAAAAACTTTACACGGTCCAACCCGGAAAAAACTTTACATACATCTGATGACTGTGGAAGCCTACGTGAACAATATAAATTTCATAAATCAATGTTAATGCTTGTACTTTCACATGTAATAATTCTTATAAACTCTTTATTTATTATGTATATAAACAATAATTCAATTCTCATTACAGACACCAAAAATTTTCACAGTAGGTTTACCTAAAATGTCAAATATAATTAACTACTCTTCTAATGTACTTCAAAAGTTTATGTTGATTAATGATACTCAAAAGAGATGCATTTATAAATAAAAGTATATTTAATGAATATATTTCAAAATTGAAAGTGGGAGTTCACCTGGACAGTTAATTGAAATTTAAATTATATATAATAAGTAGTTCTGTTTTTGGTTGTTTTTTTACATCTATTTATCTGAATACGCTCTAATGTCCTTAAAAAATGACACCAAATTTGGTATTTAAGCTTCGTTCGACGAGCACTTTAATAGCTGAAATTAAGCGGCGGGGGGCGGGGGGGTTAGTAGGAGAAAACATTTTATAATCTTCATGTCTTCATTATTATTAGAGTTATGGATAAATCGTTAAAGACAAAATTGTGTGTAAAATATATTTTTTAACATTTTTTTTATAAATTTCCTATAAAGAACAAAATATTAGAATGTATTTTTGAGTGTAGGGCGGAAAAACAATTTGCAATTAGAAACCGAATTCGGTATTTAGACTTTTCATTAAATATCTTTTTTCTTTGTTTATTTTTAGTTGAAATCGAATAAGAGAGAAGGGGCTTAAGAGAGAATAAGGGAGAATAAGGGAGAACAAAATTTAAATTTTGAAATTTTTTTCTTTGTTTCAATTGCGGAACAATTTTATTGAATATAATAGGTGTAAGATATAATCTCATACGGCTTATTATTCATAAATGTTTTGCGAAAAACGTTTGTTTTGGAAGAAATTTATGAATGTAACTACGATAGCTGAGTCCTTCCTCCACTTTGCCTTCTGGCCAGTCTGTCACAAACTTTATTAAACATACCTTCTATTGTTCTGTAACGCCCTTTTTCATTATTTCTCTTATTGTATCCACCTTTAAGGAAACATGGGTAATATGCTTAGATTACGCAGCTCCTGCTTGATGTATGTCTTTCAAAAAAATCCAAACATTAAGAGAAGGGTTCATATTACATGGGTGGGCAAAAACGTCATTGACGACGATGCTGAGGTATTGGTTGCTCACCAAAAAGAATTCCTGTTTTTCGTTGCTCGGTTGCGCTGTACGTGGCGGCTTTTTCTTGTCGCACTCAAGCCCAGAAACGACACGAAGTCCCTCTCTGAGAAAGCTCTTCGCCTGCCGCAGTCTAGCTAAGGCGAGCCGACAAACTGACCCCTTCTCCTCCAATCCATAACTCGGCAGCCCTCACAAATGTCCACACAAACTGACATCAGCGTAAATTAGATATTGATGCAGGAATTAGCGTCCTCTGGAAATCCTAATTACGCCTCCGGACTCAAATCCGACCTTAATTCGCCCCTCCCCCCTCCCCTGTCGTTCCCGCAACACCCATCACTCCTAAACTGCCCTTCCCGACCCTAGCCATTAAATGACGTTAAGTGTCCAGCAGAATCTACTTTGAAAGGCTTTTTTGTAGTAAGTTTTGGAAACGACCTATACTATTAAGATGTAGTAACGTAAGAAGTTACTTAGAACATAGGTATCATTCTCACAGATACTATTAAGCTATTTTTTTTATTTTATAAACTTGAATGTTAATTACTGTCTACATGTTTTGTATCTAGCAATGTGCTGGTTAATAAATTCGGCTATTATGTAGAAACTACTGCTTCCATACTATTACTATTATTATGGCACCTTTTTGTTTGATTTCAACTTAAACATGTGGGAGTGTGCGCTGCCAAGCTAGCTGGAAGGTTATGTGCCTTCTGTATGAGATTTGGACTATTATTGACAACGCTACTTTTTATAGTACTCGGATGTTATGGGCCCAAATCGCATCCAGTGATCATTTTCTGTCGTTTGTGATCTAGGAGTAAATCATCTATCTCTACTGCTTTTTCAAAGACTAATTTTGAATGAGTTATTTTTTTTTTAAGGAAATTTTAGTATTTTTAGAAGAAATTTTAGAAATTATAATAAATGAATGTTAGAAATTCTTTAATATAAAAGAAGCTAGAATATTGCTCAATCAGCTAAAATTCCTCTATGAGACCTAAAATAGGTCTTTTGCAATATAAGATTCTCTACGAGGAGCTGGTGCCCATTTCATATAAACCTAGGTACAGATAAACCTGCCTGTGGACTATATACACGACTGTACACTACTTACTGACTACAGTATAGTACTAAAAACAAATCTGAACTAAAATACAGAATTGGCCGATAGAAGCAAATTTATGGATAGACAATCTACTGTTAGATTTTATAAATTTTCTCAAAGTCTTCTTTGAAAAATCAGGCTGATTATAAATGAGAAATACTCTTAAAATATAAAATAACAATAATACATTTTCTTGGGTTTATAATGCAGAAATATAAAATTTACTGTGCATAAATTTCTATGATTATTTATTTATATTTATGTCA
The DNA here is from genome assembly GCA_000696205.2 of Oncopeltus fasciatus. Lineage (NCBI taxonomy): Eukaryota > Metazoa > Arthropoda > Insecta > Hemiptera > Lygaeidae > Oncopeltus > Oncopeltus fasciatus. The sequence continues at coordinate 353,746 of KZ807163.1, forward strand.
CCTTTGTACTTTTTTCTATACATGTTTAGTTAATTTTTCATTTTTTTTGTCAGTTATTGCTTCTTTCATTCTTGTTTATTTGTTTATTTTTATATTAATTATAAATAATTAATTAATTGCATTAATTAATTAACATTTAATGTAATTATTGTTTTAAAGAAAGATACAAGTACATTATTTAATGTAAAGTATGGTATGTACTGAATAAATTCCCTAGTGCCAGGGTTACTCTTATATATATATAAAAAAAAAAAGACCTAGAAGTTCAGTCGAAATCTCTAACGTACAAAAATTCCTCTGTTATTAAGATAAATAAATGAAATTATGGGGTATTCTTTCTCCTCGAATGACATTCCGACAGGTATCAATGAGATAAGATTGACGACCTTCGAAACATTCTTATTTATTTTTACAGAACTTTAATATGTTTTTCACTGAGAATTAGGCGCTGTGAGAATCTTATTTTTATTTTCTTCTAGTAAAGAATTAGATTTTAATAAATATAAATTATTTCAAATGGAAAATGACAAGCATAGCACAATTTCTATGTTGGGTCACATCTGAACGTTTTTGAGGTCTGTTATCTCTTTTTCGGATTTTCGGACTGACCGGGATTCGTGTTACACTGAGACTGCATAATAACGAACCAGTCTCTCCCTCACACTCGCTCTTGAAGATTCCTGAACACTGAAGATGAGAACTATTAATGAGAGGGAATAAAATAAAAAATCTATCTGTCCCAGCCAGGAATCGAACCTGGATCTCCTGCTATCCGCTCTGGTGCATTTACCAGTTATGCTACCAGGAGACGCGCTAGTTATCTCATTCAATTCCCTCTACACTAGCGAGAGCCTAACCCACGAGAAAGGTGAGAACTTCGTCTTGTACTCAAAGGAGCTGACATTGTCAAGCTATTTGTCGAATCTCGTCATTTACTTTATTTATTTTTTTCTGTACAAATATTTTATTTGGTTGCGGTATTTTATCCCACGTAAATTTTAAACAATTAATGAGAGGGAATAGAATAAAAAATCTATCTGTCCCAGCCAGGAATCGAACCTGGATAAAATACCACAACAAAATAAAATATTTACTGAAGATGAGATTGTATATCTGAAGGTTCCTGAACACAGAAGATGAGATTGTATATCTGAAGAAGGCTCATCTTCAACCATCACAGATATCGTACGAATAGTAGTACGTTTTCTATTTGAAATGAGAAATCCTATTTACCATTATAGATTCACCTCAGTTTACCCAAAAAATATCTCTAAAAGATCTAATTATGCATCATCAACAAATGATAGTAAAATATCTCATTCCACTACAAAATTTGGTGCTTTATTATTTATTTCCACCTGATATTTCAATGTCATTTCAAAATATTTCTATTAGGATATGAGAGGAACATGACTAGGTCCCAGACGCAGACTTCATGTTTGCAAGTAGATGTAATTACACTCCTGTGAGGTGGGATATCAGCTCAAGCCGGGAAGTCTTCCTGCTCAACACCTGTCCCATTCCTCTAATGGAGGAGAACCAACAGCTGTGCTTGCTAATTAGGCGGCTGTCTTCAGCTGCTCAAGTTGCCGGCCTCTTCCACCGCGGGTAATGGATTAGGCTGACCGCTCTCCTTCGACTACATTAATCATGGCCTGCCTCTTCTCCTCTGCAGCAACATCTGCTTCCTCTCCCAATGGCTCTCTCACCATTGCAATATTTCCTGTAAGGATCCAGATGGAATTCCTCATAGTCCTTAGCAATGACTATTGCTGAGCTCAACCTACATTCTCCCCAATCTGCTAGTGTGCATAATGTATTGTTTCATATTAGCTTTCCTTATTGAATTGTGCATTCATTCCCAAATATTTATATTCAAAATTACTGGCAAGTTGAAGTGGAATAAGTACCAACTCCAATAGTCTAATCGTTCTTGATATTTCCGCTGTTCTCTTCTTAAGACCACCAAATTGTCATAACTTCTATTATCCGTCTTCATTGGTTTCTGCAACGCATCCTCAGTGTTGAATACAGACAGTGACAGTGAACACATGTATTCGGCCAAGAAGATGGACAATGTCCGAAAGCGCTCGCCAACAGAAGACGGATAATAGAAGGTATAATAGTTCTATATTCTATGGTAGTGAAAATAACCTTTTAGATTATTTACCATCAAATTGCTTTAAATACCAAAGCATCTTTCTTTTATAAAAATTTTGGGAACTGGCTACATCGATAGATGGATATGAAGTTGAGAGGTATGCTGTAGTGTACCATCTATGGTGGTATACTCTCTTATTGGAGTATTTTGAGCAAGCAGATAAAAATATTTATGGGGGGACTATATCTTTTTTAAAGAGTGCTGCCCAGGAGGATATGCTAAAACGGCTATGGCACAAAATGATTAAGTTCCTTAACGGAAACAATCAGGTCTCTCATAGCTCTGGATAGCAGGACAGCACGGGGAAAACGAACAGCAAGAAGCTGCAGTGTTTGCAAGAAAAGGATTGTGAATATTATCGAATAAAATCAATTTTAATCCTTTAATATCATCTTTATTACCAAGTTTTTTCTACAAAATATGCAAATTTTAAAAATATCTTCTTTCTTCATATCTCTTCCTTATTTGTTGGATTTCATTTATTTTATTTGGTGTTATTAAAAAATATTAATATTGAAACATAAATGAGTTCCTTATGTGAAAAATAAAAATGACACGTTTTTTCCCTATTTTTAACGTTTCTTTTGTATATTTACATTAAATGTAATGCATTTAGGATAAAAATTATTCATAATATTATATATTTCATGTCAAGCAAAAGAATAGTGTTGAAGTTTTCTTAATTAAAAGCGTTTGATTTATTATTTATTTTCGATTTATGATGTAGTAAGGTATAGCTGGAAGTACTGGCATTATTATTGGTCCTGTGGGCGAATAGTAGTTACACACTATCGTATGCTAGTAATGCAAATAGTTTGGTTGTGTTAAAACGGTCTGCTCTCTGCCGTACCATTCCACTGTGGTCATCGAGGAGGACAATGATCGCTTGATGGAAGCGCGGCGAATCAATATCCCGGCTATCGGCTCGTTCATTATTCACATCTTATCTTCAGCTAATTAATTAGGGCACCTTTGAAGTTTCTGCACACCCAGGACGAGGGACGAGGCCCTTTGATCATATCCTGTAAACCGTTCAAATCGGCCGAGTCCCAAAATCCTTCTAATCGCTCTCCGGAACATTAAGGGATTCAAACTCTCTTCACATTAGCGTTGATCAACTTCGCTGTTAATTATTTCCAACGCTGGCTCATTGGTGGAGTAGTTCTTTCAGCGAGATTACGGAGGAGAGTGAATGAATCCTACTGGTTGAAGGTAATTTGTCAATTAATTCCTCATTCGCAAGACCATGTATCCAACGCTTATTTACACTTAATTAGTAAAAGCCCTATGCAATTATTATATTGGTACAAACATAAACAAATATTCGAGTAGCTGACATAAAAATTGGCCAATCAATGTAACAATAGTTATTGCAGTAATATGATTAAAAATTTATCATCTTTGGTTTGTTAGTTACATTGTCTTTGATTGACCTATCCATCTTCTATAAACTATTATTAATAGTAGAAAAAAATTTCGTTCAAATAAATTATATATTTATTAATGTACTTTGTTATTATTTGCAATAAAATTAATTAAATTGAAAACATTGGAGTTGAATATAACAGAAACTTACCGGTAAATCCATGACAAAATACTGGCATTAATACATACCAAATTTACCCTAATATATTCCATGCACAAATCTTATTATGTATTCTTGGTAATCATATCCGGGCTTGAAAATTCAATATATTACATTAAATAAAAAAACAAAATATTTTTTAGTCGTTAAGTTACGTTTATTATTACTAAACTTTTATTCTCTGGCTGAGGAAGAACTTTATTATGAAAGTGATTTGTCTTTTTTGTAATTTTTATGAGAAAAAACAGATTCATACACACATACATACATTTATACAAAAATACTGAATCTATATATGAAACTTCATGTAAAAATGACGTGACTAAAAGTGTGTCAAAAATATTTACCATTTCATCTTCCGGGTTGGACCGAGTCAAATTGTTCTTATTTGCCGAGCTTTCGCACATCATGTGATGGCTTCTTCAGGGCTGAAAAGAGAATGAGAGTTGTAAAGAGTAAAAAAGTAAATTATGGGTAAATAAATAAAAAGTAAACTCTTTACAACTCTCATTCTCTTTTCAGCCCTGAAGAAGCCATCACATGATGTGCGAAAGCTCGGCAAATAAGAACAATTTGACTCGATCCAACCCGGAAGATGAAATGGTAAATACATCTGACGACCGACGAAGCCTACGTGAACATGTGTCAAAAATGTTTTAACCGATTTTAGATATACTTGAATATTATCAGTAACTGGAGAACGCCGCTTTTTTTTTTTTTTTTTCTTACATTTATAATTATTAAATCACAAAAGTTTAAAACACATATAAGCTGAAAAGATCTGGTGTGTAGTTTGTCCACCCTTATTTAAATTTTTTAAATTTAAGAAGATACTTAGAAATTATAAAGTATTCGAAAAGGAATCTAAGCCTAAAGAAAATTTTAGTTTCCTTAGGGGTTCTATCTTTGAATTTTATGAATCATTATAAAATTAATTTATGAATAATACTAGAAACAAAACTTTATATGGTTATAGGCTACGAGTAAATTAAGAACATATATAAGTATAAGTAAATTTATTATAACAAATAAAAGAAAAGCTAATAATCGAACCTACTACCCTTACTGACTAATAAATAATTAAATAGAAAATATAAATAACCTACAGTAAATTAACAAATATATACAAATTAATAGGTCACATAATGCTTGTCACTTATCACTTAACTGTTAGTGGCACTGCAGACTACACCCAACGCTCAGAGGTACGCGTTCTGACACGAAATCTGCCATTGAGTAGCACTAACTCATTACAGACTCTGGGGGCTTTGTGGGCTACGTTCATAACTACGAGGATCGGTCAAGGCAGGCCTAGAAGAATCTAGTAGCTATTTCATCATAACCCTAATTTCTTCTACTGAAGAAAGGAAGCAGGTGGCATCCTTCGATTGGCCCCTTCCCATACAGTCCATATTCTACAAAATAAACAGCCAGTAAAAACACTTCTACGCTAATAGGAATAAAATAATAAAAACAGTCTCATGAAGGCCCATTGACACCTTGGAGGGATGTGAAAATGAACACATGTTACGGATGTGTTTATTCTTGTCCCACAGACATTGGGCGGCATGCGAAATGTTCTGGCAGCTAGATTTATTTCCCATCGAATGGAGAATAGTACTCAATTAAAAATAGGTTTTTCGAGGAGTACACCTAGAATCTTCAGGGTTATCACCTAGAAAGCCATGGAATGAACTACGTTCTGTGAGTATTGAATCTAGCTCAGGTCAAGTGAAGTCAGCACTCGACTGCCGTACACTGTCTGAAGTAAAGTAAATATAAAAAGTTATAAAGGTATAGAAACTTACCTTTATAACTTTTGTTGTGAGATAATGAATGTGAAGTCTTTAAACAAAAGGGTATCATCAGTTGTTAAGAATGCACTTATCACTCATCACTATTATGGCGCAGTATTATTTAGGCTGAGGAGTTTCGACTCGTACGATTTTAAAATGTAACATTAAAATATAAATTTTATATTATTAATGATTTAAGACTCATAAATTCAAATATTTATTGAAAGTCATCGTGATATGTCTTTGGAATTTAAAAAAGTTTGTTCAAGAAATAAAAATAACATATTGATATGTCAAATAATATTGTAAAAGATACTATAAAAAAGAAGAAGAAGGAATCTATAAAAGATAATTTTTGTGCCCCTCATTTCAAAAGTCATATGACACTCGCCGCTCGGAATGTTACCTTACTTTAACTAGATATCATTAGATTACTTTATCAGTTATGACGGAGTGTCATAATACTCTCTGCCCCAATCAGTTTGATGCATATATTAGAAAACTTTTCAAGTCATAACATAATAAGTTTTTTCGTAAAAAAAAAAATCTCTGATGTATTCCATTTTCCGAGGCTGAAAAGATTTCTGCTTAAATATAAAAAAGTACTGCGTTAAGAAGAAATATTTTTATTACCTATTAAATATGATTTAGTTTTCAAGAGTACCATCGCATATAGAATTGACAACTTGTCACAGAGTGATAGAACAATTCCTACAGATTCCTTATCTATGGTTAAAAAAGTAAATAGAAAATATCATTAAGAAGGAGCAAAGAAGATAACAAATACATAGAGTCTACTTTGTTTTTTCATTATTATTAACATTAATTATGCCATTATAATTAACTATATCATTATGTTATAATAGTTTTTAATTTTCTTTTTTATAGAGTGTTTAGCATTGCATTGTTTTTATTGTCAGTTCATTTCACATGCAGTTTTGCTATCATATCATTGAAATTAAAGAGCTTACTAGGCCAAATGCTACTGCAAGTTTATTTACGCAGGTTCAAACGTATTTTTCTTTAAATTTTATAAGTAGCTAACAAGCAGTAACTAATGTGAATGATATGTGATAAGTAACTAACAAGAAGTAAATAATATGAATCATTTGTTGTAAATAACTAACAAGCAGTAATTAATATGAATGATTTGTTATAAGTAACTAACAATCAGTAACTAATATGAATGATTTGTTATAAGTAACTAACAATCAGTAACTAATATGAATGATTTGTTATAAGTAACTAACAAGCAGTGACTAATATGAATGATTTGTTATAAGTAACTAACAATAAGTGACTAATATGAATGATTTGTTATAAGTAACTAACAAGCAGTGACTAATATGAATGATTTGTTATAAGTAACTAACAAGCAGTGAGTAATATGAATGATTTGTTATAAGTAACTAACAAGCAGTAACTAATATGAATGATTTGTAAGTAAGAAAATTTAGGGAAGTACCACACCGTTAAATGATTCTGCTTCGTTAGAAGACATTGAGGGGATTTTATTATTTTAGATTTATATTGAAATGCTGAAAATATGTACGTCACGTCTTAATTCTTCATCTAAAATGAAAGGCCATCGATTGTGATATTTAATAAAGGGCCCGCTGGGTGTTATGGACGTGAAAAAATCCTACTTGAAAGACATCCGGAGGGAAGCAATAAGTCCAGGAAGATATCTCAGCACCCCTCGGCAAGGTATTGGCCTATCAGGGTGGATATTAAAGATCCCTCGGACAAGGGGGAATAAAAGGCTGCTGAGAAGTAATTATCCCCGTCCACTACGCCTCCCCCCTCAGATGATTAGGAAAGGAGTGATGACGATGATGACGGTTCTGTGGGGGTTGGAAGGGGTGATGAGGGTGATGGCGGCCCTGTTGGGGAGGGGGGGGGTGGCTAAGGGGTCCTTACCCCCCTCCCTTCCTAAGCCTAGACCGCCTCAATCAATATGTAATTTAGGCTGGGACAATCTGTATTCACCTGTTGTAGTTGAGGTGCTCCCCCCACCCCACTCTCCTCTCAACCCAGTTCAGACACCCCACTAACTCCTCCCCCCACCACCACTAAAACCGCCCACTCGGTCCCCGGCGCTACATACATATACATATATATCAATAAGCTGCCGGACCCTGGGAAATGAATGCAAATTTCTTGAGTGCAACATATGATTTGTAAAGTCCGGTTATTTAGAGCACTCTAGTGTATTCCACTTTCACTGTTCTATGGTTTTGTACAACGCGATTTATGTAAGCGTTTAATGATATTAAAATATCAGCAAAAACATTTTGTATCGTTTGCTTTATAATTTTATTTAAAACTGAAAATGCATAAACATGCGAAAATTGCCTAAATGCAGGATTGGTTTCTCGTCGTTTTTGGTTGGATTTGTCTCCTGCCTGTTTTTGGTTACTAAACTACCAACCTTGTGGCATAAATGGCCAGTGGAATAAAAAAATAGCAATATTCCGAATTAATTATTAGAATTCTGCCGTCGAAACCTTTTTGTTCTGCTCCAGCGCATAAACTCTGATCCCGGTAATCTGCATTCGTTTTCCTACGCTAAAAGCCGACGAGGCTTAAATTGCTCTTAAGAACTTTCGAAAAACTTTCTTCTGAAAAACCATAAAGAAAATATGAAAATTTTGTTTTGAAAGTTATTTTTTGGTGAGATCCAGACGTTCCACCAGCACAAACACAAACAAAAACAAGTTTGAGGCAAAAGACTCTGGAAAAATATTTCATATGCATTTTGTATGCATTTATAGTGTCACTTAATTTATAATTATGTTCTCACAAACATTTAACATTTGTCATCTCCGATCCTGCTTACTAGATTAAAATAATGAATGTTTCTTAAATACTTTTTTTTGTGGTATTTAATCCCACGTAAGTTTTAACAATTTTTAGTGCAAGGGAAAAAAATGAAAAATCTAACTGCCCCAGCCAGGACTCGAACCTATATCTCCTGCTATCCGGGCCGGTGCATTTTCCATTTATGCTACCGAGACAAGTCTGATAAGTTATTAAATTCCCCGCACTAGTGTCGAGAGTCTAACCTTCGAGGACTAAGTGTCCTGGCTAGGACAGTTAGATTTTTTATTCTGTTCCCTTGCACTAAAATGATTAAAAATTACGTGGGATTAAAGATTTATAAAATTAAAATTTATAAGTAAATGACGAGATTCATTTAAACAGCTTGACAATGTTAGCTCCTTCGAGCATAAGACGATATATTCGTCTGCCTCAGAAGTTAGACTCTCGACATTAGTGCGGTGAATTTAGTAACTCATTAGACTTGTCTCAGTAGCATAAATGGAAAATGCACCGGCCCGGATAGCAGGAGATCCAGGTTCGAGTCCTGGCTGGGATAGTTAGATTTTTTATTCTGTTCCCTCGCACTAAAAATTGTTAAAATGAATGTTTCTCCCTCTCTCTTCCCTATATACACATATACATATATGAAATGAATCATTCGCGGCTTAGATATATAATAATAAAGAAGAGGTGGGATAGAGAGTGTGGTGCAGACAAAAAAGGAAATATCACAAGGAGTAAAATTTTCAGGGACCTTTCGCCCATCGTCGGTGAGGAGTGAAGAGAGATTAGAGGGTGGGGTGTTGTGTAGTGGAAGAAATTCAAAGGAGATTGAGTTTTCCTTGATTAGATTCATTTAATCAGTTTTAATGATGTTTTCCAAGTTTAGTAATTGAACAACTTCCCGACACGACTTCAGATATGTAACTAAAGACAAGCGAGTGCGCTTATATACTCATTCTCAAAGCAACTTTAAGTCCTGGCATCAGTTGCTAACAGTAGGATGATTACGGAAAACTCAATCGTCTTTCTCTTCCTTTGAGTCCCTTCCGCCATACAACACCCCACTGTCTAGTCTCTCTTCACTCCTCACCGACGAAGGGCGAGGGATCCCCGGAAATTTTACTCCTTGTGATTTTTTCTTTTTTTGTGTGCCCCACACTCTCTATCCCACCTGTTCAATATTACTATATATATTTTTTTTTTCATAATGAAATTTTGAAAATGTATTCTTTTTTTCATTTACAGTATATCCATTACTGTTCATATAGACCTCTGGAATCATTGGGGGCGCACTTGTGTTTTATCCAGAGCGCTTTACGCTTGGATAAGAGAACGCCCGGCCCCTAGCGAAGAGGAAGGAGGAGGTGAACCTCTTGTCGTCTTGACCAGCCAGATAAACGCAAGTGAAGGTAGTCGAGTGGGAAGTGGAAGAGTGTAATTGCGGCGAGAATTGAGATAAGAAGGACCCAGGCGAGGGAACACTTAATTAGCCAGACACTGAAATATTTACAGAAAGACACTCCGGCAAGCTATCTTTCATCTCGTCGTTTTAGCAGTGGGAGGGAGGGGACATTTTCAGATCTCATTTCGGAAGAAGTAAATTAAAATCTCAAAATGAAATCCTCATTCCTTGATACCTTCTTCATGTTTTCCTTCCCGATCACTTTTGGTATTCCAGTTAATTATCCTGTCACAAATATTTGCCCTAGTATGGTGTGTATAAGCACAATCGCAGAAGTAAATGAATGAATTATTAGGTATAACCTGCTGTATGATAAGATAAAACACTGTATGATAAGATAAACAAATGTCACTTTTCTTTATAAAGTTAATTTGTATCTGATTACTAAATCTATTTCCAAATAGAATTATCCAAACTAAGCTTGGTTCTGTGGGTTACACTTGATGGTTCAATTGAAATACTTTTTTTTGCTGATTTCCGACACAAACCACCCGATCCAAAATAATTATTAGAATTGAACATATTTGAAGGAAAGCTTATTTAACATATTTAAAGTAAAGCTTATTTTTCTCTGACGATTTTTATGAAAATTATTAAGGAAAGTTGTAGAAGAAATTCTTAAATTTTTTTCCAAATATATTTTAGTGGTGATAATTTTATACTATAGTTTGATTTTCTCTGACAAACTTCTGAAATCCAAAATCATTGAACACGTCATAAAAATTTTTGATTTTCTATTTAATATGGTTAAATAACACTAAAATAGGACTTTTTTTTAATATTTTTAATTTGCTTACATCCAGTCGCCGCACATAGTTCTTAAATTAAAATGTGTTAGGAAACAAAATGATTTATCAATTATAAAAAAAATATTTCTGTTAATTGAAAAATATGGATAGATTTGAATATTCTAAAAACAATTAATTAATGTCTTTAGAGTGGTTTTACTAATTTTAAACGATTAATTTTTTGTTCTTGATGTGTATAATTAATATATATTTTGCTGTTTTGCTAGTGATATTAAAACAATATTAACGTCATATTTAATGAAGTGTGATATAAAAGAAAAGTGTTAACGCCACACAGAATATATTTCACCCACACAAACATACCCGACAAATTCAACATTACCTTTCAACATAAGTGACATTTGCACATTACCACATGACACAGGAATTGTCAGGATAATCCTCATTAGTATCAGTCCAATTTGCTCATTGTGATTTCATACAGTAACAGGAGTTTGCTCTCATTAGATATTGATATCAATTTGATACTCACAAATCTACAGGCTAATTCGATTTTGACCTTAAAATACCATTGGCAGATACGTATTTAAATAGTAGCCTTAATTTTAATTAAGGTTTTTCTTACCTTTTGATTTTAAAATATTTTCTACAATAAATATTTAATCCCTTTCAAGTCCTATTTCAAATAAGCTAGATATATAGTAAACTATAACTAAACAAACTCACAAACCCACGAACGCAAGAACTCACACACACACACACACACACACACACACACATATATATATATAACATAAATATTAATATGCTTATTGAACCCTTACCTACTTTCAAAAGTATGTACTTTCAAAATAGTATATTGCCAGCCTATACACTCATTGAAAATGATTCTGCGTTACAGAATTTTTACTATATTTATAGAAGTTTTTATTGTTTAAATTTCATTTCATACCTCTCCCTGAACGCAAATAAGATCAGTGATATTAATATTAATAAAAAAAAAATACGTTTTGTACATTAAATACAAAGTCATTATTTTTATTAATATTGATTAGAATTTTTCGAATATTTTCTGTGCTACGAAATATACAAAAATGTCTAATGCCAAGAGAAATAATAGAGACCAAAAAATTGGAAAGTTTATATCAAAAAGGAAGTGAATTTTTTTTTTTTTTTTTTTTTTTTTTCTTACATTTATAATTATTAAATCACAAAAGTTTAAAACACATATAAGCTGAAAAGATCTGGTGTGTAGTTTGTCCACCCTTATTTAAATTTTTTAAATTTAAGAAGATACTTAGAAATTATAAAGTATTCGAAAAGGAATCTAAGCCTAAAGAAAATTTTAGTTTCCTTAGGGGTTCTATCTTTGAATTTTATGAATCATTATAAAATTAATTTATGAATAATACTAGAAACAAAACTTTATATGGTTATAGGCTACGAGTAAATTAAGAACATATATAAGTATAAGTAAATTTATTATAACAAATAAAAGAAAAGCTAATAATCGAACCTACTACCCTTACTGACTAATAAATAATTAAATAGAAAATATAAATAACCTACAGTAAATTAACAAATATATACAAATTAATAGGTCACATAATGCTTGTCACTTATCACTTAACTGTTAGTGGCACTGCAGACTACACCCAACGCTCAGAGGTACGCGTTCTGACACGAAATCTGCCATTGAGTAGCACTAACTCATTACAGACTCTGGGGGCTTTGTGGGCTACGTTCATAACTACGAGGATCGGTCAAGGCAGGCCTAGAAGAATCTAGTAGCTATTTCATCATAACCCTAATTTCTTCTACTGAAGAAAGGAAGCAGGTGGCATCCTTCGATTGGCCCCTTCCCATACAGTCCATATTCTACAAAATAAACAGCCAGTAAAAACACTTCTACGCTAATAGGAATAAAATAATAAAAACAGTCTCATGAAGGCCCATTGACACCTTGGAGGGATGTGAAAATGAACACATGTTACGGATGTGTTTATTCTTGTCCCACAGACATTGGGCGGCATGCGAAATGTTCTGGCAGCTAGATTTATTTCCCATCGAATGGAGAATAGTACTCAATTAAAAATAGGTTTTTCGAGGAGTACACCTAGAATCTTCAGGGTTATCACCTAGAAAGCCATGGAATGAACTACGTTCTGTGAGTATTGAATCTAGCTCAGGTCAAGTGAAGTCAGCACTCGACTGCCGTACACTGTCTGAAGTAAAGTAAATATAAAAAGTTATAAAGGTATAGAAACTTACCTTTATAACTTTTGTTGTGAGATAATGAATGTGAAGTCTTTAAACAAAAGGGTATCATCAGTTGTTAAGAATGCACTTATCACTCATCACTATTATGGCGCAGTATTATTTAGGCTGAGGAGTTTCGACTCGTACGATTTTAAAATGTAACATTAAAATATAAATTTTATATTATTAATGATTTAAGACTCATAAATTCAAATATTTATTGAAAGTCATCGTGATATGTCTTTGGAATTTAAAAAAGTTTGTTCAAGAAATAAAAATAACATATTGATATGTCAAATAATATTGTAAAAGATACTATAAAAAAGAAGAAGAAGGAATCTATAAAAGATAATTTTTGTGCCCCTCATTTCAAAAGTCATATGACACTCGCCGCTCGGAATGTTACCTTACTTTAACTAGATATCATTAGATTACTTTATCAGTTATGACGGAGTGTCATAATACTCTCTGCCCCAATCAGTTTGATGCATATATTAGAAAACTTTTCAAGTCATAACATAATAAGTTTTTTCGTAAAAAAAAAAATCTCTGATGTATTCCATTTTCCGAGGCTGAAAAGATTTCTGCTTAAATATAAAAAAGTACTGCGTTAAGAAGAAATATTTTTATTACCTATTAAATATGATTTAGTTTTCAAGAGTACCATCGCATATAGAATTGACAACTTGTCACAGAGTGATAGAACAATTCCTACAGATTCCTTATCTATGGTTAAAAAAGTAAATAGAAAATATCATTAAGAAGGAGCAAAGAAGATAACAAATACATAGAGTCTACTTTGTTTTTTCATTATTATTAACATTAATTATGCCATTATAATTAACTATATCATTATGTTATAATAGTTTTTAATTTTCTTTTTTATAGAGTGTTTAGCATTGCATTGTTTTTATTGTCAGTTCATTTCACATGCAGTTTTGCTATCATATCATTGAAATTAAAGAGCTTACTAGGCCAAATGCTACTGCAAGTTTATTTACGCAGGTTCAAACGTATTTTTCTTTAAATTTTATAAGTAGCTAACAAGCAGTAACTAATGTGAATGATATGTGATAAGTAACTAACAAGAAGTAAATAATATGAATCATTTGTTGTAAATAACTAACAAGCAGTAATTAATATGAATGATTTGTTATAAGTAACTAACAATCAGTAACTAATATGAATGATTTGTTATAAGTAACTAACAATCAGTAACTAATATGAATGATTTGTTATAAGTAACTAACAAGCAGTGACTAANTCACAAAAATTATTTTCTAAAGTAATAATAATGCACTAAATAAAAGAAAATCAGATAATTAAACGTACAATAATCCAATTAAATTTAATTACAGGAGAATAAAATATTAAGATGGCATTGTGTAAAATAAATAAAGTAGCAAAGTCGAAAAATTGTGATAAGAAAAGCTCACAGAATTATAATAATTAAAATGTCAGTTAAGAAAACTATTCTAATAAAATATATGTGTAGCAGTCAACGTTGACCTCACTAACATAGAAATTCGTTAGGTAACGAAAATAATATGGAGTAGTGAGAGTTGTGGCGTTTAATTATTGTGCGAATTTTTTATTTTTTATTCTTTGAAGCTGTTTGAAGGTTGTGTGTGCCTTACTAATGTTAAATGGAGAAGCCAAATTTATTTAAGCTTTCCATTGTAAACTTTTGAATAAATTATGTTTTGCTCAAATTGGAAAATCGAGAGTGGGTGTCTTCGGTAAGTTCAAAATGTTTAAGCCTAGTATGTTTCTTTTAACTATTATTACGAAAAAAGGATTGATTTTGATTGAAAAAATATTAATTTTATAGCGTTAATATCATAGATAAAATTCTTTAAAAAATTGTTTATTGTTGATATAAAGTGTTATACTACGAAGGTTTAGCACTTGCCCTTCTCTTCATGCCCAAACATTCGAGAGCCAGCATTTAGGATTTCACCTTATGCACTACTTTGTCTTCCGGTTTTAAGACCAAATAAGACATATCCATCCATCTATAATTAAGTAGTGGTAAATCTGTACTACTTGCGTGACTTTCGTGTGCAGGACCTGTATTTCTTTTAGAAGGCATAGCAAACAGAAGTATTATCGGCAATTTAGGTTTATCATAGTCTAGTACTAATCGCGAATGCTTTTGCTCTTCTTTACTCTTATCAGATCACACAACCAGGACATGTAACAAATATCTATGTTAAGCTATATATTTATGTGGGATAACAAGGATTATGTTAAACTATATACTTATACGGACTTAAAGCAAAGATAGGGGTATTTCATGAGAATACAAAAGTATTCATAAAAAGTTTAAAAATATGATTATCCCTTTTTAAAGAAGTAGCGATTAGATCTGCCTGTTACCGTTTTTGGTAGTTACATGAATAGTTCATACTGAATGCTTATTGCATTTTTGTTTATCTTTTTCTCTGTCTGCAATCGGGAGTTTTTCTCTTCTAGTCACAATCGGCATAGTCTGCAGTCGGGGCCTGTCTCCTGGAGGAATAGTTGGCAAAATCTGCCATCGGGGACTCTTCGCTCCAGCCTCAAGGGACAAAGTCTGCAATCGGAGCTTCCTTCCTCGAGCATCGACGGGCAAAGTCTGCCATCGTGGCCTCACTGCAATCGGGGACTTTCCTCTTCAGCCTCAACGGAGAAGTTTTACAATCGAGGCCTACTTCCTCGAGTCTTAACGGGCAAAATAATCATATTTTTTTTATCAACTCAATTGAAAAATGTTATGGGGTCTCTAAATATTTTTTAATGCAAATTTCACATTAGAATTTAATTTTCTATTAAATTTTGGATATTTTTATAGTTTCATATCTAGAAGATTTGCTTTCTTGAAATGAAATTGAAGATGATTTAATTTCATGGCACTAACCTGAATAGGTTGAGTTCTTAAGTTGTAAAAAGAATAAAGAAAGGAAAGGATGAACAGGATCTATTACTGATGGTTTTCATTTCTTCAGAATGTTAAAAATACTTTTACCATCTTAAACTTTCATAGTCATGGTCGGAAATGCTTTCTTCGACTTCCTTCTAAGATTAGTTAGTTCTGAATCCATTCTGAGCTGTATGCGGATTGCGCCGGTCTGAATAGGTCATCCCTCCTTGGTGTGTCGTTTGAAAGCCGTTTCCACTAGCCTCTCGCGAGTAGACAAAACTGAGGAAATTCGCTTAAAGGATTCGTGCGCCTCCCCGGCGGGAAGAATCGGCTCGTTTCCCTCCGGATTCAGGAAGCAAACCCCACGAATTCAATTACATTAGTGCTGAATGTGACGAGTCTGCTTGCAAAGACTCCAGCCAGCTCGAAAGTACAACAGCCATTGAGTGCGAAAAGACAATGTGAGTGTTGTACTCATGGATAACAGCTCGAGGGGGTGTTCTGGATATAATTTTGTTAACGTCAAGAAGGTATAATGGGCCGAGCTTCACGTCCTCCATTCGAAGTTTTAGTTTGTGAAGGAGCCCCCGTTCAAGGGAGAAGGGGAGGCAAATCAACTTATGTACTTAGCAATCTAAAACATAGCTTGACAGAACCAACTTTGTAATTATATTTTTCGTGAAAGGTTTTCCCTCTTTTGTCCTGCTGACATTCAATTAAGCAATATAAGCCGATGTTTTCAAATGCGCTTATCCGTAAACAAATCATTAATTAATTTAAATCATGGTAAGTACAATTATTATTACAATTACAAATTTATGTTATTACCGGCTTTTAAGAACTTATCATCAGAGGACAGGATCTCACTCGCGCATCGATTAAAAGAGAAAATGAATGAAGAGGGTGAGAGAGAAAAGAGAGAGAGAGAGAGAGAGAGAGAGAGAGAGAGAGAGGGAGAGAGAGTGAGAGAGAGAGAGAGTCTGAGAGAGATAAAAGGAGTTCGAAAAGGAAAAAATGTAACCAAATTTTGAATCAGCTTTTCTAATTGTAAGATTAATATGTATATCGCTATTTTTTTTTTAGTTTGCCTCCTTTTCAACCACTTATGTTCACACAGGAAGCCATCCTATTCTAAACATCCATTGGTCAGGACGTACTTATATTAATAGAAAAAAGATCGCCCTCAGCGGGATTTGAACCCACAGGGTTTGGATTGGGAGTCTTGAACGGGTCCCCTGGTTTACCCCGGCGCCTCCGCTATTTGTTAAAATCGAAAAATTATTCGAGTGTGGAATTTTTATCTCCTGTACCTTTCTCATCCTGTCCCTCGTGAGCAACGGTCATTACTTTTCCTTTCCTTGTGTTTTTTCGACTTCGAAACATCGAATAAATTGCTTAAACCAAAAATGAAGCAGAAATTGGAACATCATAAGTTCTTCTCAATTGAAAATTTCCTTTTGCTTTCTCATAACAAAAAATATTTTAAATATTTTAGGAATAATATTCACAAATCCATCAAAGTATTGAACGCATTATTGAAAGTTTTGTTCCAAAATCATATAATAATAATTTTAAACTAATATGTAACTCTAACGAAATATCACTTATATTAATATGTGTGCTTTATTTTATCTATATAACATATGGCCACTTATAAGGTCATCTATTATCTAATAAAAGTTCTTTAAGAGGTGAAAAAACATTTTTTTTTTACTATTTATATTTGTTCAATTCCTTGGGAGAAGTTTAAATGATTGCATTCTTAGCGTAGTTTTATTTTTTATTTTTTTTAATAGGCTTAATAGACCATAATATATTCAGTCACTAATGTTGTGTTTATATGATATAGTAACTTATATATGTAGATATAATGTTATGTTATGTTTCAGAGCCCGCAGACATACATATACAAGTTTCACAATCTGGTTATATTTAGAGCAGCAGGATACTGTCCCCTCTAACCGTGAAGTGACATGTGATTTTTCAATGCTTACATTATAAAACATATCGATGTTTTTTGTTCCTGCTCAATCATGGGCAAGAATACGAACATTACATGAAAAGATTATGGAATTGGAGTATGTTAAGATAAAGACATTTCCAAATTATTGTTCAGTCTTCCATAAGAAATTAGAGAGTCTCCAACCTCCAACCGGACCACCAAAGGCCTTAAAAAGAGTAATCTGGTGAGGAACTTCAGAACTAATTGTTAAGAAGTTTGAGGCAGGTAATATGAATCTCGGAACTAGTTCAATTGGGAAAATTAAGTGATTTCCCCCAATTCTAGTTACATGAATTTCATAATAATATTTTATGAAATATAAGTTTTAATAAAAATATTTGTGTTTAATAATTTCCCTTGTAATATGTTCACGTAGGCTTCGACGGTCGTCAGATGTATTTACCGTTTCTTCTTCCGGGTTGGACCGTGTCAAATTGTTCTTATTTGCCGAGCTTTCGCACATCATGTGATGGCTTCTTCAGGGCTGAAAAGAGAATGAATCAACTCTCATTCTCTTTTCAGCCCTGAAGAAGCCATCACATGATGTGCGAAAGCTCGGCAAATAACAATAATTTGCCACGGTCCAACCCGGAAGAAGAAACGGTAAATACATCCCTCGTAATATTTTTTTATTCAATCTAGTATAATATTATTCAATTTTACAGTATTTATTTTTTCTACTTTTCTGTATTTATTTTTAACTGATATGTTATTCTCTCAAAAAGAAAATTAATTTTCTCCCTATTTTTCTTGCTCTCTCATTGCCCAGTAGGAAAAACTGGAGAAATACCTAGAGATTTAGCTCACAGCTCTAGAAGTATATTAACTCTTTGTATTTTTCAGGAATGCTTGTGCATCGGATTCCCTTTTAGTAGCCGGCGAGGACGGCATGCATAAGTTATGTCGCCATGTCATTTTTCTGGAGAGCCCATTCGCCTGGCCCATTCAACCTGGAGCCACTGTATTCCAGCCAGGTATATTCCCGACAAAGTAGAAGTGCCATTCTTATGTGGGAAGTCAACCCTGTACATTTCTGTGCTACAACTTATTTTTCTTTAAACAGATTGAATGTTCTTACAATTTATTCAAATTTCCTAGAATATTTAGGGCTTTTAATTTTTATTTTGTGCATACATCAGTAATATGATTAAAATGAATTTTTAAAAGGATTGGAGGAGGCATTTAAATGGAATATAATTTTTTTAAATTAGTAAATCTTTCATACCTTCTATTCTCCGTCTTCATTGGTTTCTGCAAACCATCTTCTGTTGGCGAGCGCTTTCGGACATTGTAAATACATTCTGTTGGTAATAAGATCTTGTAATTTGATGACAGAAGAATTACAATAGAAAAAAACTAAAATAAAATAAAAAATTCAAAAACAACCTCCGTCCATCTCCGTTTCAGTCGCCGGGGAAGATTTTGAGGATTGGAGTCCGACTACAGGGATTGGGCAAGGGGATTAGGATGAAATTGGAGTTAACTATGAAATAGCTTGAAGCAGGTGGAGATGGGATCTTGGACGGAAGAAATATCAAAGTCGTGATGAAGGTTACAAATGTCATTTAGAAAAAAGATATTATCACTAGAACTGAAATAGTATTAAGAAACCACCTATATCTATAGAGTATTTTTTTGTCTGAGTTTAGTAAAATTTGTATGAAAAATAAATGAAAAAGATATATGTAATTCATATTTTTTATATATGATAATACGAAAAGTTTTGAAATGAAAAAAAAAACAACCCACAGATATTCAAAAATTTGAATGGAAGATAGATCTGCTTCTCCTTGGTTTCAATTTTAAAGAAAAAAAATTTGTATAAATAATATATTTTTACTTCTTTATACTGGCTAGATGTATGTCATTGAAATCGGTTGAGAAAAATTGAGTTTTCTGGCGGTCTTGTAAAGAAAATTTCTTCGTGTTCAAGATTTACGAGAAAATATTTACGGTGGAGAATATAATCTTCTATAATATGTCCCTTAAAAATATTCCAAAAGGAAAGGAAAAGGAAGATATTTAATAATGTAACTAGGAAAATTGTAATCATTCTTTTCCAGCCACGTAAGGCATGTAGCAAGACAAGGAATGGGAATATTTTGTACACGTGTTTCTTTTCGGCTTGTATGATAAGATTAAATATTACTTCTCTTGCGCTTTTTAATAAATTAAAATGTGGTTATTTTACGTATTCTATGTGTAGAAAGTTTTTTGCTTATTTGATTAATGCTTTAAATTTATCGCAATGAATTAAAGTCTAAAGTTTGGGAGGCTAAAAAAAATATGTATTTATAATTATTTTTTTAAGACTTGGAATTTACGCTTTAAAATTTATTTCTACGAAGTAAGAGTATTTTTTACAATAATGTTGACTTAAGACACATCTATAAATGAAAGTCTTCCAGGTAGCGCAAATGCTAAGAATTTCCAATTATCTTCGCCCAATGTACTTATAATATAATTCGATTTTTTTAGAATGAATATTAGTATTGTTAATTAATAGTTTTTTATATGAATATAAAAAAAAATCATTTTTGCAAGTTTTAGGAACTGATTTAGCAGTATTTTTTCTTAAAGATTTTACCATTTCATAAGATGATGTATTAAAAAAGGTTTCATTTAAAAATAAAATGTTTGTAATGAAAGGAAATTAACTATTTTTTCCAGTATAAAGAGATGTAGGTTTGGTTCTTCTATATGGATGAACGATCTAAATATTCACAATTTAGTGAATAGCTTATTATTTACCGTTTCTTCTTCCGGGTTGGACCGTGTCAAGTTCTTGATACATCTGACGACCGTCGAAGCCTACGTGAACATCCAAATAGCTTATTAGTTGTATTTACTTTACAGTATATATTATTTTATTTAAAACAATAAGAATCCCTTAACTTCTAATTGCTATAAAATGATAACAGTATGTTAGGAAAGAAAGCTTAGCTATAAAGTATCAACCAACAATAGAAGCATATAAGTCGCGAATGTACCAAAATATACCAATTTGCATTTCCAATTTTTGAAGTTTAAATTATTGTTTCTTCCATTACAAATGCATTGGTCTGTTCATTATCAGGATATGTTGTTTAATTTTATCAACAAACCAAAAGAAACCCATCAACTACATTGTTACAATCAACCATTTTGTAAGTCTGCATACTCGTTCTCCATGTCTAACAAGATCATATTGGCCGTCCAATCGTCTTGGAAGTTGACGTCAAGTGGAGGATCTCTCTCCCCCCCCCCCCGCCTTCATCACAAAGTCCAGTTGCTCAGAAAGTATCTACTGCTCTTTAATGAAAAAAAAAAATGTCGCGGTTCCCATGAAGCGCGACAAGGCCCGCCATCTTATTAATCTTAATATCCTTTCGGCCAGGTCTTGGAAAGTTTTTCTATTAAAACTTGGCGAAGGTGGGATAGTGGGGGGTGGGTGAGGAGAGGGTCTTACCATCGCCTGCAACGCTCTCTATTACAATCCTCTTACTCGGGCCGAAAGATCAACCAGAAAATGATAGCTACTATTTAGGTTCTCAAAAAGAAAAAAAAAAAAAAAAAAAAAAAGTAATCAGCTAGGTGGGAACGAAAACCTCACAAATGTATAAAAACTTTTCTTGTTCCACTTAAAAATTGCAAACACACAAAAACATAAACACAGATGTGTACAAAACAACAAAACAGTTTTTTTTTTTTTTTTTTTTTTTAACGTTTAATTTAAACCTTATAAATTCATATTTTCCTTGGTATACCAAACAATTATGTCAGTATTTCAGAAAAAAATTGGCGTGTGTTTAAAATTGTAAATTCTAGGCTATAATTAAAAAAATAGAAGGCAATAAATTCTTTAAAAAATTATAGCTTCTATATCTCGTGATGGGTTTACTTTAATTTTTAATAGTCCGTATTGCGTAATTTAAGCGAATTTTCCATGATACGCGAATGAAGGATACACTAAAGATTAAATGAGGAATTTTAATTTAATAGCTGGATAGAACTACGAGCGTATATGATACGTCCACCAAGGTCTTCTCTATACTGAATTGGAAGATATAGTACGGAAATATTATGTTCTATAAGATTTCTCCTAACTTAAATTCAAATGAACATATTTATATAATAAATTTTGGTCTTCTCATAGCCACCCTTCTTTCTTATGTCATTTCAACAAAAAAAGAATCATTTTAAGGGATTTTATATAAAAGCCTGAACACTGAAATTAGAATCGATATTTTAAATGTTTGATGTCCCTTTATGCATTATAAATTATATTCTTATTGAAAGATATAATATTTCTTTATTTGCGGTTTTTTAAAAGTTATACGATGTTATATTTTACATCAATTTTATCAAATACATTTTTCCTTAACACAACTTATGACGAAAAAAGTAATATTTACAATTTTTAACAGCCCCCTAAACTACTACTGCCTTCTCTTCTGACTTCAGCTATTAACAAACTCATCCCATGATTAGCCCCCCACCCCCCCC